>CM065594.1:215519700-215839700 GCA_033119425.1 Bufotes viridis | reverse complement strand
GTCATGTGTGTTTTTGGTGGTTTATGCCTTTCGGGAGTATGTGTGTGTGTTTGTGTCCACATTTTTGTGATGTGCATACAGCTGTATGAGCTCTTTCCTCTCTCAAGGAAGCATGTGGTTCTTACATTTGTGATTCCTGTGTTTCCAATTACATACAGCATTTCCGTTACATTTGTCACCTCCTTAGCTTTTGGCAAAGGTACAACAAACGGATATAGAATAGCATAGCGCTAATGTGAGAAAAAGAGGGAGTCCTGGTTAATCTTTGATTTACAAGTGTCAAACACAATAGGCCCCTTCTACTTCCAAGAAGAACACAAAGAGCCCGGTGTCTGTATGTCTGTATGTCTATCTATCTACCATTAATCTATCTCATATTTATCTATCTATCTATCTATCTATCTATCTATCTATCTATCTATCATCTATCTATTTTAATATTAATATATACATATCAATCTATCTATCTATCTATCTATCTATCTATTCATCTATTTTAATATAAATATATACACAGCAATCAAACTATTTATCTATTTATTATCTATCTATCTATTCATCTATTTTAGTATAAATATATACATATCAATCAATCGATTTATCTATCTATCTATCTATCTATCTATCTATTTATCTATCTATCTGTTCATCTATTTTAATATAAATGTATCCATCGGTAAAAAACAGAAGCAGAAATGTACATAATATCATAATATTTAAAGTTCACCATTTGATCTTTATTCGTATTGAACTGAATTATGTAAGACCTCTAACGAAATACGAAAGGAACAAATAAAAGAAAGCACATGATCTATTCTATGTTAACAAGGCGACAGCATTTTATATCTTCTAAATTCTGAATATAAAATTGAGAGTGTACTGAAGCTATTTTTTCCACTCTGGTCTCTGGTTTCCTGAGGCAAATCAGTACACATGTGTACAAAAATACCACCATACAGCAGGAACATGAAACCGAAGCTTGGTATTTTCGCAGAAAATTGTCTTCCATTAAATTTTCCCTTGCCTCGGAATTATTCTCTTTGCCTCCAGCTAAGTGGAATATTTTTTACCAAGCGGTTCATCTGCTCAGGAATGAAATCTGAGACAAACCACAATGTCCTCAGTGACCTTAATGTAATTGATTTTATCATAAATCATCAAGTTGATGAAGAAACAAAGTTTTCATTGAAGTAAATTGATATTAATGGAGTTTTTTTTGTAGGAAATTTAAACTAGTTTCTGTTGAGGACTTTACAGCCTGCTGCAAATATTTCCAGCGAATAAATGTATATTCAGATGGTTTTATGCTTGATAGGGATACAGTTCAGTCTCTGCGTTATCCACTTATTTCAATGATGATGTGTAACGAGTGTGGTGACTAGTAAGGCTTCAATAATGATCTCCTAATAATGAGACGCCAGAAATTTAAAGTCAATACTTGTCGCTTCTATGAGATCCAAAATAGTCAGGGCTGTGACCTATGGTTTTAGAGACCTTACAAAGAGTCGACATCACAATGAGAACATAGATACTCTGTTAAACATTAACAGCCACAAAGTCTTCTGGTCTGGTTAAAAATTAACCTCCAAATTCAGAAGCAAGAGAAAGATCTTAAAGAAGTGTCTGCCACAAAATCAGAACACTTCAAATTACTAGTAACTCTATATATGTTAATTGCAAAACTTTTCCCATAAAGTTTAGAGGGTGATAAAAGTGAAAAGTAAAAAGATTTTGGCAAAATGTTAAGATTCCAAAACTTGGCTCTTGTTCACTTTGCTGAGACTCCTGGACCCTGATTTAAAGCCCACCCTATTCTGGAGGACACCATAAACATTATTGGTCCTTAATGATGGCAGATCTCTGGTGGAAGTGAGTGGGATACAGCCAGGAACTGCTCTTGGCTGGGTTCATATGGAGCGTGGGTGTGAGCCAACCCACCTCCCTTTAGACCCTCCAGCAAAGTGCACAGTCAGGTTATCACAGAGGACTCCAAGCTTCCAGGAGATGCAGAGCTTTGAAGAATAGACCCTTAAAAGAGGCTGGAATTTTATCTACTTTCCTGTCCTCCTCAATCAAATTCCTTGGTTCAGTTCAGTGGACAAGGGCTTTAACCCACCTCAAGACATTGTCCTGGCCCTGGAGATGAACGCAGACAGGCAAAATCGAAGCCAAAGGGAGAGAACACCCACAAAATTTCTGGCACCCTGATCCTTCAACGATCTTTCCTTTCTGGCCATCACTGGGGCGATCATAGCCATCCACATCATCAATGTGTCGCTCTGCCACCAATCTCAGATCACCAGCAATGAGTCCTCTGCAGGAGAGGTGACCTTTGGGGGAGGTTGGGTGAGGCCCTACATGCAACTGCAAGCACTAAAGTGTCTGTAAGCTCATCCACAGAAGGTGAGTTCATGAAGGCTTCTCATTTATAGTCTGATGATTTTAATAGCTATCTGATACAATATTAGTCTTCCTGCTGCCAGGTTCTGTGTGTACAGGGATCTATGATTTGGAAGATTTTTCTACCCAACTCTTGAAACTGTACAACCTCCTCACAGGCTCAGGAATCAGCTGCTTTTCTCTCTTCATAGGTGATCATTTTTCTCAGTAATATAGCAGGGAAATGAATAATTAACTGGACGTGATGGGTTCTGCAGCCTGGTGGCAGGGCCACGTGTAATAAAGAATATATGGCCACCAGCCTCTGTGCCGAGGTCGCAGTGATTTGTGATGCTTTTACTCAGGGTATAAATGTGCGCTAATAATATTTAAATACCAGTAACTCACAGGCTGCAGAAACATTATAGAGGAGGTCTTCTATATATCACACCAGTCATTAGAAAACCACGTGCCTGGCCCAATAAATGTACACCACTGGGTCATATATCACAATTCCACCTCTCTTTTCACTGTGCATAGCCTAGTAGGCCTCATCTGTCTCTTCTAGCCTGTTTGTGTATACCCTGCAGTGGCCTATTGGTACATACCAGGAGTATTCTACATGTCACATATTCTGCACTGATAATTTTCTAGGATTTAGTAACTGTGTATCTCTTTGATTCTACAGGCACCTTCTACTGTCCACTAGTATTAAAGTTTGACACTTATTGGACACGACTATTAATCTGGTAAGTCCAATGAATTGGTAATTAATATAATATTGATGTGGCTGTATGAACATAATATGTAGGATGTGAGTTAAATGGTGGAAATATCCACACTGGGGAAAACAAAAACAATGAAAAAGTGCAAGACCTCAATGAGCCTTTAAACATACAGGCCAATCAGAGCCAGGAGAGCTTAGTTTATTGTATGTAGGAAATTCTTTCTCAATTATCCTCAGTTCCACTTGGCAATCATTACCAGATTACTCACTCAAGTATGAAATACTTTATACTTATGAGGTGACATACTGATGATGTGTCAGTGACTACTGGTTAGAGGAGGTTATAATAAGCTAGGCAGTCTATACTTCTCTTTGGGCTTTATATTTTCTTTCAAAAATGTATCAAAAAGTGCTGTACATAAAGTCATGTGATATTCATGTATATACTCACATCAAATGTCCCTATGTAGGTATAGGGGGGGGGGGGAGTCACATGCTACTATAGGATATGAAAGGATGGAGAGCAGTGCAAAACAACATGGGCAACACCCCCACTTTTATTTGCACCAGCCTGTAGAATATGGCCATGACTTTCAGTTGCACTAGCCAACAGAGAATGGGTAAAGATGCGTGTGGCCTACATTTCTGCCCCTTCCAGGAGTCCCTGCAATGTCCAGTGCTTTTGTTGGTGTAATCTCAACAGCCTGCATAAACAGCATACCTTCAAATATAACCCTGAGGGTGGTGTCCACACTGCTTCTTGTTGAAGCCTTTCTGGCAGCTGTTGATGCAACTTTTGGAGCCAAAACCAGAAATGAGTTGAAAAGAAATGGGAAATATAGAGGAAGAACTTTTACTTGTCCTTCCTGCTGGATCCATCCAGTAGATAATAATAATAATAATGAAAAAAAAAAGTCTATCAAAAACTGCCACAAAGAGATAGAACTTATGGTATGGAATAGTGTTTTTATTATTATTATTATTATTATTATTATTATTATTATTATTATTATTATTATTTAAAACATGTAGTACATCCTAATACCAGTAGAAAGACACTTACACCATGTATTTTTATATACCTTGTTTATACTTTTTTTTATTTAACATGTAGAACACCTCATGCAGTTCTCCATGAAAAATACCAGAAGAAACATTGCAACAAGATCTATCTATCTATCTATCTATCTATCTATTTATCTATCTATCTATCTATCTATCTACCTACCTATCTATTATCTATCTATCTATCTATCTATCTATCTATCTATCTTATTTATTATCTATCTATCTATCTATCTATCTATCTATCTATCTATCTATCTATCATCTATTTATTTATTATCTATCTATCTATCTATCTATCTATCTATTATCTATCTATCTATCTATCTATCTATCTATCTATCTATCTATCCTTATCTATACATATATCTATCCATTTAGTTTTGATCTGAGGTAGCATGGACTCCATTTGCCTAGTGCTGGAATGGCCTGCTGAGCTAGGAGATGTTAATTCTAAGCACCCATTTCTTTATATCAAAGGGAAACTGGAGTAAACTCCTCTTATTTGTCCCAGTAAATACTGGTGCTTTAGTGATATGGCCCAGCAGGAAAACAAGCAAGGCCCCCGCGGGGCTCTGCCAGGTGGTGCACACACCTCCCCTGTCATCTAGACACCTCCACACATCCAGGGCTTTAACTCCCTGTAAGCCTGGATTCCTCCCTCTCTAGCGGTAATGAAAGGGTTAGACTCTAGGGAGCGCTATATAGACCTGACAGAGCTCTCCAGGAACCACTCTGTCCACTCTACAAGGAATTCTTGCATTTCTTAAGACAACACTCGGAATGTATGCATTTAAGCCTGTGACCTGCATAGGGTATATGGCTGACACCCCCGTTACTGGGCCAAGTAATGTCCCGAAAAAACAAACAAAAAAAACAAACCTCAGGATCTAAGGAAATATTTACCAGGTCTATTTACCCTAGGTGGATGTGTGATAGCATTAACTCGCATTATATAATGTCTCTCGAGGGAGGGGGGTAAAAAAAACACTGTCCATTAACCCCTGCATTGCCACCTGTGCTTGTCAAGTATTGCTGGGTAAAGCACTGCGTGCCCCAGTGGGGGTGCAGGGGTTAAACTGCAATGGCTGTGAAGACAACTAGATGAAAGCAGGAAGCAAGGAGGCCGCCTGGGTGAGTTGGAGTGGCGTGCGGGCAGAGGCTGGCACCTAAGGGGGCAGCGGCAGATAAGGCTCCAGGACTAGGCCTCTGTCCACGTCTGTAATTAGCATAATCCTCAGCGGTGACGCCGTGTTCACAGCACTAACAGCCGCTGACTTGTGGTGTAAAAAGCAAATGGTGATTTTTGGTGTAATTATCTCGTCGCCTGATTGCTGGCACACTGGAGGATGCACGGTGTCTGCGGCTGGAAGGAGCTGAGGAGCTGAGGCCATTGTTAGCAGGGAGAGTAGGGCGGTGTATAGGGCAGCCTTGAAGCTTCTGCCTGTCCATTGAAAGCCCTGAGATTAGCACGGATCTTCTTCCAGCTCTGCCTTCTCCAAGAAGCCTCTCTCCCCCGTGCCCTCATGCTTCTCGCCAGGCTGCCTATTGATTGCTCTGGAAGTGGATGTATATGATGTCTGCTAGTGGTTTGCTCTTCAGAGTCTGCTAAGGTAAGCTGGACCCAAATAGTCTATCAGTGAATGGCGGAGTCTGTGTCCCAGTGATTTATGACCATATGACTGCAATCTCGGTTCAAGAAGAGTTCACAGCTGCCTTTAGCTCCCCTCCGCTCGCACACTTTCTCTATTTCTTAGCTACTCATTAAACATCTATTTACTGCAATCTGTTTATGGGAAGGATTGAAATTTCATCTAGCAATACAGAAGCTATATTTCTGTCATACAGACGTGTGGCCAGACAGCCCTTCAAGGTGCTCCCAGCCTGCGCCCATTGTCTTGTGCCTTCTTACCCACCAATATTCTCACTTTTATTTACTTTCATTGAATGCATTCAATTGGGACAATGTAGCATTCTGCACAAAGTCAAATAATGAGTCTGTATGCATGTCTGTATATATGTATGTATGTATGTATGTATGTATGTATGTGTGTGTATATATATAATGAATATATATATATACACACACTTACTATATATATATATATATATATATATATATATATATATATACACATAGAGACACACACTAATTATTTGACTTTGTGTAGAACGCTACAATGTTCCAATTGATAGATTTAAATTTATCCCTATAAAAAGTTAAGTTTCGTCTGCTAAACCATTAGGTTCGTTATATATACGTGCACATATATACATACATAGAAATCCCTGAGAAGATGAAGGCAGTGTCAGCTAATTGGAACAACACAGCATTTAATATTTATTATTCAGGTAGAGAGTTTTTCTTTAACAATTCCTTGGAGTAAATAATTAGGATTCCGACAAAGATAAATGAGCGACATTTGTGACGTGTGGAGAGATGAGGAGTAAGAGCTGCCCAGACCAGAGAGCCTAGCCCTCTCCTCCTCTCCTCTCTGCCTGACATTATTATATGATTCCAAACGTTTTATTATCTCACACAGAACAACTCATGTGGTCACAATATTTAGTGCTGTACAATAACAAGGCCTCCTGTGACAGAGCGGGAACACACTGTACTGCTGTCTGCGACCAAAGCCAAAAATATGCGTAAAATATATAAAAAAATGTGTGTGTATATATATATATATATATATATATATATACACACACACATATATATTATACACACCTTTATATATGTACATATAGAGATATATTTCACACACACACAATATATATATATATATATATATATATATATATATATATATATATAGATAGATATTTAACGCACATTATATACACAATTTATTTTGCTATACAGACATTTTTTCGGCTTTTTTGCAGTAAGACAGCAGCTAGATATTAAGATTTGTGTGTGCATATTATTGTATGCATTGAATATTTCCTTATGCCAGTATGCTGTAATTTATATTATAACCTATATACTCATAGATAATCTATACTGTGTTACTGTCCTGGATATTGAATGTATAATGCACTAAGTACATAAGGATATTTTAAATAAAAACAAAAAAATGCAGCTAAAGATATTTGACTACAAAGAAAGATTCAGTGGTGTTTTTTTTTTTTTTGTGTGTGTGTGTGTGTGCTGGTGAGGAATAAAAGGAATTGTGGAGCTGTTTGAGGTCTCCTGGTTGCTCGATTGACCCTCATACATCATAGCACTGGGCTGAGGACAGCAGCTATTATCCTGGATTCTTCTGCCATACATGAAGGCTCCGGGCTCAGGCAGCTTTGCTAGTTTTTCTGGTTTTAAGGATATTTTTATTTGGCAAATAACGAAAGATAAAGAGACAAGGAGGGTTTAAATGTTTATTATGCAAGATTTAGGAATGTATCTGGTAGCCTCAGCATTGTGGAGTGAAAGATTTCTTTTCAGCTCAGGTACACAGTTCTTTGGATGAAATGATGCATTTTACTGATCTTCAGGATTAGGAGCTGCTGGTATAAATAATGTGATTCTAGCCATTCATGAGGATCCTAGCATCTCTCAGTTTATATTCGCTCATTATAAATTGTGAAGAAATAATTTGCCGATGTTGATACAAATCACAAGAAATAACTGTAATATAATTATAATACTATTTCCATATATTTCGATTACAGATAGGCTTTGGTTTATGGGAAATGGTTTGCAGCCTTCAGAACAGACTATAAATGTGTGCCCTGTGGTTTTGTTCTTGTAGGTTGCCTTCAGCAAACACAAAGGATATTCGTGCCAGGTGACTGCGGGGTGCCAATGTTATTCTGTAAGGGTGGGGACACCCTCCGAGTAGGTGACAACACGTTTTGGGGATCCAGGAGATGCAGAAAGCATCCTACTATGACAACCCCACTCTCTTTGGAGGCTACTCCTACCAGGCAGGCGGTCTGGGTTATGAAGGGCCACAGCAGTCTTTTGCGACTTCTTCTCACCTTGACAACGACTTCCAGCGTTCATCCTGCTCCTTGCAATCCCTGGGACACAATGGTCCATTGGCTAAACCTAAAAACATAAACGGAAGCTGCATGCGGCCCAGCCTGGCGCCTGAACACCACCAGGCCTCTTCTCTCTCCCCCCAACCGAATCCCACCGCAGCCCCCAGTGGTAGCAGCAGCGCCCAGCCTGGAGCAAAGTCCTCATCAGTAAAAACACAGGTTCCTTCCAACACAACCAGCAAACAGATCTTTCCATGGATGAAGGAGTCCAGGCAAAACTCCAAACAGAAATCCAGCCCCCCTGCCGCAGGTACTTAAACCACCATACACATATTGCGTCAGTATACCCTATATCTATTTACTGAGCCGAGCAATGGCACCTGGGAGCAGCCATTTTGTTTTGGGGGGAGGCTGACTATAGTGTTCCTCAATGGGATTAATTTTCTGAAATGTATAAAAACATATTTGGCCCATAATTGCTATTTTATCTCAATTATCTTTCATTAACCTCTACAAACAATGCATATTTTTAATTTTAATTGGCAGAAGAAGATATTTCCACAAGCTTCCCTTTAACGGTGTAATTACTGTCCTTTTAGTTAATTTTAATACTGTGTGGACAGGGAAGTTAAACATTTTTGTAATATAGGGAAATATGTTTCTTTGTATTAGAAAACAGGGACCTATCTTCAGTCTTCAGCGTTTTACTTGGCACTGAAGACGCATGTGTGTAACATACTGAGGCTTCCAGCCCCCTCCTGTCACTCCCCCAGTCCCTAAATATGGACACGTGTCCTAACTATCACTGCCCATCACCATGCCTATCTGACTGGCTTCTTCAGCGCTCTGAACTGAAGACTGAAGACATACTCTTAGGAAGTTTCCTGTTTTCTAATGCAAAGAAACATCTTTCCTTAATAAAGTATATTACACTTTTTTTTAACCCCACTGTCCCCACACAAAATTAAAAATAAACTGAAAGGACAGCTCCACTTTAAAGTGTTTCATGACTACTTCTAGACTTTTTGAATAGTTTAATCAGTTCATATAATTGTTTTTGTCCATTCTGAGTCACATTTACTAACTTTGTTTATGTGTTTTTTTTGTTTTTTTTTGTTTAGTGAATAATATAACTAAAAGAGGGGTAATGCAATGTAATCATTGTATTGTCTATGCTGTACAGTGACAGGAGATTGTGATGTCAGGTACCCCAGGCTGTTCTATGTGTTGTTAGCTATCTGTGAAGAAATAATAATTGAATCATAGATAAAGGTCATAATGCAACTGCTTACACTGCTTGATCAAATCTCCATACAGCAGGGCAGCTTTGGGGGGCAGAGCTCTTAATAAATGCCAGGCTTATGAAGTGCAGACTAATGTGGGAAAGGCCAGGTCTGGGCAAAGCATGTTAGAGAATTTATTATGGAATGATGCTTTCAATTTCTGAGTGTAGTAATTATCTTTTATTTCATTTTGAAGCGGCAGAGAGCTGCAGTGGTGACAGGAGCCCCCCGGGTTCCTCTGCCTCCAAGAGAGCACGCACGGCCTACACCAGTGCACAGCTTGTGGAGCTGGAGAAGGAATTTCACTTTAACCGCTACCTGTGCAGACCCAGGAGGGTGGAAATGGCAAATTTGCTCAATCTCAGTGAGAGGCAAATCAAGATCTGGTTCCAGAATCGCAGAATGAAGTATAAGAAGGATCAAAAGGTAAAAGGGATGTCATCATCCTCAGGAGGACCTTCTCCAACTAGCACTCCACCTCTGAGCATGCAATCCTCTGCAGGCTACCTGGGCTCCATGCACTCAATGACTGCAAACTATGAGGCACCTTCCCCACCTCCCTTTAATAACAAACCCCACCAAAATGCCTACTACCAGACCCCAGCAAAAGGTTGTCCTTCCCAACAGAAGTATGGAAACACAGCCCCAGAGTATGACCACCATGGCTTACAAGGGAATGGAGCCAACTATGTCTCTCCTAGTATGCAAGGGAGCCCAGTGTATGTTGGGGGGAACTATGTGGATTCAGTGCCAGCACAAGGCCCTTCTATGTATGGTCTTAACCACCTTGCACACCAGCCCAATAACATGGACTATAATGGCGCCCCTTCCCTGCCAACCAGCCAGCATCATGCACCTTGTGAACCCCACCCAACTTACACAGAGCTCGCATCCCATCATCAGGGAAGGATCCAGGAAGCCCCCAAACTGACCCATTTGTGATTCAATGAGGAAATATTTAGACTATAGGGGGCGCTGAGCGAAGACACTGCCTAAGAATCAACAAGAAGCATTTGTGTTGATCTGTTATTGTAATTTTTGTTACTTTTTTTTTTTACATTTTGGATGTTACAGGATTCTAATGTCTACTGTAATGTAACTACAATATAATCAATACAAGTGCTTCTGAAGGCTGTGTTTTTGCCTGCTGGGGAATAATGTATTGTTAGTATTATGTTGTATGGAATAATATTGGTCGACATCATTGGCATTTGTTATTCCTATCCACTAGTAGCCCTCTAGCAAGTAGTATAAGAAAATAAAAATTCCAAAACCCACTTGGTCAGCAATAGGCTTGGACATATAGTAGATCTGAAAGATCCTGGATCATTTAGTTGGTATACTCCATGTATGCTCATAGCTGATCACGTGTTTATTGTTCTGTAAGATCAAGTAACAGGAGGAATATCCCTTTGTCCTGGTAGGAACCTAGGCCTTAAGATCAAAAGAACAATGTGCTATGTCGATCATTGATTTTTTGGTGTCAGTTCTCTGTTAAAATATATTGGTTCCAACAACAAGTTCAGTAATTGTAGGCCTTTCCTGAAGGCAAAAAAAAATCAAAAAAAAATCACAGTCTCGTCTTATCGTGAATACAGGGTATATAGTATACTATACTGTACTATACTATACTAGGAGATGTCTGCTCACCAATCTAAGCACAGTGTCTGCTGTCTGTGCGGACATCTCGCTTGCACTTCCAGTTTACAAGGGTGAGAGCAGCCCAGAGGCCCAGCTCACTCAGACCTGGATTGCCAGGCCTGTGTGACCATGGGTAGAAATATTTATTAATGCTGCTTATGGAATCCGTTGATACAAGTATTTTTTCCCCTCATTTTTGTATTATTTATCCAGCATATTAACGTATTTATGAAATTTAAGAAGGAAAAAAAATGTACTTTTTGTATTTTCTTGTTCTAAAGGTTGTGTTTCCCTGTCATCGTAAAATATTGCCTATTTAATTCTAGTATTTTAGAGAGATGTTAGTTTGTTTTCTTGTACTAATGGGTAATGTAACTACTCCTACCGGAGGCATGGGAAGACTCATCCAGCTGTTATTGTCTAGCCATGAATAGGGAGGCTGCACAAAACCCTCTGGAGAACTCTTTGTTCCTTGTAGGCCATTTTATTTGCAAAAAAAAAAAAATATGTCTGTTATATAAAAAAAAAAAAAAGAACAATCCTGGAATAAACTTTGTGTTATAAAATCTGCTAGTTCAGTTCTTGGGACAGACTGGGGACAGTTACCAGACAGCCTGCACAAGATTCTGTATATGTTTGAATGCACTAGGAATGTCAATGTTTGTTCTTAATTATTTAGCTGTCTGTATGGAATCTTCTCAGGTTAGGGAACATATATGAAAAAGCACAGGCCCAGGTCTTCTGCTGATTGCATTTCTGTGGGTTTCTTCTAGGCAAATATATAAAACACGCAGGAAAAGAAGGGGAGGTGGAAACTAATAAATATTTATTTAGAGCTAGAAAATGCTGGAAACATATTAGAAGTGATTAAACCATATTTATATGCAGGATTATTTCTCTTGGACATAGCATAGTAATCTTATGCATAAGAAAGAAGTCATGATGCTTGTTTGTTCTGGGGACTTAGATAATAATAATAATAATAATAATAATAATAATAATAATAATTATTATTATTAATAATAATAACCTTAATATCTATGCCAATATTCAGGTTATATTCAGACTGGCAATCAGGGAAAACAATGGAGGGATTAACATATTAGAAGAGAGAAAATAATAATGTGACAACTATGAAAACTAAAACTGCATAACAAAAACAGAGAGGATTATTGGGATTGTAGAAGGAGAAAGGGAGAGAGTGAGAATCTCAGGTACAGCTATAACATTAGTGGAAATGTGGGTTCTAGAAGGTAAAAACCTTCACACTTGTACAAATGAATGCATACAGCAGAAAACACGCGGAGACAATTGCTCAGTACATATGTAACCTTTAATGTACAGAATTTAATGCAAACGAATCACAAAAGACTGTATTCTCCCCACAATCATAGATCTGTGGTTGTATAGTTTGGGTCTATCCCTGGCAGAACATATATTCTTGCCTGTTCTTGCTTCAATCCTGATTAAATCTGTGTCAAATGTAATCCTCAAGCAGTACAGACACAAACCAGTCTGTACATTAAATTACACTTATTTGGTCTTGGCTGTTACAGAAGAACATTAGAAAAGTCCAGCCCGGCTGACAATGGATCAGTGTATTCCAGATAAGAGCCTGCCGACTCCTTCCCTGCACAATAGAATGGACGCCATGTTTATCTGCAAGGAAAATGGCGATTCGATGAGGACGGAGGAGGACGGAGGAAAGCATTGTGTGGTCCCGATCCCCCACTGTTCCACCAAACCTGCAAGAACATTATACGTGGTTAAAACGGGATCAGAGCAAAGGAAAAAAATAGACGGACATGAAATTGACAATAAGGAAACTAGACAAAAAATATATCCTGGAAAAATATATGTTCCTATGTTCTTTGTCTGTCTGTGTCATTCTATCTATCTATCTATCTATCTATCTATCTATCTATCTATCTACCTATCTATTTATTCATCTATCTACATATCTACATATCTATCTATCTCTTATTTATCTATCTACATATCTATCTAGCTACCTACCTATATTCTATCTATCTATCTATCTATTTATTTATCTATCTCTTATCGATCAATTTATCTATCTATCTATCTATCTATCTATCTATCTATCCATCCCTCACATCTATGTTGTATACCTCGAAGCTTATTAGTAGTTGGCTAGTAGTATCTGTGCATTTGGTGCTATGTGCAGCCTTCCTTATGTTTCTATCTTCTATCTATCTATCTATCTATCTATCTATCTATCTATCTATCAAATTTGTCTTGCATGCTTACATAAATAATATAAATACACAATACACATACAAAGCTTACACAAAAATATGTTACACCACATACACACACAGCACATATACACACATACATACATACATACATACATATATACATACATATACACACACAAACACAGAAACACACATATGCATACACACTCACACATACACATACACACTCACACATACACACACACACACACATACTCACACAGCACATATACACACATACATACATACATACATACATATATACATACATACATATACACACACAAACACAGAAACACACATATGCATACACACTCACACATACACACTCACATACACATACACATATACATACACACACACACACACACACACACACACAGATTCTTACCTCAGGTTTACATGTGTAGCACCAGATGGAGCAGCCTCATCAATACTCTGCACATATATATGGGAACCCTAACCCCAGCCACCCCCCACCAAAAAACATACAAAGTCTTTTCCACGGGGTCCTGTAAACGCAGCAGGTTTGGCTCCAGGGTGGAAACACTGGCTTCTGCTTTCCAAATTCTGCTCTGAAATATGAGAAGGGAAATGAAGAACTTATATATAAAATATTACAGAGCCCCTCTGTGGTGTTAATGTGTGAGGCTCCTCTTGTTATGGCCACCTCATCCTCACTGAGCCTGGCCAGGATTCTTCTAGCTGTACACCCACCACCCACACAGATTTTTCAGGAACAAAAGTTTCCATGCTACGACCATCACCAGCCCAGCACCCAGCTGCCCAGAGCCTCATTCACACAGACTTTTTTTTATTCGTTGAGATTTTTCAGCCTTCTTTGGGTTTGTGCCTCAGTTTCCTGATGAAAATTTTGCTTTGGTTTCTCTGGACGTTTCCCATATTCTTCGTCAGAAAAGGAGGAATTTTGGAGCTGCCACTGGCCCCTTCACACTGGAGATTGATCACCCCTCAGGAATCTGGGACTCTCCAGCCTCTTGACTAGGATTTACTCCTCACTCAGGGTTTCTCACTCTTCTTGGAGATTTCTTTTCGTTCCTACAGTTTTTTTCTAAGCTTCTTTTGCTGTGTTTTTTAATCCTAAACCTGATGGGGAACACTAATTCTTCTCCAGATGGCCGCCTTCCTGATGCCTTTCCTCCAAGTTCTTCTGTACACACCTCCATACTTCCCCCTCCTGAGACCTATATTGCCAAATAATAAATGCAGAATACATACAGCAGATTTGGGAAGCCCTCACACATTTTATAGGAATTAATTCACAGTGATCATGCACTTTTTTTTTTCCAGCAGGCCTTCTATTCTATTGGGCAGCCTGCGTCACGTGACCAGGAATTGGCTGTAAGTCGCCCAGGCTCCAGTTTTAATACAGCAGGGTCCCCCCCTACCTCTGATTTATCAGCAATATACAATAATAGGGCCTCGGGAAATATTGGGACCCTAATATTTGCTCTCCCACCCATAGGCTGGCCATGAATTTTGAATTTGAGAGGGAGATCGGGTTTATAAACAGCCAGCCTTCGCTTGCAGAGTGCCTGACGTCCTTCCCTGCTGTCCTGGAGACATTTCAAACTTCATCAATCAAGGACTCGACATTAATTCCTCCTCCTTTTGAACAAACAATCCCTAGTCTGAATCCGGGATCCGGCAGCCAGCCCAGGACCAAGAGCCAAAAACGCTCAGATCATGGCCTGGTCCAGCAGCCTATGCATCAGCCTGGCCATTTGGCTGCAGAGTTCCCCTGGATGAAAGAAAAGAAATCGGGCAAGAGAAGCAACCAAGGATCTCCTCAGGCTCCCTTGTCAGCTCAGGAGGCTGTAGGAGGCTCCCCGGCAGGTCTGTCTTTTTGGGGAGAGGGGTGTTGTTTTGTGTTGTATGTATCATTCATGGCAGGGCTGTATACACAGGATCTGTATGCTGCTGGGACCTGTGTACAGGGCAAGGGAGCGGTGGGCGTCTGGGGGGTCGACAGGGTAGTAGCAGGAGCCTGGGGGGTCCACTAGTAACCTGAGTCTGGGGTGTCGGCAGTGTAGTAGCAGGATTAGGGGTGTCGGCAGTGTAGTAGCAGGATTAGGGGTGTCGGCAGTGTAGTAGTAGATGCCTGGGGGGGTCGACAGTGTAGTACCAGGGGCCAGAGGGGTCGGTAGTGTAGTAGCAGGGGTGTCGGCAGGGTAATAGCAGGGGCAGGGGTGTTGGCAGGGTAATAGCAGGGGTGTCGGCAGGGTAGTAGCATGGTACAGAGGTGTCGGCAGGGTAATAGCAGGGGCAGGGGTGTCGGCAGGGTGGTAGTAGAAGCCAGCACAATGTAAACTCTAGGCATTTATGAAGATGGCAGCAAAAGTCAGAATACCAATTGTAATGTACGGATTTAGGGAAGTTTAACCCTCCTTCTCCCAGATGCCTAGAGGGAGAGCTTCATTAGCTAGTGAATTGTTGTGCCGCTAGAGGGTTAAACCAGTGATTCTCTCTCCAGAACCGGCCGGGATCCAGGACACCAGCGGCGGCTCCAGGAGGCTAAGGACAGCCTACACCAACACCCAGTTACTGGAGCTAGAGAAGGAATTCCACTTTAATAAGTACCTGTGCAGACCCCGGCGAGTGGAGATTGCGGCTCTGCTGGATCTGACCGAGAGACAGGTCAAGGTTTGGTTTCAAAACCGCAGGATGAAGCACAAAAGACAAACGCAGCACAAAGACCAGCAGGATGGAGAGCTGACCTTCTCCAATTTAGAAGACTGCGACGATGGGGACGAGAGTCCATCTTATCAGCAAGGATTAGACAGTAACGACTCCTTGAGGGAGACAGACCCTTACACTTCCGAGACCCACAGCACTCAGCCACGTCCTTCAGGCAAAGAATCCGACCCAAGGAGCCCCCTGTATCCAACACCCACAAGTGAGACTGAGGCAGGGGCAGAGGTGGGCTGCATGGACAATGTGCTCTCAGAAAGCCAGGACAATTCCTTATTGTCAGAGCTGACTTTATTCTCTGCAGACTCCTGCCTACACATTTCAGATGGCTCCCTCCATAGTCCCGTCCACTTCTCCCAGGAAGATATCGACTTTCTCACTAGCACACTTTGCGGCAAAGATCTCCACAATCTAGACTTTTAAGTTGTTCTTATTATAATTATAATTATTGCTATTATTATTATTATCATTTGGTGGTGTCAGCCTCTGAAACGAGAGGATATCATTTCGATATGTTCCATGTATTTATTTATTTATTTTCGACCGTCTTCTGAGGTTCTTGTTTATTGTTATTCTCATGCATCTAATTATTTATTTATTTTTGGAATTTTGGGATCGACAATTTGAGAATGATCGGGATTAGAAATTAATAAGTGGATTTTTCAATGACTTTAGTGACGTCTCAGGAAATCGGAGGTTGGTTTAGATCGATTAGGCACAAGGCTTAAGTGATAGAGTATTTATTTGAGGTTTATTAGCTATTTTATAATTATTTATTTGACTTTATTTTCATAGATGAAATGTATTTATAATATTCCGTGTGCAGTTTTGACACGTTAATAAAAACACAATTATTCTGAGGCCTTATGTATTTCGTTATTCAAATGCCCGATGCATAGTGTATACTGCAATGGCCGCTCGACAGCAGATGGTGTATTTTTTATATATCACACGTAGATATAATATTCGTAAGTGCACATTTCAATTGACAATAGATTGTTCTTTACAAGCGATTACATTTAGATTTGTCTGATTTGTCGCCAAACATTCGCACCGCTGAGGCACAGAATTCTTTTTAGTACAAATGCAGGGATTTTATAGATATGTTGTTCTGATTTTTTTGGAAGTAAATATTGTATATGAAAATATAATTTTCTTTCAACAAGACACGTCGCCTGTTGTGATGATGATAATAACTATGGACTCGATATGTACATTTTAAGAATTAGCATTATAAAGGCACAGAGTAGAAGAAGGCAAGAGATGAAAGCTCTCAAAATGGCGCTGCCAGTGGAGGCCTGCAGACAATAAGCTGCCACGCACACACCCTACACACACAGTATTATATGCCAAGTAAATCACACTCTTTTTTAACATACACGCTATTATATAACACACACATCCCTACACACACACACACACACACACTATTATATCACACACACACACACACACACACCCTACACACACACATCCCTACACACACACACACCCACACACACACACACACACACACACTACACACACACACACACACACACACTATTATATCACACACACACACACACCCTACACACACACACACACACACACACACATCCCTACACACACACACACACACTATTATATCACACACACACACACATCCCTACACACACACACACATCCCTACACACACACACACACACACACTATTATATCATACACACACACATCCCTACACACACACGCACACTATTATATCACACACACACACACACACACACACACACACCCTACACACACACACACAGTATTATATAACAACCACACATCCCTGCACACACACACTATTATATAACACACACACACTATTATATCACACACACACAGTATTAGGCCTTATTCACACGTCCGTAGTGTGTTTTGCGGAAACACGGATCCGCAAAACACGGACGGCTGCAATGTGCATTCCGCATTTTGCGGACCGCACATTGCTGGCACTATAGAAAGAATGCCTTTTCTTGTCCGCAATTGCGGACAAGAATAGGACATGTTCTATTTTTTCCTGCGTGAAACGTGAAAGTACTGTGATGCCGCAAATCACGGATGCGTGACATCACATCAAGTCAATGCTGTCCACATCCATTCCTGCCTCTATGAAATGCATCCGAGTCTCGTAACCCTTCCGCAGACCATCTGCTGAAAGTGATGCGCAGTCCAATTTTTCTGACGTGTAATTACTGTATACTGTATATGCCATACGGAATATTACGGAACGGATACGGAAACACAACAGTTCAGCATAACTGATAACAATAACTGAACCAATCGGATCTGTAAAACGTGTCTGCAAAACCATACGGTCGGTGTCAATAGCCTAGGTCCATGCCTCGCAATTCCGCTCCGCATTTTGCGGAACGGATTGTGGACCCATTAGTTTCAATCGACAGGCGATGTCCGCCGGGTCCGCACTGCGGATCCACTTCAGGTCCGCAATCGTGCTCCAAAAAGACAATTATTTTTGGACGGCCATTATACTGGCAGTTTTCAGTTCAGTATACTGACAGTATACTGAACCATTCACTCAATGCAGTCTGCAAAAAATACTGAGTGTCTCCGTATGCCTTCCGTTTCCGTTTTTCCATTCCGTTTAAATATAGACCATGTACTATTCTTGTCCGCAAATCACGTTCAGTGGCTCCATTCAAGTCAACGGGTCCGCAAAAAAAACGGAAAGCATACGGAAAGGCATCCGTATGTCTTCCGTATCCGTTCCGTTTTTGTTGAACAATCTATTGAAAATTTAAAGCCCAGCCCAATTTTAATTATGGAATTACTGTTTACTGTATATGCCATACGGTAAAACGGAACCAAAACGGAAACACAACGGAAACAAAAAACGGACCGCAAAATACTGAAAAAGCCATACAGTCGTGTGCAAGAGGCCTATATGCCAAGTATCAACACTCTTTTTAAGGGCTCATGCACATGGCTGTATGTATGTTGCTGTCCACGAAAAACAAATCCGCAAAAAATAACGGATTACATCCGTCTGCATTCCGTATTTTATAGAACGGAACAGCTGGCCCTTCATAGAACAGTACTATCCTTGTCCGTAATGCGGAAAATTATAACGGTCCATTCACACGTCCGCAAGTGTTTTGCGGTCCGCAAATTGCAAATCCGTAAAACACGGACACCGACCATGTGCGTTCCGCATTTTGCGGACCGCACATGGCCGGCACGTTAAATAGAAATGCCTTTTCTTGTCTATGTTCTATTTATTTGTGGAACGGAAGAGTGGATGCGGAACGGAAGTGCGGATGTGGACAGCACACTGTGTGTGCTGTCCGCATCTTTTCTGGCCCCATTGAAAATGAATGGGTCCGCACCCGTTCAGCACAATCCGTAACGGATCCGCACCAAACTTGTGGACGTGTGAATGGATACTAATAGGACGGAAACGGAAAGAAAATACGTTCATGTTCATGAGCCCTAACACACACACACACACACTGTTATATAACACGCACACGCTATTATGTAACACACACACACAGTATTATATGCCAAGTAAATAACTCTCTTTTTAACACACACACTATTATATAACAAACACACCACACACACACACTTATATGCCAAGTAAATCACAATATTTTTAACACAAACACTATTATACAACACACACACTAATATATAACACACACACAGTATTATATGCCAAGTAAATAACTCTCTTTTTAACACACACACACACACACACATACATCCCTACACACACACAATTATATAACACACACACTATTTCATAACATACTCACACATATCCCTACACACACACACAATTATATAACACAAACATCCCTACACACACAACTATATAACACACACACTATTTTGAACACACACACAGACATCCCTACACACACACACACTTATATAACCCACACATCCCTACATACGCACACACATCCCTACACACACAATTATATAATACACACACTATTTTATAACACACACACATCCCTGAACACACACACACATTCCTACACTCACATACAATTATCTAACACACACGCACATCCACACACACACAATTATATAACACACACACATCCCTACACAAACACACACACAAATACATACATCCCTATACACACACACAATTATATAACACACACACACACACACACATACATCCCTACACACACACAATTATATAACACACGCACACATACATACATCGCTACATACACAAACAATTATATAACACACACACATCCCTACACAAACACACACACATACATACATCACTACACACACACACACATACATACATCACTACACACACAATTATATAACACACACACATCCCTACACACACATCTCTAAACACACACACAATTATAACACACACATCCTCTCTCTCTCTCTCTCTCACACACACACACACACACACATCTCTACACACACACACACACACACACACACATCTCTACACACACACACACACACACACACACACACATCTCTACACACACACACACACACACACACACACATACATCTCTAAACACACACACAATTATAACACACATACACACACACATCCTCTCTCTCTCTCTCTCACACACACACACACACACACACACACACACACACATCCCTGCACACACACACACACACACACACACACACACAAACTCTCTCTCACACACACACACACACACACACACACACACTCTCTTTTTAATAGTAAATTCTTCAGTTTGGCCAATTGCAACAGAGCTAATGGCAGGATGCGAGCTGTGAATTGTGGGGCCTTTTACTGGAGATGGGGGAGATGCGCCATTCTTGTGAGGGTCCAGTTTTTGACAATCTGGGAAGCACAGTAAACCTGAGTCTACATAACATCTGTGCATAAAATATTAATAGCCTTCAAATAACCCCCTAGAGATACATTTGATCATACAGATATGCACAGGCCTGGTGTAAAATGTTTATATTATAGCGGAATTGAGGCATTCATGTCTATTCACATCTCACATAAATTGTACTGATGTATTTACCTCCACAGAGCATATATCAAGGTGCTCAGCTGGCTGCATTACAATCACTAGATGGTAAAAAGGCTGCATATAACACCAAATGCACAGAGCTAGCTAGTTAATAATGATAAGCTTCTCCGAATACAACATAGATCTGAGGGATGGATAGATAGATGGATTGATAGATAGATGGATAGATAGATGGATAGATAGATGGATACATGATAGATCGATAGATGATAGATCGATCGATAGATAGTTGGCTGATAAAGATAGATAGATAAATGGTAGATAGGCAAGAGATAGATAATAATTCATGGATATGATAGATAGATAGATAGATAGATAATAGATAAATAAATAGATAAAAAGATGGTTGATAAATATAACTAGATAAGTAAAATACAGATAGATAATAATTTATGTAAAAGATACATACAGATAGAGATAGATAGATAGATAGATAGATATAGAGATAGATAGATAGATAAAGATATTAATAATTAATGGATAAGATATAGCTAGATAACTGGTAGAGAGATATGATAGATAGATAGATAGATAGATAGATAGGGATAGAAAATAGATTAAAATAATAATTAATAGATACAATATCGCTAGATGAGTGGTGCACAGAAGAGATATAGGCTAAAGATATTTAGATAGATAGACAAAGATATTAATAATTGAGGGATAAGATATAGCTAGATACCAAGTAGACCAATAAAATAGATAGATAGATTAAAATATTAGTAATTGATGGATACAATGTAGCTAAATGAGTGGTAGACAGAAAAGATAGGTAGATAGATATACATATATAAGTGGTAGACAGATAAAATGTAGATAGATATGACAAATATTTTGATAAATATAGATTTTATAACTAATATCAATGCATGTGTCACTGCCACAGTGACATAACAGTCTAAAGGGCCCCTTCACATATGTCCAGAAATCTGGTTCAGTTCCCCTCTGGCATTTTCACGGAGAAGAAGAACTGAATTGGATCTCTGGACATATGTGAACTGAAGCCAGAACCAATCCCATAGTTTTCTATGGAATTGTTATCATGTATTTGGTGCATCAGTTGTGATGCAGATAGAACAAGTAGTGCCAGACAGAACAGTGGCGCATGCTCAGTTTTTCTGTCCGGCTCTATCAGTGTATAGACACCCGATCTGTGCACTGAAGTGCAGTACACATATATCAGTTGTGTCCGTCTCCAGGCCTAAAGTGGCTGGCAGGACACAACATATACAGTATATCTGAAGCAAGTCTAAAGCCAAATACACATTCAATAGCTGGTGTTCAGCCAACAGCTACTGTATCTCTCCGACTCCCTCGTGGCTTCCACATACACCTCTCACTCGGCCAAATGTGTAAGGGTATTCTATGGGGACAGAGGAGGAAACCACTGCCAGACACTGTTGGCGGTTGTTTATCTCCCTGGAGAACAAAAGGATTGGGTGAAAATATTAATTTTGTCTGATCCTTCTGTCCCCCAATATCATCTGTCATGAGCTACCCACACACATTAGTGTGTCCACTGAACCCACCACAAACAACGAGTTCAGCCAACAAATGTGTATGGCCAGCTTAATGGGGTTGTCTCATCTCTATGGGGGCATATAGCTAGGATATGCCCCCATTGTCTTACCACAACTGGGACCCGCACTTATATAGAGAATGGAGCCCCGCAACCTGGTGGCTGGAGGACTCCGGTCCGGCCACCAACAAGCGCTCTCCCCATAGTGTCCACTGCTCTCATTCACTTCTATGGGCCCGACGGCTGGCTCGGCTATTTTTGGTGGCCCCCCATAGAAAGTGAACGGAGGACGGCTGTGCATGCACAGCACATCCTGCACCCCTTTCGGGGCTCCGTACTCGGTATAGGTGCAGGTACCAGCGGTGGGACCCGCACCTATCAAACAATAGGGGCATATCCTAGCAGTATGTCCCCATTGTCTGAGATGAGACAACCCCTTTAGGTCCTAAGGGCCAAACACAGTTCTGTGATCTAACCAGATGAGGCAAAAGTATCAGTTTGGATCAAATGTAGAGAACTGGTAATGAATGTGGTTGTGGGGATCTAGGCTGCTAGGGATCTCCATGGTCAGATATTTACAACAGACAGTGGGTTGAATGTCAGATAGGGTTCAGAGAGAACTTGGGTTATAACTGGGGTCAGCCTTGATGGATATGTCACCACAGAGCGAACAGCTTTAGATTAGATCTTTACCCCCCCAGAAGCCTAACTATGAATTACAAAAGAGAGTGACTATTTATGTGGTTGGATTTATGTGGTTGAACAAGGCTAGGGCCTGACTCTAAATACTACCAAGAAGTATTCGGCATAATGCACACAACTGTATGTATTTAGGGGTCCCCAAACAAGGATCCGTAAAATGTGGATGACATCCATGTTGCATCTGTTTGTTTTTGCGGACCACCTGACTTCAATGGGTCCGTGGTCTGTATTTTGTGACCAAATATAGGGCATGGTGCTTTCTGCATCTGTATGTCAATTCCCTAAAAAGATAAAACATGTCGTATACTTGGCCTCAAAATTTGGACCATGGACCAACTGAAGTAAGTGGGTCAGCAAAAAAGCGGATGCAACACATACAGTATCTGTATTTCGCAGATCTGCAATTTGCAGGCTGCAAAATACATATGGTTGTGTGCATGAGGCTTAATGTAATATTGGATATAGGCGGTCATAGGGTTCGCCGGGTATTGTTAGCCTGGGCAAAAGGGCAAGCATATTAGGAGTCATTTACAAAAAGATATACACCACCTTTTGGCGTATATCTGTCGCAGATTGCGGCGCAAAGTTTATCTGCATACTTTCACCACTCACGCAAGGTCTAAAAAAAGTGTGCATGGCGTCGGTCCACGGGCATGATGTTGCCTGTTTTAGGCATAGAAAATGGTCTAAACCTAGACCAGCAAGGAAGCTGTCATAGATTAAGACAGGCGGTGAATACGCTGAAGTTATGTAGAGGCCGGCACCTCTACATAAATTTGGTGCATCCACTGCCAGCTAAAGGGGTATTAAGACCGGCGTCTAAAACATCGGTCGTAATAAATGACCCCCATTGTTCTAGTACAAGCAGGAGATGGCCAGCTGTCTATTGAATAATCTCCATAGGCTTACTTAAGAAAATAGAGAAGTAAGGTTGGGGGTGTTCCAGTGTGGAAACATGGTGTGCTTAAAAGAGAGTCGATTATGGTGAAACTTTATTTCCCAGATGCAAATATTGACATTTTATCGACAGAAACCTTTAACAAGCAACTGGCCAGACTGTAATGACTTTCTATAATTCTGGGTGCTAAGATGCCATTCAGCAATCAATTTCCCTCCTACTCAATGGACTTAATGTGCGACCTCCTATTGACTGCACCAGGACTTAACTTACCATGAGAGAGCCTGGCGTCCAGTCCCAGGTGAACCCTGGCGATATGACATCTTCCAGCAGTATGAATATACAGAAGCACCATTCTTTTAATTCTATTTTGTGGAAATATGACACTAGTGTGTGGGACAAAGGAACGATAAAATTCTCCTTCTTACCATTTGGAATTGTAATTCACAACAATTATGTTTATTTACAGCTTTGTTTTACCCCGTGCGTGCGTAGGGTTACGGAAGTTACGAGCATTGGAGAATACTGGGCGGAATTAATCACACTCTGCACTCCAGAAGTCTGGCTTCAAAAAGTCGCAAAATAGGGGCTTTTCAATTTTTGTGTCTCTTGCAAAACAAATTGCAACTTTTCACATTTTTACACCATTTGCTCCAGTTAGTGAGTTCTACTTTATCACTTACACTTTTGATTTATTTATTTTTTTAACTAAAAAATTACAAGCTCACTCTAGTACGGGGAAAACTGGAGTAACATTTCTAGACATTGGGGGAGACTTATCATAGACCAGTATTTTATATAGTGCCAGAGGACAAGCTTAATCTATGTAGAGGTGTGATAAATTAGACACATTCTCCTTCAGTCTGTGTGCCTGAAGATAAAAATGCTGGGCCCACTGGCCTCCACCTCCCGGCCCCTTCTTGCAATAGTGGCGAGGCAGGCGTACAAACACCACTTGCTCCTAAATGTTGGCGCAATTAAGTTTGGGTGGTGAAGGGTGTTGGGAGGAGGAGCGAATCAATGTCAATTAAAATGTAACTTTTATTAATCGCACTAAAATTATCATAAAATTAACCTCATGTATTAAACCTCACAAATTGGGCTAAGGAAAATTTATAAACCGCCATAAATACCGTCAACAAAAAGGTTGGTAATATATCAAATAAACCAGTGTGATCTTACCACCTCCAGTGTGGTGGTTGGATATCCAATATGTTGGTCTGGATATTATTGCTATTCTTAGAAAATCGGACAGATAAAAAGTTTGAAAGGCATGTCCTAATGTGACTCTAGTATGCCCTACCAGGTGGTCACTCGTCCCTAAAACCTGTGTACAGAGCACTCTCCCTGATTCCCATCCGGAACCTGGCCCAAACCTATACACCCTAAGCTGACTCTGTCTAGGTATCCCAACATGCCATGTTTTGCTAAATCAAGCTCATTAGGGGACATACATAGTGACAGTGGTCAAGTTATAGACAACAGTGTTGACGGTCAGCTTTGAACTGTTACGGCCAACTGCTAGAGTACTAACAAGCTGTGGCAGGCGTTGCTTAGGCTACTTTCACACTCACGTTTTGTGCGGATCCTTTGTGGACGGATCTGTTCAGATAGTACAACTGTCTGCATCCGTCAGAACAGATCCGTTTGTATTATCTTTAACATAGCCAAGACGAATCCGTCTTGAACACTATTGAAAGTCAATGGAGGACATATACGTTTTCTATTGTGCCAGATTGTGTCAGTGAAAACGGATACGTCCCAATTGACTTACATTGTGTGCCAGGAGAGATCAGTTTGGCTCAGTTTAATCAGACAGATAGCAAAACGCTGCACGCAGCGTTTTGGTGTCCGTCACCAAAGAGGAATGGAGACTGAACTGATGCAAACTGATGCCTTCTGAGCAGATCCTTTTCTATTCAGAATGCATTAGAACGCAAACTGATCCGTTTTGGACCGCTTGCGAGAGCCCTAAACAGATCTCACAAACAGAAAGCCAAAACGCGAGTGTGAAAGTAGACTTACCTGCTCCTAGCGTTTATGAAGGGGCGCCCAATACTCCCACGTGTCCCTTGTGCCAACTGGAAGAAAAGCTCTTGCGAGTAACATCGTGATACAAGGGGGAGTGAGCAATGTTGATATTGGTGCCCGGACACACGGGTAGCGTATCAGGTAACCAATGGTCACGGATACATGTTCTCTTGAAACAATGTACTGATATCATTGGCAGAAAGTTAATAATTGTTCTTTAGACAAAGGTCCAATACAGAGCATACAGGAATCTGTACTTACATAGTAATACCTATATCCATCCATAGTCTACATGTCAGGAACCGATAACACACCTCGTCATAAATTAGTAGCATCCTCCGGGAGTCTGTGTGCCTAAAGTGAAAGTTACACCAGCGCAACGGTGTATAAAAGGTCACAAACACGAGGTTTGCGACTTTTTAATGCCAAAAAACTTGCATGGGGAGAATGGTAAATTCCCTCCAAAGTGTTGAGGGTCATTTATCAATCATCATATACACCAGGAAACTAGTGTAAATGATAGTGAATTTGCCAGGGTTGAGGTCCCACCTCTGCCAAACCCTCACACCATCCCTGACACTCCTCAGTGGCGAAGGGATCGTAAAAAACGCCAAGGTCTAGGCATACAGGCATTAAAAAAGTTGCAAAATGGGTCTGTGCAACTTTATTACACTAGTTACTGGCATAGGGAGACTTAGGCCTCTTTCACACGGGCGTCATTTCTGACGCCCGGATAAGAGGCGGGTGCGTTGCGGGAATATGTGCGTTTTTCCCGCGCGGGTGCAAACGTTTGCAACACGTTTTGCACGCGCGTGAGAAAAAACGCCATGTTTGGTACCCAACCCGAAGCCTGACTTCATCACTGAAGTCCGGTTTCGGGTCTACTGGAGAATTGATTATTTCCCCTTATAACCTGGTTATAAGGGGAAATAATAGCATTCTTAATAAAGAATGCATTGTAAAATGAAGAGGAAGGGGTTAAAAATAATAAAAGTTAACTTACCTTTGCCACTTGATCGCGTAGTCGCGATCTCTCCTCTCTTTCCCTGCAGCATCTATGAAATAGAGATTGGGTCCCGTTGCCAAGCAACAATGCGGGAAAATCGCAACGCATCCGCACTTGGTTGCGGATGCTTGCGATTTTCCCGCAGCCCCATTCACTTCTATAGGGCCTGCGTTGCGTGAAAAACGCAGAATATAGAACATGCTGCGATTTTCACGCAACGCAGAAGTGATGCGTGAAAAACAACGCTCATGTACACAGCCCCATTGAAATGAATGGGTCCGGATTCAGTGCGGGTGCAATGCGTCCTCCTCACGCATTGCACCCGCGCGGAAAACTCGCCCGTATGAAAGGGGCTTTAATAAATGATTCTCATTAGGTGTAAAGATGCACCACATTTAACAATGTGCGACATTTGATAAATTTGATGCAAAGTTCTTCAATGCAGACTACTACAAATGTGACTTAAAATATTGTCCTCATGATAAATTCCCCCCATTGTGTACAGAGCAGAGAACAATACAGACTGCCCAGTTACCATTTTCAGCTGCACAAACTCCCACAGTAACCAGACCAGTCAGTTATCCTTCAACACTTGTACTACACCAGAGAGAAAATACATGAGACGACCAGTTCTCATAGTTGTAAAATTAATTTTCAGAAAAAACAAAAATATGTATTAGGGCAGCCTGACCATTCCCATCACAAAGTTTGGACAAGTTTGATTCTAACCTGCCAAATACTTTGTACTCAAGAGATGTGGATATCAATGGTGCCTGGAAGCTCCTTGCACCAGTCTCTGTTTAGCAACAAACATGCATATTCTGTGGTTTCCAGTATACATGATTATGGTAGAGACAGTGCATGGTCCACAGCAAATTGAGACTCTCTTTTTAAAGTTTTCATTTTTATAGGATCCATAAAGGATATATCAGAGCCATTTTGTCAAAGATCACATTTACAGTTGAAACCTGATAAAAGTGAGGTGGTTTCACACTAGGTCTTTTAAAAAAAAAAAAACACCCAAAAAAATAGCATTTTTTATTATTGTTTTATTTATTTATTTAGCAAATAAGGCAGCAGCCAGATGTTATAAAACACCCTACAAACACTGCTTTTCACACAGTTTTTCAGTGCTTTTCCCTCCTCCCTTGGTATTTTTTCTTAGTGCAGCGTTTTCTTAAGACCCTTTCCCGTAGACTTCTATATAGGAAAAAAAAGTCATAAAAAAACATTATGGGGTCATTTAAGAAAAGATATATGCCAACTTTTGGCATATATCTGTTGCAGATTCGGTCACAAAGGGGATTTGCAATCAAATCTGTGACTTCGTCCCCATCCATGCCGCGTACGCCAGTTCTAAAAAAGGGAGGCATTAGCAGGGAAGGGGACGGGCTGGTCCGTCTCATTTATCATTTCTACGCCTGTTTTAGGCATAGAAAATTATCAAAATCTACTATACTGTAGGCCAGCGGTGGATGCACCTAAGTTATATAGAGGCCGCCACCTCTACATAACTTAGGCGCATCAAGCACCAGCGCAGGGTGACCCCATATGTGACTAAAAACACATTTAACGATATGGTTCTGGATTGTAAAGAAAAAGATATAGTGTGGCAGAAGCCTCAACACCACATTTTTGCCTGACATGCTAAAAATTCAGAAGCACACTGTAATTTAACCATAGTCTTCAGTTGCGTTAACATATTCCAAAAGAGAGTTGCTTTGGCATACTTCCAACCAGTTTATTCCTAGGTATGATTACCTGCAGGTGATTGTGTTTTTACAACCACAAAAAATTTGTCAAAAGGATTAAGTCTGTGTTCACATCGACATCTACACTATTTTGCCAGGTAACATGCCAGACTCCCAAACACAAACCAACATACCTCATTATAATCTAAGGGCTCTGCCTGGTGCTGCATCTGTTATGTGCAGCCACTTCGTTATTTTTGCTGTAGTGCTTGTATAACAGAGTAGAACAATAGAAGGAACAACGATGGTGTGATCCAGCCTTAAACTTTAAGGCTGGGAACACACCTAAGCGTTTTTTGAGCGGGCGTTTTTTTGAGCGTTTTTTCACGCGACAAACGCGCGTTTTCATGGGTTTATGAGGCGTTTTTTGGATTGACAGGTTCCAGATCCACTAAAAATGTAGGCCCACCTATATGAAAGTTGCAGACTGTTAGCCAAATTGGGCCTTTTTATGCTGTGTCAAATGAGAAAAACGCGCGATCGTATGCGCGTTTTTTAAACAGAAAACGCGCATATCTTCAACTTGGAGCGTTCCCATGCATTCCAATGGGTGGAAACGCTTGAAAAAACGCCCCAAAGAAGCTCAAGCACTAGCGTTTGCATCAGGCGTTTTTCAGCGCGTTTTTCAGTGCGTTTTTCAGCGCGTTTAAACGCGCTGTAAAACGCCCAAATGTGTACCATGTCCATAGGGATACATGGCATTTCACATGTTGTGCATTTTTCAGGGCGTAGGAACGCGCTGAAAAACGCTTAGGTGTGTACCTAGGGTAAAGGAGTTGTTCACCCCTGGGGACCTGCGGTGGGAGTAATTCTTCTGGCTCCTCTGCTTCCTCGGCTCCACCGCAGCTTCTTGGTCTTCCCACATCAGCATCCAGTTTGATGCAGGCCTTTGCAGCCAATGACTGGCTGCAGCAATGACGTGTCTCCCAGGTATCATATCACTGGGTGACATGTATCGCCAACAACCTCCTTCCCTCAGTAAGAGCAACAAAGATGGATTGTAGTTGGGTCTTTGAGCATGACAATGACCCGAAACACAAAACCAGGGCAACTAAGGAGTAACTCCGTAAGAAGCATTTCAAGGTCCTGGAGTGGCCTAGCCAGTTTCCAAACCTGAACCAAATTGAAAATCTTTGGAGGGAGCTGAAACTCAATTTAGCCCCGAAACCTGAAAGTTCTATGGAAGATCTGTATCGAGGAGTGGGCCAAAATTGCTGCTGCAGTTTGTGCAAACTTGGTCAAGAACTACAGGAAACATCTGACCTCAGCAAACAAAGCTTTCTGTACCAAATATGAAATTCTGTTTTTCTATTGTTTCAAATACTTATTTCATGCAAAAAAAATGCAACTTAATTATTTAAAAATCATACAATTAGATTTTTTTTTAGGATTTTTTTTTTAGATTCTGTGTCTCACAGTTAGGCCTTATTCACACGTCCGCAATGTAGTCCGCATGTATTCCGCAATTTTGCGGAATACATGCGGACCCATTGACTGTGAATGGGGCCGGGAAAGATGCGGAGAGCACACACTGTGCTCTCCGCATCCGATTTTGCGGAGCGCACCGCCGATTTTCCGGTCCGCGGCTCCGCAAAAAAAATAGAGCATGTCCTATTCTTGTCCGCAATTGCGGACAAGAAGAGGCATTTTCTATGGAGTCCGGGCAATGTGCGGTCCGCAAAAATGCGGAATGCACATTGCCGGTGTGTCCATGTTTTGCGGATCCGCGGCTCCGTGGATCCGCAAAACACTTGCGGACGTGTGAATGTTGCCTTAAAGTATAACAATGATAAAAATGACAGACCTCTCCATTCTTTGTAGGTGGAAAAACGGGCAAAATTGCCAGTGTATCAAATGCTTATTTTCGCCACTGTATATGTTTAATGGTATTTAGTAGAATTGTTACTCTTGCTTTTTTGCCTCATACAGATAACCAAAATGCTGCTGCAATTTAGGATCCATGTTGTGGCCCCAAGGTCTGGTCCGACAGCAGGTGTAATGAGCCCCAGTAACAACATTGTACCGGTAGTTCAGACTGCAAATTGATGTAAAAATAAATTTGTATCCAGGGGTGTAACTAAAATTCATAGAGCCCCATGGCAAAAATAGGATGGGGCTCCCACCAGTTCATGTAAGAAAATTAAAACGGCAGCATAAAAAGCTCTAATTAAAGGTATGTTATTTCCCAAAAAATTTACAATGTTCTTGTCTGTGATAGGGCCCCCAACTTCTGGGCCCCATAGCAAGTGCTATGGCTATAGTTACACCAACGCTCGTATAAGTAGTATAACACTCAGTTCACACTTTCGCGTAAAACGCCGCTTTTGAACGCACATAAAAACGCACAACAGTAAAGGAACCATGCATTCCAATGAGGGTGGTTCACACTTGCGCGTTTTTATGCGCGTTCATAGGCGCCTATAAACGTCCGACGCATAAGCAAGTATGTTCGCGTTAATTCGGGCTTTTTTCGAGCGTTTGGTGCTAATAGACTTCAATGGGAAACGCGATAGGCGTGTTGTTCGGGCGTTTGTGCAGCGTAAAACGCGCCTATGGACGCGCGTTTTTCAAAATTCACACCTCAGATTGGCCAAACTATATAGGGAGGGCTGTTTGGTCATTGGCCAACTATGCAGTCAATCACATAAACGCGCGTCAAACGCGCCTACACTATTTACCAAAACGCTTGAAAAAACGCGCCTACACGCCAGTCTTGAACGCACCAAAAACGCTAGGCTTCTAAACGCTCAGGTCTGAACCCAGTGTAATACAGTCAGGATCTGCTTTACTATAGGATTACCCCTCCCGTTTTCCCCAAAATAAATAAATTGGGACATGAAGATAAAGCCAGAAGCAAAATAAAATATTAAAACCTGGACATAGTTTGATATCCGTTGTCCAGTTAAGTTCAGTTTCACAAAAAAAAAGCAAAAAATAAAAACTAAAGCAACAAAGAGTTTCAGTTACCAAGCCCCTCCTTCCTTTTTCAAAAACACGTAATCACTTCCATTGGTATGGTGTGGACCTCAACAACCATTTACCTGGCCCATGGTATAAACGGATTCACTGCGCTGGGCGGCTTTTCAACTCCCAGATACCGCGAAATCCTGCGCATGCCCATTACAATGTTAATGGCATCTGCCTCCCCGAGACGTTGTGCACCTGCGCCGGATACCTTAGAGAAACTGAAGCCGTGGCATACTGTACATTGTGGCGCAGGCGCACTATGTTACTGGAGATGGAGGGTGGTGGGTAAGGTATCCGGCGCAGGCGCAAAACGTCCCAGTGAGGCCGATGCCATTAACATTGTAATGGGCATGTGCAGGATTTTGCTGTATCTTGGAGTTGAAAAGCTGCCCAGCGCAGTGAATAATAATGAGCTGGGCGGCGCTAGGACACAGCAGTTGGGGCACGGCTGGGCACAAACTAGAAGAGGGACAGCCCCTTTGGCACAAACGAAGGTAATTTACATATGAAGAAAATCATATTTTAAAAGTTTTGGAAAGGCAGACAGGGGGGACAATTATATAATTAGATTACACATATTAAGACCGATAGGGCCATATAAAACTCTTGATATGTTAAAACGGCCTGTCAGTGTCCCTTTAAGGCCTCTTTCACATGACCGTATGGTTCTGATGGTTTTGCGGTCTGCAAAAAACGGATCCGCCAAAAAATGGATGACATCCGTGTGCATTCAGATTTTTGCGGAACGGAACATCTGGCCCTAATAGAACAGTACTATCCTTGTCTGTGATGCGGACAAGAATAGGACACGTTCTATCTTTTATTGGAACGAAAATACGGAAATACGGAAAAAGAAAGCAAACGGAGTACCTTCCTTTTTTTTGCGGACCTATTGAAATTAATGGTTCCATATACGGATCATATACGGAACGCAAAAAACGGCCCGTACACTCGCAAAAAAAAAATGTTTGTGTGAAAGAGGTCGAAAGAGCATTCAGCTAAATTGAAGAAATCACCGCGTTCCCGAGATATTCTAACGTTACGGGCACACGGTCAGGTTTTTGGATGCAGTTTTGGAAGCCAAAATCAGTGGTGGATCATAAAAGGAGAGAAAATATAAAGAACAGATACGACTTCTGCTCTTTTTTTTATATTAACTACTAATTTTGGCTTCCAAAACTGCACCAGGAAATTACCATGTGGCCATACACTAAGGCCTCTTTCAGACGGGCGTTGCGGGTGCACTCCGTCAAACAGTGCGGGTGCGTTGCAGGAATTGCCGCGATTTTTCCCTGCGAGTGCAAAGCGCTGTCATGCGTTTTGCACGCGTGGGAGAAAAATCGGCACTTTTGGTACCCAGACCCGAACCTGCACTTCTTCACAGAAGTGCATGTTTGGGTCAGAAATTGTCCCGCTGGTATTATTTCACATTATAACATAGTTATAATGTAAAATAATACCCTTGGCCATCTCCCTAATGTTGAACCCGGTGCAGAATGGGTTAAAAATAATAAACTAATCATAACTTACCTGGTCCATTTGATCGCGAAGCCCGGCCTCCTCTCCCTTAGCTTGAAAGATGTAAAGGACCTGTAATGATGTCACAGCATCACATGGCCCAATCACCTGCTCCATCACTATGGTGATGGAGCATGTGATTGGTCCATGTGACCACGTGACATCATCCAAGGTCCTAAGCACTATCCACAGCCTGAGGATAGTGATTAAGGACCTTGGATGATGTCACATGGTCACATGGACCAATCACATGCTCCATCACCATAGTGATGGAGCAGGTGATTGGGCCATGTGATGTGACGTCATCACAGGTCCTTTAGATCATCGATGCTGCAGGGAAAGAGAGGACAGATCGCGACTACGCGATCAAGTGGCTAAGGTAAGTTAACTTTTATTATTTTTAACCCCTTCCTCTTCATTTAACAATGCATTCTTTATTAAGAATGCTATTATTTCCCCTTATAACCATGTTATAAGGGAAATAATAGAGATTGGGTCCCGTTGCTAAGCAACAATGCGGGAAAATCGCAACGCATCCGCACTTGGTTGCGGATGCTTGCGATTTTCCCGCATCCCCATTCACTTCTATGGGGCCTGCGTTGCGTGAAAAACGCAGAATATAGAACATGCTGCGATTTTCACGCAACGCAGAAGTGATGCGTGAAAATCACCGCTCATGTGCACAGCCCCATAGAAATGAATGGGTCCGGATTCAGTGCGGGTGCAATGCGTCCTCCTCACGCATTGCACCCGCGCGGAAAACTCGCCCGTGTGAAAGGGGCCTAAATGTTGGCAAATTTGTCCACAAGCTTGGAGAGAAAACACATTTATCCAACACTTTCTCACACTTGATATGGAAGCTTAGACAGAATGTGACGATTCTAGCATTTTATGCCCCGTGTCTTCTCCAACAGCTGTGCTGAATTTATGTCCACTTTTGGAACCATTTTTACTCTTCAAATACACATAAAATAGCTTTGATTACAAATACCAGACTGTCTTGTGTCTACGGCTCCTAAAACCACCTATGGAGTAGATTTATGAAAACTATGAAAACAAAAATGTCTTTGTTGCCATAGACACCAATCACAGTAAGGGCTCATATACACTTATTTTTTTGTCCGTATCCGTTCCATTATTTTTGGGGGACCATATGCGGAACCATTCATTTCAATAGGGTTGACGCTGTATGCATTCTGTATCTGTATGTCCGCAAGTCCGTTCCGCAAAAAAATAGAACATATCCCATTCTTGTCCATTTTGTGCACATGGACAGGCATTGTTACAATGGATCCGCAAACAAAACGGATGCAACATGGACGTTACACAGATTTCATCTGTATTTTTTTGCAGATCCATGTTTTGCGGACTGCAAAATATATAAGTTCGTGAGCATGAGCCCTAAAACTTTCATTTTCAAAGAGCTCTAAAAGAGGTAAAAGCTGCGCAGCGATTGGTTGCTACGGGCTACAAAGATAGTTCTTCTTTTAGACAATTATGTGTCTCCATGGCTACAAACTGCAAAGAAAAATTGGTACTGATTCTTCTGTAATGCGCTTTCCTTCTGTTTTCTAACTTACTAAAGGTATCCAAGCAAGAAACATTGAACAGTTGAGAAACCATATGACTGCATGATTTGTTTGTAGTTTGTAGTATAATTTTTGATTTTTTGTTTTGTTTTAATTTTACCTGCATTAGGCCTCTTGCACACGAACGTTTTTTCTTTCCGTGTCCGTTACTGTCTATGTCCGTCTGTGTGCATTGCGTTTCCATATTTCTGTATTTTCGTTCCGCAAAAAAATAGAACATGTCCTATTATTGTCTGCATTCTATCAGGGACCAGCTGTTCCGTTTCGCAAAATATGGAATGCACACGGACGTCATCCGTATTTTTTGCGGATCTTTTTTTTGCGGTCGTGTGCAAGAGGCCTTAGAGGAGAAAAAATGGTTGCAAAGGTGTACATTGCCACTAATATAAATGTATCCGACCCAACAGATATCACTGTTGCATCACCTTCCCCAAATACCATCATTTATCAAAACCGCCTTCTTCAAAGCTTATTAGGCCTTCATTGCACCCTGTGGCAAATCAATTTCGATTTTCAGTTGCTGTTAGTTATGTCCTGGAGGCTTGCAATATAGAAGATTGCTAAGAACGAGGGATTGTCCTCAAAAATCTTTGTTTACTTTGCAGTAGTAGCAGCCGCGTGCCGTACATTGAAGTGGCTGCTGCTATCAATTACAGGCACCAGTGGTCTTGTGCGATACATGCAGGCCAAGTTTTGTCTGCACTAGTCATGAGAATGTATATTATCACTGCAGGACAAAGACTGGCAGGGAGCAGTGGGAAATTAAAAACTTGTGCAACATTTTTTTATTTTATTTTAAAGAATTTCCGGCTGTTAGAAAAAAATAAACCCTGGACAATCCCTTTATTTTTAGTGTGGATCAAAACTTACACAATACTTAGCATATACAGCTGGTGGGCAAAGTCCTGGATATCAAAGGCAAACAGATCTGTCATAGTCTTGGCATAGAATATGCCACTGAGAGGCTGTACATACCACTGAGGATCAATTTACTGTGGCTCTGGTGAGGAAGGGAAAAAAAAACCGTGACACTAAATGGGCCTAGAAATTATCATCTCACTGAATCCTGAAGGAGCTTAGAGCAACGAGCCTGGACAGGCCATTCTGAGATATACAGATGTGCTGACAACACCACTTACTAGTGACAGCATTAATTCCCACAGCTGGGACACACTGCCTATTCTCTGGGACAACCATCAGAGGTGAGCTGGACATAAATAGAAGGTTGAAAATGAGAACTCATTCTAGGATGCAATGGAAAGCGAAGGGCAAGATTCACAAATGCAAAGCATAAACTGTAAGGTGGTGAGCAGATCAGGTCTTTTTTAATGGGAATTATATTTATTTTAGTGTGGATCAAAACTTACACATGGATATTTATAACGTATATTATATTTGATCGTCAATGTAGGAAAATATTATGTGTCCATGGAAATGCAATGAGTTTCTTGCAATCACTCTCTCTGAAGGGAGCACTCGGTTACTTTTCTATACAATGTATATTGCAAATTTTAGAGATATACACTTAATAAATAAACCTATAAACGTTTTTCTCATTAATAAACACTGATAGTAATATACATTATGCACAACAAGAGGGTTGTTATGTAAAACAAAACATAAAAGGTCTAAAGACAATAACCAAAGAGATGATTGCTGTTTTATATTAAATGGTTTTGACTTATGATCAGTTTCCTTTATGTGTACCTTTATATTATGTACAAAATGTCCATTATAGTGCTTTATGATGAACTACATTTGCGTTGGTTATATCTGATATATGTTCAGTAGGCCTGTTGAGACACAATGTAAGGGCTCATGCACAGGACCGTTACCCTGCCGTGGCCGTATTCATTTGAATGGGTCCGCAAATCCGGAGATGTGGTGCGGAACGGAACCATGGAACGGAAGCACTATGGAGTGTTTCCGTGGTGTTCCGTTCAGTGCTTACGTTCCGCAAAAAAGTTGTGCATGCACTACTTTTTTGTGGTGCGGACCATCGATGTGGATCGCGGACCCCATTCGTTCATCCCTAATTATGTGTGTGTATATATATATATATATATATATATATATATACGCATAGTATTATTAGATACCCAAGGGTAGTGCCCATGATTCACAACTGCTAGGCCTCAATTTGGACCGGTGGTCTTGCAAGCTGAAATCAATGCAAGCCCAGATGCAGCTAGCAATTAGCGATAACTTGCAAGCGCTATGCCTGGCCTTTACCAAGCCTGTGTGATGGCACCCTTAAAGGGGTTCTGAAAGTGCAAATACATAAATAATTCTTTATTATAAATATATTCCCAAACACCATTCAATAGTTATATTTAGAGATGAGCGAATCGATTTCGGATGAAACATCCGAAGTCAATTCGCATAAAACTTCGTTCTAATACTGTACGGAGCAGTATTAGAATGTATTGGCTCCGATGAGCCAAAGTTATTGCTTCACGAAGTCTCGCGAGACTTCGCACAATAACTTCATAAATTGATTAGTTCTGTAAAAAAACATTTCCTGAAGACCCTGCTCCGTACAGTATTAGAACAAAGTTTTATGCGAATCAACTTCAGATGTTTCATCCGAAGTCGATTCGCTCCTCCATAGTTATAATGGCTTGTTTTGTCGAGGAAGCAATCATTAGAAAAAAATTAAATGTTCACCGACTTATCAGTACACACAAAACATGTCATAATCACACAGCAGGACAAGTTCCTTCACAACACTGAGCTAAAGAGCTGCCTCGTCCTCCTCTCTACTCTGCTTGTCAGGGTTTATGATTCTGAATACAGAGATTTATCAAAACTGGTGTAAAGGAAAACTGGCTTAGTTGCCCCTAGCAACTAATCAGATTCTACCTTTCATTTTCAAAAGGAGCTTTGAAAAATGAAAGCTGGAATCTGATTGGTTGCTATGGGCAACTGTCAGTTTTCCTTTAGCCCAGTTTTGATAAATCTCCCACATGAAGTACAGAAAGAAGGGCGGGATGTGGATAATGATCAGCAGCACTTGTATGCAGTCTCCACTACCATAGCCCTGTCCGTTCTCTCTGTACTTCATATCTCCTCATGAACTCCATACCCACAGAGATTCATCTCAAGATCTTACAGCACCACAGTCTGTCCTGTCTGTACTTCATGTCTCCTCATGAGCTCCACTCCTACAGAAAGTCAGTTGAAGATCCTCTAGCACCAGACAGATGCTGGTTTTCCTACTGATCTGATCGGTTATGGGGCACAAAATGCAATAATTTGTCGGAAGCACATCCCAGGAATGTGCTGCCTACAAACAAACTATGCAGATGAACGATCACATTAACCATTGCTCATCCCTATGATAGAGATGTGGAGAAGGTGGGATACCGGCACAGGAGGCAGCCTCGATTCCCACGTGTACATAGATGCTATAGGAGTGCCAAGGGGGGGTCCCAGATGAATTCAAGTCAAGTGGTAGCAGGGTTTGAATCTTTAATCCCTATAGTTATTATAAACAAAAATGTGGATTGGATCAACTACATCTATTATAATCAGCAGAGATTTGTGAATTACACCAGAGACGCATTAAAGGGTATAGTGGAGCAGCTGGGGCTCACTAGTGTTATGGCATTCCAAAACAGAATGGCCCTGGACATGCTACTAGCAGAAAAAGGTGGTGTGTGCTAAATGATTGCTGAAACCTGCTGTATTAGGGAAAGAATGAGGTGCAAGGGGGGACTAATAGAGATGTGTACATCATTCTTTGAATAAGCTAAGAAAGCTCCCATATACTCCAGCTCTCAGACAACCCCTTATCTTCTCCAGAGCATGAAGGTTCCATCCTACCGAAGGGAACACGCCTCTTTGTTACATCATATATGCTTTTCTGCTGTTAATGAAGACTCCATTACAACATGGCGGCTACAGCTTGATATTTACATAGTTCACATACCAGAGTTAGTAAAACAATGCACAATACGCAGATGCCAAGTGTTATCTCTTTTCATGTTTTCATATTCTAGCCAATTTAACAATGCCACATGCATCAGGGGGAATGCCCCTCTAATGTCTTTATAACCCGCTGTGCTTCCTGTAATAAATAAAAATTTGCTTCGACCCCATTGTGTGTGTCACTGTTATTTTCTCCCGTGCAGTAGAGCGAACATGATCAGCCCTGATCGAGGGCATCTTTTACACCTATACCACAGCCATCTCTACTGCTGCCAATGAGAGGGTATTGAGGGGAATGAACATCAGGCCATGTAGAAAGGCCCTTATATCCTTTTTATTAAAGTGCCATGGCACATTTTGCAGTTATTGTACAAACCTACCACTAAAACTTACTTAGATTTTAAATAATAAAAGTAAATATTTAAAGAAAACTGAAGAAAATTCAAATTTTTAACCACAAAGCCTTATGCTGATTTTATTACAGTATACATAGCATTTATTCCGTATCTCAATTCTGGTACGTTACACAGATTAGGTATATGTAGCTGTATCGGTAATGTATTGTGTTGTTTTTTTAGCCCAGCTGTAGTCCACACTGACACACTACAGAGATTTATCAGGATGAGGGCTTTGCTAATTTAAAATCAAGAAATTACTCACATCTAGTACCCCCCTGCCATGTTTTGCTGGATCTCTGCCATCTTCAGGGTATTTTTTAACAGCGTTTTCCCTGGCGGACATTTTTATATACATTTTCCTAGTGTTCTGGAAAATTTATAAAGCAGACCATGGAGAAAAACCCCAAACAACACGACAAACCTAGAGCATGCTGCATTTTGATAATATCACTGACCCCAAAAAACCTGTGTATGGAGACTTTTAAATATTTTACTATAAATTTGAAAGTAAAATCTGGACGCATTTGGGCAGATTTACTAATGCTTTTAAACTTTACACTGTCAAAGAATATAAATCCCAGTCTTAATATTGGACAAATTTACTAAATAGGTGCACAGACCTTTATAAATATGACGTATTATAAATAGAGTTGAGCGAACCCGAACTGTAAACTTCGGGTTCGTACCGAATTTGGGGATTTTTGGCACCCGGACCCCAACCCAAACATTTTCGTAATTGTTCGGGTTCGGTGTTCGGCGGATTTTATGGCGCTTGTTGAATAGCTGCTGGGCAGCCAATCAACAAGCGTCTAACTACTTTGCCCTACTAATGCCATGGCTATGATTGGCTTAGTGCAGCATGTGACCCAGCCTCTATAGAAGCTGGAGTCACGTAGCGCCGCACATCACTCTGCTGCTCTTAGTGTAGGGACAGTTTTCTGCTGGTGCTCTTAGGGAAAGAATAGGAAACAAGCTTAGCTGATAATATCTGACATCAGAATTGTGTTCACTCAGCGATCTACAACCTTTTTTATTCATGTGGGTGCCATGGCAGTGTTTTTTTTATGAGGCCAGTGACAAAGACAATTTTTTTTTCTGTGAGTGGTTGGTGTTGGCGGCCATTTTGTGCAAGTGATGTGCACTTGCAGCTGCATATGTGCCAGGGACACTAATTTAATCCAGTCTTTTTACTTTATTTGGCAAAATGTACCCATTTTTAAGTGTACCTGCACTGCATATCTGGCTGGGGAAGGCAAAAATAATACTGTTACTCCTCCGTTTGTGATTTTAGGGTCCTAGGGGGTGACAATTTTGTTCTGTAAAGTACCCCTGTGCTGCATATATCCTTGTCATTAATTCTATAAATCCATCAGATTCTGGGCCTTTTTTTTTGTGTGTGCTAAAAAGTACATTTGCTCTGTGCACTACATTTGTGATAGTGAAAAAAATAATCTGTAAATCCATCTATTTCCCTGTGGGTGAAATTTTTTATTTTTTTTTATCATTAAGTGCCTTTTCTGCCTGCTCAGCAAATCTGATACTGAAAAATAATCAGTAAATCCATCTGTTTCACTGGTGTTGAAAAAAATTCTCTTTTTTCTCCTATAAAGTACCTTATTGCCTTGTACTGCAAATCAAATAAAATCAGTAAATTTCACATTGTGGGTGAAAAAAAACACGTAATTTTTGGCACAAAGTAAATTTGTGGCCTGCTCGGTACTAGTGCTAGTGCTAGTGAAAGAATTTCATTTGCATCCGTCAGTTTCACTGGGGTTGAAGAAAGCATATATTTTGTTGAAATAAATTCCATCCTCTGCCTGCACAGGCAATCTGATAGTGAAAAATAACCTGCTAATTCATCTGTTTCATTGGGGTTAAAAAAAAATCTTCTTTTTTCCTATAAAGTACCTTTTTGCCTTGTACTGCAAATCAAATAAAATCAGTAAATTCCACTGGGACATCGTGGGAGGAAAAAACACGTAATTTTTGTCACAAAGTAAATTTGTGGCCTGCTGTGTACTACTGCTAGTGAAAGAATTTCACTTGCATCCGTCAGTTTCATTGGTGGGTGAAGAAATCATATTTTGTTGAAATAAATTCCAGCTTCTGCCCACACAGGAAATCTGATACTGAAAAATAATTAGTAAATCCATCTGTTTCACTGGGGTTGAAAAAAATCCTCTTTTTTTCCTATAAAGTACCTTATTGCCTTGTACTGCAAATCAAATAAAATCAGTAAATTCCACTGAGACATTGTGGGTGGAAAAAACACGTTATTTTTGGCACAAAGTTATTACGTGGCCTGCTTGGTACTAGTGCTAGTGAAATAATTTCATTTGAATCCGTCAGTTTCACTGGGGTTGAAGAAAACATATATTTTGTTTAAATAAATTCCATCCTCTGCCTGCACAGGCAATCTGATAGTGAAAAATAATCAGTTAATTCATCTGTTTCACTGGGGTTGAATAAAATCCTCTTTTTTCCTATAAAGTACCTTTTTGCCTTGTACTACAAATCAAATAAAATCAGTAAATTCCACTGGGACATCGGGGGAGGAAAAAACACTTAATTTTTGGCACAAAGTAAATTTGTGGCCTGCTGTGTACTACTGCTAGTGAAAGAATTTCACTTGCATCCGTCAGTTTCATTGGTGGGTGAAGAAACCATATATTTTGTTGAAATAAATTCCAGCTTCTGCCCACACAGGCAATCTGATACTAAAAAATAATTAGTAAATCCATCTGTTTCACTGGGGTTGAAAAAATCCTCTTTATTTCCTATAAAGTACCTTATTGCCTTGTACTGTAAATCAAATAAAATCAGTACATTCCACTAGGACATTGTGGTTGAAAAAAAAACATAATTTTGGCCCATAAAGTACCCCTGAGGCCTGCGTTGGTGTTCCTGCTGCACTGCATACTTGACTTGCCAAAATGTATTCAGTAAATTAGTTGGCGTACTACCGATTGTTGGGGGATCTGTGCCCCTCATATCTTTCAAAGAAACTTGTGACCTTAACCAATCTTTCATCTTTAACAAGCTGCCAGGGCCTATTGGGCAGGCCACACAGTGTAATAAATTCGTTTCTCATATTGTGGTGTGACCTAGAAATATATTTTATCCTTATCACACTGCCAGGTCATATTAGGCAGGGCACAAAGTGTAATAAATTCATCTGTCACATAGAGGGTGTGACCAAAACCAATCTTTTCTGTTTATGACACGGGCACGGCATACCTGACAGGGAACATGTTTTATTAAATCTGTCTGTTAATACGTTGGGTTACCGAAAAGAATGAGGAGAGCGTCAAATAAGGGACATGGCCATGGTCGTGGTGCTGCTGGTGTTGGTGGGGCTCCTGTTGCAGGGAGAGTACGTGGTGGATCTGTGCCAGCTACATGCCCAAATAAAACACCTTCCTCGGGTTCACGTAGACGACAGGGCCTTCCATGTTATTTAGTAGGCCTGAATGCCGCTCTACGAATGGTGAGGCCAGAGCATGTACAGGCGCTAGTAGATTGGGTGGCTGATAGTGCCTCCAGTACCTTCAGATTGTCTCCCACCCGGTCCACTGTTGAAAGCTCAGAGTTGGCACCTGCAGGCCATGGGCAGCTATCTAGCACATCACCCTCTTGAAAATCAGCCAAGCAGTTTAAGCCCCAAGTCATGCAGCAATCTCTTATGCTTTTTGATGACTCTCCTGGCAGGGTTTCCCTGGCCTATCCACCTAGCCCTGCTCCAGAAGTGGAAGAGATTGAGTGCACCGATGCCCAACCACTTATGTTTGAGGATAAGGACATGGGAAGACCACCACAGCACGTGTCTGATGATGACGAAACACAGGTGCCAACTGCTGCGGCTTTCTGCAGTGTGCAAACCGACAAGAAGGGCAAGGGTGCAGACTTGATGGAAGATGATGTGGAGGACAATGAGCTCCTAGACCCTACATGGGATGAAGGTCATGCTAGTGACCTGTGCAGTTCGGAGGAAGAGGTGGTGGTCGCACAGAGACACCAACACAGCAAAAGAGGGAGCAGGGTGCAGAAGCAGAGCACCCGTCCTCTAGATACTACGCCTGCTACTGCCCACCGCACCCAGGGACCGAGCACAACAAAGACAGCTCCAAGGAGTTCCCCCGGCGTGGCAGTTCTTCACACAACGTGCAGATGACAAGACATGAGTGGTTTGCGCGCTGTGTAATCAGAGCCTAAAGCGAGGCATAAACGTTCTAAACCTGAGCACAACCTGCATGACCAGGCATCTAAGTGCAAGACACGAGCTGCATTGGAATAAACTCCTCCAAAACCAAGAAAAGTCTCTGGCTCCTACTGCTCCCTCTTCTGCTGCAATCTCGGCCTCTTCCTCCTCCTCTGGAGTGACAGTGGCAACGGCCATAAATGGAAGATGTGACACCAACGCCACCACGTCAGTCACCTTCAACAAGCAACACCACAGTGTCCCATGGAAGTGTTCAGCTGTCCATCTCCCAAACACTGGTTAGAAAGAGGATGTACCCCCCTACGCACCTGCGATCCCTGGCCCTGAATGGCAGCATTTGAAAATTACTGGCCTTTGAAATGCTGTAATTCCGTCTGGTGGAGACGGTGAGTTCTAAAAACCTTATGGCGATGGCTGTCCCACAGTATGTCGTTCCAAGACGCCACTACTTTTCCAGGTGAGCCATCCCTTACCTGCACAAGCAAGTGACGGACAAAATAAGGTGTGCACTGCGCAACGCCATTTGTGGCAAAGTCCACATAATTACCGATACGTGGACCAGTAAGCACGGCCAGGGCCGTTATCTCTCCCTAGCAGCATACTGGGTAAATGCAGTGGCGGCTGGGCCTGAGGCTGATAGCTGTTTGGCGCATGTCCCTCCGCCCCCTATGATCGCAGGGCATTATTCGTTGCCTCCTGTTGCCTCCTACTCCTCTTCCTCCTTTAACACCTCCTCATCCTCTCAGCGTAACAACTTCACCATCAACTTCAGCACAGCCAGGGGTAAACGACAGCAGGCAGTTTTTAAACTCATCTGTTTGGGGGACAAACCCCACACCGCGCAGATGCTTTGGACGGGCCTGGAATAACAGACCGATGAGTGGTTGGTGCCACTGAGCCTCAAGCCCAGCCTGGTGGTGTGCGATAATGGGCGAAATGCCTGGCACATGTGCTGAATTTGGTAGTGCAGAGATTCCTGAAAAACTACCCCGATATGTCAGAGCTGCTGTAGAAAGTGCGGGTCATCTGTGCGCGCTTTCGGAGTTCTCACCCTGCTGCTGCTTGCCTGTCTGCGCTGCAGAGTAACTTTGGCCTTCCCGCTCACTGCCTCATATGTGACGTGCCCACAAGGTGGAACTCCAGCTTGCACATGCTGGTGAGACTATGCGAGTAGCAGCAGGCGATAGTGGAGTTTCAGCTGCAGCACGTACGGGTCAGTTGCTCTGCGGAACAGCAACACTTCACCGCCACTAAGTGGGCCTCCATGCGAGACCTGTGTGCCTTGTTGCGCTGCTTTGAGTACTCCACCAACACGGGCAGTGCCGATGACGCTGTTCTGAACGTTACTATCCCACCTCTATGTCTCCCTAAAAAGACGCTTCGGGCGATGATAGAGGAAGATGAGTCACAGCAGAAAGAGGGATCATTTCAACGGTTATCAGGCCAGTCATTTACAGGTGGCTCAGAGGGTGGGTTCCTGCACCAACATAGGCCAGGTACACAATTGTCCAGCCAGGGCACAGTTCTGGAGGATGAGGAGGAACCGTGTTCAAAGCAGGGTGGTACCCAAAGCAGCTCATGGGCATCACTTGTGCATGGCTGGGGGGATACATAGGACACAGACGATACACCTCCTACAGAGGACAGATTGTCCTTGCCTCTGGGCAGCCTGGCACACATGAGCAACTACATGCTGCAGGGCCTGCGCAATGACCGCCGAGTTGCCCACATTCTAATTTGTGCTCATTACTGGGTGGCCACCCTGCTGGATCCCCGTTACAAGGACAATGTGCTCTCCTTAATTCCCTCACTGGAGCGTGATTGGAAGATGCGTGAGTACAAGCACACGCTGGTAGACATGCTGCTGATGGCATTCCTAACTGACACCGGGGGCTCAGTGGAAGCACAAGGCGAAGGCAGAGGAGGAAGAAGAGGTCGCCAACGCAGCCAGGACACCGCCAGCACCTCAGAAGGCAGGGTTCGCATGGCCGAAATGTGGAAAAGCTTTGTCACCATGCCACAACAACCAGCACCACCAGCTGATACGCAACGTCTTAGCAGGAGGCAGCATTTCAGCAACATGGTGGAACAGTATGTGTGCATACACCTACACGTACTGACTGATGGGTCTGCCCCATTTAACTTCTGGGTCTCCAAATTGTCCACATGGCCTGAGCTTGCCCTTTATGCCTTGGGGGTGTTATCACAGACCAGGGAAGCTGCCTGTCCACAGCCAATGTGGACAAGCTCACGTTCATTAAAATGAACCAGGCATGGATCCCACAAGACTTGTCTGTACCTTGTGCAGAATAGACAAGTATACCGACTTCACACAGCCATTGTTATACTCCAGCGCTCTTTCTCTTTGTGTTATTTTATATATTCCACAATGTTTTGTGGTGTACCCAAATAAAAACAAAAAAAAAGAACACAAAGAAAAAAAACAAACCAAAAAAAAAAGTGTTGGCTGCCTCCACCTCCTCCACCCCTGCTTCCACCTACACCACCAAATCCACCTATACCACCACGTCCACCTACAACGCCACGTTCATCGCCTCCTCAACCTCCTAGTCCATATGGACCTCCTGCTCTTAGTTCAGGATTAAAATTTGAAATTTTTATTTATTTTATTTTACGTAAATTCCCTATCCACATTTGTTTGCAGGGCATTTACCCACATTTTGCTGCCTTTTACAGCCCTCTAGCCCTTTCCTGGACTTTTTTAGAGCCCTTTTAGTGCCCCAAAGTTCGGGTCCCAATTGACTCCAATGGGTTTTGGGGTCAAGTTCGGGTCAAATTCGGATCCCGAACCCGAACTTTTTTATGAAGTTCGTCCGAACCTGGCGAACCAGAACTTCCAGGTGTTCGCTTAACTCCTCAAGAACTCTGTCTGCGCACCAAAACTTTGTTCAGGTTTCAGAACTGTGTTACTTTTACCAATAACTTAGGAAACAGTGGCGATTATTAACACTGTCTAAGGCCTCATGCACACGGCCATGCGTGGCCGTGGCCGTATTGCGGCAATACACAGGCGCCGGCCATGTGCACCCCGCACCGCGGGCTGTGGGAGGTTATTTCAGGATCAGGAGGCGTCCTTGAGCTTGAAATTAAGGTGGGCTGGGCACTGCAGGGGGGTGTTACTGGGCTCCAGAGAGGAAAAAAAGGCCCCTCTGGGCACCTTGGAGCTTCATTAGCATATCAGAAAAAGATGACAAAACTAAATGAAGTAAGAAGACCACTGCAGAAAATAAGGTACTTTATTCAACATGGCCATGTTGAAAGCTTACAATGGTAAAAGCAGGTGACAGATTCCCTTTAAGTAAATGGTCTTCACTTAGTTGACACATTTCCATCTGTTTTTTCACTAGGATAGACATAAGAAGACTGTTACTCTTAAAAAGGAAAGAACAACAAAATGTAAAAAAGTGTCCTAAGGGTACCTTTGCCACTGGCGATTTTGTTTTCTGGCATAGAGTTCCGTCGTCGAGGCTCTATGCCGGAAAAAAACGCTTTAGTTAAGATAATACAACAGCATGCATCCGTTTGAACGGATCCGCTTGAATTAACTTTAACTATTTTTTAACATTGTCAAAACGGATCCATTGAAAGTCAATGGAGGACGGATCCGTTTTCTATTTTGGCAGATTGTGCCAGAGAAAGCGGATCTGTCCACATTGACTTACATTGGGGGTCATGACGGATCCGTTTTGCTCTGCATCCCAGGACGGAAAGAAAACCGCAGCATGCTGCGGTATTTTCTCCGTCCAAAAAACGTTCACATACTGAACTGAAGAAATCCTGATGCATACTGAACGGATTTGTCTCCATTCAGAATGCATGGGGATAATCCTGATCAGCTTTCTTCCGGCATAGAGCCCAGACGACGGAACTCTATGCCGGAAAACAATAATGCCAGTGTGAAGGTACCCTAAGGCCCCTTTCACACGGGCGTGATTTCCGCGCGGGTGCAATCCGTGAGGTGAATGCATTGCACCCGCACTGAATCCAGACCCATTCATTTTTATGGGACTGTGTACATGAGCGGTGATTTTCCCGCATCACTTTTGCGTTGCGCGAAAATCGCAGCATGTTGTATATTCTGCGTTTTTCACGCAACGCAGGCCCCATAGAAGTGAATGGGGCTGCGGGAAAATCACAAGCATCCGCAAGCAAGTGCGGATGCGGTGCGATTTTCCCGCATGGTTGCTAGGAGACGATCGGGATGGGGACACGATCTTTATTATTTTCCATTATAACATAGTTATAAAGGAAAATAATAGCATACTCAATAGAGAATGCAAAGTAAAAAGGGCAATAGAGGGTTAATAATAATTAAAAAACAAACTCACCTATTCCATTTGATCGCGTAGCTGCCGGTGTTCTATTCTGTCTTCAGCAGGAGGGGGATAAGGGACCTTCTGTCAGGGCCGGCGCGTCCTATACGCGGAATAGGCCGCCGCGTAGAGCGCCCCTTGGGAAGGGGCGCTGCTAGGAGCACCGGCCCTGCCTCATGCTGCAGCCGCCCGAGCGCTCTGAATTGAGCCTCAGGCGGCTGCAGCACTGCCTGGGCTGGTGCGTCCATGAGGGCGCACCGCCCGGGCGCAGCATGAAGAGAGGAGCTGACAGGAGGGAAGCGCTCAGCGCTCCCTCCTGTCAGTTCCTCATTGTAGCGTGGCCGAGCTGTTTAAGGTCCGCGGGTACAGGAGCATCTGTCTCCTGTACCCGGCCGGACTGACATGAAGTGCGCACAGTGTGCACTTCATGTCAGTCCCTCAGGTACAGGAAACTAAAGCTCCTGTACCCGTGCAGCATAAAGAGCTCGGCCGCGCTACACTAGAGGTAAGAGGGGGAGGGGGAGGGAGATATCAAGGGGAGAATGACAAGGAGAGGGGAGAGTAAAAAGAGTGGAAAGAGAATGACAGAAAGAGAATGACAAGAGAATGACAAAGGAGAGGGGGGGAGAGAGAATGACAAGGGGAGAAAGGGAATGACAAGGGGGGGGGGGGAGTGTGAAGAATGGCAAGAGTGGGGAGAGAATGACAAGAGGGGGAGAGGATGATAAGTGGGGGGGGGAGAATGACAAGGGGGAGGAAGAATGACAACGGGGGAGAGAATGACAAGGGGGAGAGAATGACAAGGGGGAGTGTGAAGAATGACAAGAGGGGAGAGAGAACTGGCGTTAGTTAAAGGGGTTCTGCAGTTTATTTAAACTGTTCGGCAGGGGTCCGACACCCGGGACCCCGCCGATCAGCTGTTTGAGAGGCAGCGGCGCTGACAGTAGCACCTCGGCCTTCTCGCTGTTTACTGCAGGCGCAGTGACGTCACGACTAGTATCACTGGCCTGGGCGGGGCTAAGCTCTGTTCACTTGAATGAAGGTTAGCCCCACCCAGGCCAATGATACTAATCGTGATGTCACTGCGAGAAGGCTGAGGCACTACTGCCAGCGCAGCTGTCTTCTCAAACAGCTGATTGGCGGGGGTCCCGGGTGTCGGACCCCTGCGATCAGTTTAAATAAACTGCAGAACCCCTTTAATATGGCAGATCATATGGGTGGGGCATTGTGATGTCACATGGGGGGGGGCGGCAAACTTTTATTTTGCCTAGGGCAGCAAAAATCCTTGCACCGACCCTGCCTTCTGTGACGTCACTGGGTCACATGGTCGAATCATCAGCTTCCATGATGGAAGCAGGTGATTGGACCATGTGACCCAGTGACGTCACTGAAGGTCCTTCATCCCCTTGCTGCTGAAGACAGAACCGGAGCCCGGTAACCGGCAGCTACACGATCAAATGGAATAGGTGAGGCACCCGCCTCTGATCCGGACGTCAAATGTGACGCCCGTGTGAAAGAGGCCTAACAATTATTGTTAGGGTACTTTCACACTTGCGTTGTTTGATTCCGGCAGGCAGTTCCGTTGCCTGAACTGCCTGCCTGATCAGGCAAACTGTATACAAACGCATTTCATTTTTAGATTAAGATCCTGATCAGTCTGACAAATGCATTGAAATACCTGATCAGTCTGAAAAATGCATTGAAATACCGGTGTCATCTGGAAAAACGGATCCGGTATTTATTATTTTCACATTCTTAAAGGTCTGCACATGCGCAGACCGGAAGACCGGGACCATCAATGCAGTAATTTTAATGCCGGATCCGGCACTAATACATTTCAATGGTAATTAATGCCGGATCCAACATTCCGACATGTGTTCCGGAATTTTGGACTGAGAAAATACCGCAGCTGCGGTATTTTCTCCACCTAAAAAACCTAAGAGGGACTGAACTGATATCTTTACTCACTCCAAACACTCACACAGTTACAAGGCCCACTCCATAAAGTTACTCTGCCCAGTCCAACCTTTCCACAGTCACTCAAGACACTCTACCCAGTTACTCCGCCCACTCCAGTTGTAGACTACTGGTAGAGGCAAGAACACTTCACACAATTTCCCTAGAAATTGTAGCTTTTCTAGTTCATAAATGTCTAGCAGGAATAATAGAGGGATATAACACCATACAGTAATATGAATAAATCCTCCAGAATGGCTTGATGTGGAACACAATTATTTACTAAATCAGACACTTTAAAGGGGTTGTCCCACTTCGCATTTTCATACTTACCTGCTGCCAGCGGGCTGTTCACTTCCTGGATTATGGCTTAATCTTGAGTAAAGTCTTCTCCTGGACTGAACGCGCACGCAGCCGCGCATGCGCCATGGTTATATAGTACAGTGCAGCTCTGTACTATACTGCATAGGAAAAAGTCACCATGGCGCATGTGCAGCGGCGTGCGCGTTCAGGACTGCGCGTGGACTGGTAGGGAGAAAAGGAGTAGTCTTCTGCGCAAGTGCGGCCACCGTGATTCGAGTGAAGAGCGGTGGCCGTAACCAGGGGAGACCGAATGACAACAATCAGGTAAGTTAGGATGAATTTCTTAAAAAGGGTGGGAATTGGGTAATTAAATATATTTACAAAAATGATCACTGTGAGATCATTAACAGATTTAACAGTGATCATTATGATGGGAATACCCCTTTAAAGAGAACATTCCTGACATGTCTGTTTTATTAACCCCTTAGTGACCACTAATACGCCTTTTTTCTGACGTAAACATAGGGGTTTTTAGCTAAGCAGCTGGCTTTAATCAATCATTACATGTACCCAAAATGGTGCATTAACCACTACAGGACCGCCTAACGCAGGGGTGCGTCCGGCGGGCGGTCCTGTAGTTCTGAGTGGACGCATCGGCGCGTCATCTCGCGAGACGCGAGATTTCCTGTGAACGTGCGCGTCTTACTAGTTATACTGCAGCCTGCCAGCGATGATCAATCGCTGGCAGGCTGTAGATGCGAAATAAATCGCATCAAACATGTATATCAGATGCTGTTTTGTTAACAGCGTCTGATATACCTGCTACCTGGTCCTCTGGTGGTCCCATTTGCTGGGATCGACAACCAGAGGACCAGGTAGCTATGTAAAGTTGCACCAAACACTACACTACCCCCCCCCCCGGTCACTTATTAACCCCTTGTTAACCCCTTGATCACCCCATCTAGATTCCCTGATCACCCCCCTGTCACTGATCACCCCCCTGTCATTGATCACACCCCTTGTAAGGCTACATTCAGACGTCCATATGTGTTTTGCGGATCCGTGGATCCACGGATCCGCAGGTCCTCAAAACACGGACACCGGCAATGTGCTTTCCGCATTTTGCAGATCCGCACATTGCCAGAACTATATAGAAAATGCCTTTTCTTGTCCGCAATTGCGGACAAGAATAGGACATGTTCTATATTTTTGCGGAATGGATGTGCAGACCCGGAAGCGCGGATCCGTAATTCCGGATCCGAGCGAGACAAAGTCTGTCCCAATAGAAATGAATGGGTCCACAATTTCGTTCCGCAAACAGAATTGCGGACGTGTGAATGGGGCATAAGGGTCCCTTATCACCGCCAGTTAGTTAGCTACTTGTTAGGTAGTTAGCGCCCAGCCCACCGCACCGCAGTCACTGATTTTGGCAGAGATTTTTTCATCCACGATGATCGATGCGAATAAATGAAAGTGAGTCCATGAAAAATTTAACTTTTTGTCAAAAGTTAGCGCAAAGGGAGACTTTGTGAGAAAAAAATAATAAAAAATCAATTTCCGCTAACTTGTGCCAAAAAAAAAATCTTCTATAAACTTGCCATGCCCCTCACGGAATACCTTGGGGTGTCTTCTTTCCAAAATGGGGTCACATGTGGGGTATTTATACTGCCCTGGCATATTAGGGGCCCTAAAGCGTGAGAAGAAAAATGCGTAAAAATGCCCTCCTAAAAGGTACTCATTGGAATTTGGGCCCCCTTGCCCATCTTGGCTGCAAAAACGTGTCACACATGTGGTATCACAGTACTCAGGAGAAGTAGGGCAATGTGTTTTGGGGTGTATTTTTACATATACCCATGCTGGGTGAGAGAAATATCTCTGTAAATTGAGAAGAAACATGACAGGCGCTCAGAAAGTCAGAGCTGCTTCAAAATGCCGAAATTCACTTTTTGCACCATAGTTTATGAACGCTATAACTTTTACCCAAACCAATAAATATACACTTATTGGATTTTTTTATCAAAGACATGTAGAACAATAAATTTAGAGAAAAATTTATATAGAAATGTAGTTTTTAAAAAATTTTACAACAGAAAGTGAAAAATGTCATTTTTTTGCAAAAATTTCGGTCATTTTTGATTAATAGCAAAAAAAGTAAAAATGTCAGCAGCAATGAAATACCACCAAATGAAAGCTCTATTAGTGAGAAGAAAAGGAGGTAAAATTCATTTGGGTGGTAAGTTGCATGACGGAGCAATAAACGGGTAAAGTAGTGTAGTGCAGAATTGTAAAAAGTGGCCTGGTCATTAAGGGTGTTTAAGCTAGGGGGGCTGAAGCGGTTAAACTGTTCGGCAGGGGTCCGACACCCGGGACCCCCGCCGATCAGCTGTTTGAGAAGGCAGCGGCGCTGACAGTAGCACCTCGGCCTTCTCGCTGTTTACTGCAGGCGCAGTGACGTCACGACTAGTATCACTGGCCTGGGCGGGGCTAAGCTCTGTTCACTTGAATGAAGGTTAGCCCCACCCAGGCCAATGATACTAATCGTGATGTCACTGCGAGAAGGCTGAGGCACTACTGCCAGCGCAGCTGTCTTCTCAAACAGCTGATTAGCGGGGTCCCGGGTGTCGGACCCCTGCGATCAGTTTAAATAAACTGCAGAACCCTTTAATATGGCAGATCATATGGGTGGGGCATTGTGATGTCACATGGGAGCGGCAAACTTTTATTTTGCCTAGGGCAGCAAAAATCCTTGCACCGACCCTGCCTTCTGTGGCGTCACTGGGTCACATGGTCGAATCATCAGCTTCCATGATGGAAGCAGGTGATTGGACCATGTGACCCAGTGACGTCACTGAAGGTCCTTCATCCCCTTGCTGCTGAAGACAGGACCGGGCCCGGTAACCGGCAGCTACACGATCAAATGGAATAGGTGAGGCACCCGCCTCTGATCCGGACGTCAAATGTGACGCCCGTGTGAAAGAGGCCTAACAATTATTGTTAGGGTACTTTCACACTTGCGTTGCTTGATTCCGGCAGGCAGTTCCGTTGCCTGAACTGCCTGCCTGATCAGGCAAACTGTATACAAACGCATTTCATTTTTAGATTAAGATCCTGATCAGTCTGACAAATGCATTGAAATACCTGATCAGTCTGAAAAATGCATTGAAATACCGGTGTCATCTGGAAAAACGGATCCGGTATTTATTATTTTCACATTCTTAAAGGTCTGCACATGCGCAGACCGGAAGACCGGGACCATCAATGCAGTAATTTTAATGCCGGATCCGGCACTAATACATTTCAATGGTAATTAATGCCGGATCCAACATTCCGACATGTGTTCGAATTTTGGACTGAGAAAATACCGCAGCTGCGGTATTTTCTCCACCTAAAAACCTAAGAGGGACTGAACTGATATCTTTACTCACTCCAAACACTCACACAGTTACAAGGCCCACTCCATAAAGTTACTCTGCCCAGTCCAACCTTTCCACAGTCACTCAAGACACTCTACCAGTTACTCCGCCCACTCCAGTTGTAGACTACTGGTAGAGGCAAGAACACTTCACACAATTTCCTAGAAATTGTAGCTTTCTAGTTCATAAATGTCTAGCAGGAATAATAGAGGATATAACACCATACAGTAATATGAATAAATCCTCCAGAATGGCTTGATGTGGAACACAATTATTTACTAAATCAGACACTTTAAAGGGGTTGTCCCACTTCGCATTTTCATACTTACCTGCTGCCAGCGGGCTGTTCACTTCCTGGATTATGGCTTAATCTTGAGTAAAGTCTTCTCCTGGACTGAACGCGCACGCAGCCGCAGCATGCGCCATGGTTATATAGTACAGTGCAGCTCTGTACTATACTGCATAGGAAAAAGTCACCATGGCGCATGTGCAGCGGCGTGCGCGTTCAGGACTGCGCGTGGACTGGTAGGGAGAAAAGGAGTAGTCTTCTGCGCAAGTGCGGCCACCGTGATTCGAGTGAAGAGCGGTGGTCGTAACCAGAGGAGACCGAATGACAACAATCAGGTAAGTTAGGATGAATTTCTTAAAAAGGGTGGGAATTGGGTAATTAAATATATTTACAAAAATGATCACTGTGAGATCATTAACAGATTTAACAGTGATCATTATGATGGGAATACCCCTTTAAAGAGAACATTCCTGACATGTCTGTTTTATTAACCCCTTAGTGACCACTAATACGCCTTTTTCTGACGTAAACATAGGGGTTTTAGCTAAGCAGCTGGCTTTAATCAATCATTACATGTACCCAAAATGGTGCATTAACCACTACAGGACCGCCTAACGCAGGGGTGCGTCCGGCGGGCGGTCCTGTAGTTCTGAGTGGACGCATCGGCGCGTCATCTCGCGAGACGCGAGATTTCCTGTGAACGTGCGCGTCTTACTAGTTATACTGCAGCCTGCCAGCGATGATCAATCGCTGGCAGGCTGTAGATGCGAAATAAATCGCATCAAACATGTATATCAGATGCTGTTTGTTAACAGCGTCTGATATACCTGCTACCTGGTCCTCTGGTGGTCCCATTTGCTGGGATCGACAACCAGAGGACCAGGTAGCTATGTAAAGTTGCACCAAACACTACACTACCCCCGGTCACTTATTAACCCCTTGTTAACCCCTTGATCACCCCATCTAGATTCCCTGATCACCCCCTGTCACTGATCACCCCCTGTCATTGATCACACCCCTTGTAAGGCTACATTCAGACGTCCATATGTGTTTGTGGATCCGTGGATCCACGGATCCGCAGGTCCTCAAAACACGGACACCGGCAATGTGCTTTCCGCATTTTGCAGATCCAAGCACATTGCCAGAACTATATAGAAAATGCCTTTTCTTGTCCGCAATTGCGGACAAGAATAGGACATGTTCTATATTTTTTTGGAATGGATGTGCAGACTCGGAGCGCGGATCCGTAATTCCGGATCCGAGCGAGACAAAGTCTGTCCCAATAGAAATGAATGGGTCCACAATTTCGTTCCGCAAACAGAATTAGCGGACGTGTGAATGGGGCATAAGGGTCCCTTATCACCGCCAGTTAGTTAGCTACTTGTTAGGTAGTTAGCGCCCAGCCCACCGCACCGCAGTCACTGATTTTGGCAGAGATTTTTTCATCCACGATGATCGATGCGAATAAATGAAAGTGAGTCCATGAAGAATTTAACTTTTTGTCAAAAGTTAGCGCAAAGGAGACTTTGTGAGAAAAAAATAATAAAAATCAATTTCCGCTAACTTGTGCCAAAAAAATCTTCTATAAACTTGCCATGCCCCTCACGGAATACCTTGGGGTGTCTTCTTCCAAAATGGGGTCACATGTGGGTATTTATACTGCCCTGGCATATTAGGGGCCCTAAAGCGTGAGAAGAAAAATGCGTAAAAATGCCCTTCCTAAAAGGTACTCATTGGAATTTGGGCCCCTGCCATCTTGGCTGCAAAACGTATCACACATGTGGTATCACAGTATCAGAAGTAGGCAAGTGTTTGGGGTGTATTTTTACATATACCCATGCTGGGTGAGAGAAATATCTCTGTAAATTGACAACTTTGTATAAAAAAATTTAAAAAGTTGTCGTTAACAGCGATATTTATCACACAAAGTATGGGTATATATAAAAATACACCCCAAAACACATTGCCCTACTTCTCCTGAGTACGGCGATACCACATGAGTGACACTTTTTTGCAACCAAGATGCGCAAAGGAGCCCTAAAACCAATGAGTACCTTTAGGATTTCACAGGGCATTTTTACGCATTTGGATTCTCACGCTTTAGGGCTCCTAAAATGCCAGTGCAGTATAAATACCCCACAAGTGACCCCATTTTGGATAGAAGACACCCCAAGGTATTCCGTGAGGGGCATGTCGAGATCACAGAATTTTTTTGTTTTTGGCACAAGTTAGCAGAATTTGATATTTTATTTTTTTATTTTGTATTTTACAAAGTCTCATATTCCACTAACTTGTGACAAAAATAAAATCTCTACATGAACTCACCATACCCTCTCACGGAATACCTTGGGGTGTCTTCTTTCCAAAATGGGGTCACATGTGGGGTATTTATACTGCCCTGGCATATTAGGGGCCCTAAAGCGTGAGAAGAAAAATGCGTAAAAATGCCCTCCTAAAAGGTACTCATTGGAATTTGGGCCCCCTTGCCCATCTTGGCTGCAAAAACGTGTCACACATGTGGTATCACAGTACTCAGGAGAAGTAGGGCAATGTGTTTTGGGGTGTATTTTTACATATACCCATGCTGGGTGAGAGAAATATCTCTGTAAATTGACAACTTTGTATAAAAAAATTTAAAAAGTTGTCGTTAACAGCGATATTTATCACACAAAGTATGGGTATATATAAAAATACACCCCAAAACACATTGCCCTACTTCTCCTGAGTACGGCGATACCACATGAGTGACACTTTTTTGCAACCAAGATGCGCAAAGGAGCCCTAAAACCAATGAGTACCTTTAGGATTTCACAGGGCATTTTTACGCATTTGATTCTCACGCTTTAGGACTCCTAAAATGCCAGTGCAGTATAAATACCCCACAAGTGACCCCATTTTGGATAGAAGACACCCCAAGGTATTCCGTGAGGGGCATGTCGAGATCACAGAATTTTTTTGTTTTTGGCACAAGTTAGCAGAATTTGATATTTTATTTTTTTTTATTTTTGTTTTTTACAAAGTCTCATATTCCACTAACTTGTGACAAAAAATAAAATTTTACATGAACTCACCATACCCCTCACGGAATACCTTGGGGTGTCTTCTTTCTAAAATGGGGTCACATGTGGGGTATTTATACTGTCCTGGCATTTTAGGGGCCCCTAAAGCGCGAGAAGAAGTCTGGATTGGAATCCAAATGCGTAAAAATGCCCTGTGAAATCCTAAAGGTACTCATTGGAATTAGGGCCCCTTTGCGCACCCAGGCTGCAAAACAGTGTCACTCATGTGGTATGGCCGTACTCAGGAGAAGTAGGGAAATGTGTTTTGGGGTGTATATTTATATAAACCCATGCTGGGTGTGAGAAATATCTCTGTAAACGACAACTTTTTAAATTTTTTTATACAAAGTTGACATTTTACAGAGATATTTCTCTCACCCAACATGGGTATATGTAAAAATACACCTCAAAACACATTGCCCTACTTCTCCTGAGTACGGCGATAGCACATGAGTAACACTTTTTTGCAGCTTGGGTGCGCAAAGGGGCCCAAATTCCAACGAGTACCTTTAGGTTTTACATGGCTGCTCACAAAAATGCCAGAACAGTAAACACACCCCACAAGTGACCCCATTTCGGAAAGTAGACACCCCAAGGTATTCACTGAGGGGCATAGTGAGTCCGTCTGAGATTTTAATTTTTTTTTGCCAGAAGTTAGCAGAAATGGAAACTTTATTATTATTTTTTTTTCCTCAGAAAGTGTCATTTTCTGCTAACTTGTGAAAAAAAAAGAAATTATACATGAACTCACCATGCCCCTCCGTGAATACTTTGGGGTGTCTTCTTTCTAAAATGGTGTCATTTGGGGGATATTTATACTTTCCTGGCATTCTAGCACCTGAAGAAACATGACAGGTGCTTAGAAAGTCAGAGCTGCTTCAAAATGCGTAAATTCACTTTTTTGCACCATAGTTTGTAAACGCTATAACTTTTACACAAACCAATAAATATACACTTATTGGATTTTTTTTATCAAAGACATGTAGAACAATAAATTTAGAGAAAAATTTATATAGAAATGTATTTTTTTGTGAAAAATTTTACAACAGAAAGTGAAAAATGTCATTTTATTGCAAAAATATTGTTACATTTTTATTAATAGCAAAAAAAGTAAAAATGTCAGCAAATGTCAGGCCACTTTTTACAATTCCGCACTACACTACTTTCACCGTTTATTGCTCCGTCATACAAATTACCACCCAAATGAATTTTACCCCCTTTTCTTCTCACTAATACGGCTTTCATTTGGTGGTATTTTGTCGCTACTGAAATTTTAACTTTTTTCGGAATTTTACTTTTTTTGACCAAATTTTTGCAAAAAAACGACATTTTTCACTTTCTGTTGTAAAATTTTTCAAATAACGCCACATTTCAATTAAAATTTTTCTCTAAATTTATTGTTCTACATGTCTTTGATTAAAAAAAAATACGGAACAGAATTGTGGATACATTCAATTCTATGGGGACAGACTTTTTTCCCGCTCGGATCCGTAATTGCGGATCCGGAATTGGAGATCCGGAAAAGTATAGAACATGTCCTATTCTTGTCCGCAATTGTGGACAAGAAAAGGCATTTTCTATATAGTTCTGGCAATGTGCGGATCCGCAAAATGCAGAAAGCACATTGCTGGTGTCTGTGTTTTGCGGATCCGCGGATCCGCAAAACACATGCGGACATCTGAATGAGCCTTATAGGGGGTAATCAGTGACAGGGGGGTGACAGGGGGTGATCAGGGGGGGTGACATGGGAGATCAGGGGTTAATCAGTGACATGGGGGGGTGGGGGGGGGGTCTTGTGTGGTGATTGGTGCACACTTAGATATTTTTCCTCTGGTGGTCCCAAGCAAAGGGACCACCAGAGGAGCGGCCAGCAAGCAGATCAGACGCTGTTCACAGAACAGCGTCTGATCTGCGATTTTTTCTGCGATATACAGCCTGCCAGCGCGCGATCGGCGCTGGCAGGCTGTAGTATGACTACATGCGAGAGTGCCGTCGGCGCGCATTGCGCATGTGCGGGCACATCATCGTGTCATCTCGCGTCTCGCGAGATGACGCGTAGATGCGTCCGGTCAGAGCTACAGGGCTGCCGCCAGGACACATCCCTGCGTCTGGCGGTCCTGTAGCGGTTAAGCTAGGGGGGCTGAGGTGGTTAAAAACTAGAACTTGTCATGCAAAAAAACAAGACCTCATACAAGTACATTGATGAAAAAACAAAAAAGTTATAGCTCTTGGAATGCAATTTTAAAAAAATGTGTGTGGTCACTAAGGGGTTAAATCATTTTGTTCCCCATGCAATAACGATTCTGGAGTATGTTTTCATGTAACTCCTCCATTTTTCTGTTATTGCTACTAGAAATTTATTAAGGATGCCATCTGAAACGTTCACCTCGTACTGAAGAATTTAGAAATGCATGGCATCATATTACAAAGAAGCAATTAAAATCTCACGGCCATTGTCTTGACTTAGTGATTTCTTTATTAAGCCGATAATGAATAAAGAGAGTAGGCTAATAAAAACATGGCAACAATCTCCGGTTTGCCTCAGGCAGAAGAATGATTAGGCATTATTACTCGGGACAATGAGAAAATGTGCTTGAATTTAAATCTAAGATGCTGATATTTCATTGACAGTTCCAGTGTGCAGGACTCAGATTATACAACCTCATGCATTTTTTTTCCAGGAGTTTGGAGAGGTCCATTCATTGGACCACAAACTGGAGGACATTTAATAGGACTTGTACACTGCTTTGGAGTAAACCATGAGGAAGTTTCAGTGCCGTGTGCACTACACCTGAACAAGCTGTCTTGCGGAAGGCACACTCCCCTTTTTTATGAGACTTCACCCCTTCTGTGTGTGCCCTTCACCCTTTTTATGACATTTCCTCCATGTGCTGTGCAAGGGTATGCCAACTTAGCTGGGAGTCCAGGAGGTTCCTTCCTTTTCCAGGAGCCTCCCGAAGTTCCAGGAGTGTTGGCAAGTTTGAACTATAGATATATAAACATCTACACGTACATACATAACTACTCACAAACACTCACTATATGTACAACACGATTACAGACCTCTGTGTGGTTATACGCATGGACATCACATTCACTATGCATTTAGAGAAGATGAAGTACGGGACGCACAGCACAGTTGGCAGAATTTTTTTTATACCTCTCCCAAAATACAGGTATTACTGTTAGTCTGGATTCACCGCAGTGTTATCACTTTATGTTGTTCTGTTCCATTATTGGAGCAGAACAAAAAAATAATGGAAATGCCGGATTCAGTGCATAACTAAAATGAACAGAAATGAACAGACTCCATTTACTACAATGGGATCTGTTCAGGATACTGCTTTTTTTACAAAGTTTTTTGTCTTGTCTTTTTGACAGAATCTGTGACAGAAGCCACAAATGCAGCCTCCAACACAGGTGTGTATAGCTAATATCAGATCCAAGGTTAACACACAAATTCAGAACCAGAACCAAGATCACTACGTAATTACAACAATGGAACTAAGCACAGTACATAAAGACAGTACCAGAACCAAGTTCACAACATAAATACACCAGCCGAACCAATCCCATAAGTAAAATACAGCACCAGAGCCAAGCTCCTTACATAAATACAGCACCAAAGCCAAGCTCCTTACATAAATACAGCACCAGAGCCAAGCTCCTTAGATAAATACAGCACCAGAGCCAAGCTCCTTAGATAAATACAGCACCAGAGCCAAGCTCCTTAGATAAATACAGCACCAGAGCCAAGCTCCTTAGATAAATACAGCACCAGAGCCAAGCTCCTTACATAAATACAGCACCAGAGCCAAGCTCCTTACATAAATACAGCACCAGAACCAATCCCATAAGTCAAATACAGCACCAGAGCCAAGCTCCTTACATAAATACAGCACCAGAGCCAAGATCCTTACATAAATACAGCACCAGAACCAAGCTCCTTACATAAATACAGCACCAGAACCAATCCCATAAGTCAAATACAGCACCAGAGCCAAGCTCCTTACATAAATACAGCACCAGAGTCAAGCTCCTTACATAAATACAGCACTAGAACCAAGCGCCTTACATATATACAGCACCAGAACCAAGCTCTTTACATATATACAGCACCAGAGTGAAGCTTCTTACACAAATACAGCACCAGAACCAAGCTCATTACATAAATACAACACCAGAACCAAGCTCATTACATAAATACAGCATCAGAACTAAGCTCTTTACATAAATACAGCACCAGAACCAAGCTCCTTACATATATACAGCACCAGAACAAAGCTCATTACATAAAAACAGCACCAGAACTAAGCTCTGTACATAAATACTGCACCAAAACCAGGCTCCCTACATAAAAACTGCACCAAAACCAGGTTCATTACATATATACAGCACCAGAACCAAGCTCCTTACATAAATACAGCACCAGAACCAAGCTCTGTACATAAATACTGCACCAAAACCAGGCTCCCTACATAAATACAGCATCAGAGATAAGCTCTTTACATAAATACAGCACCAGAACCAAGCTCCTTACATAAATACAGCACCAGAACTAAGCTCCTTACATAAATACAGCACCAGAACCAATCCCATAAGTCAAACACAGCACCAGAGCCAAGCTCCTTACATAAATACAGCACCAGAACCAAGCTCATTACATGAATACAGCACCAGAACCAAGCTCATTACATGAATACAGCACCAGAACCAAGCTCGTTACATAAATATAGCACAGAACCAAGCTCGTTACATAAATACAGCACCAGAGCCAAGCTCGTTACATAAATACAGCACCAGAGTCAAGCTCCTTACATAAATACAGCACCAGAACCAAGCTCATTACATAAATACAGCACCAGAACCAAGCTCATTACATAAATACAGCACCAGAACCAAGCTCCTTACATAAATACAGCACCAGAACCAAGCTCCTTACATAAATACATCACCAGAACCAAGTTAATTACATAAATACAACACCAGAGCCAAGCTCCTTACACAAATATAGCACCAGAGCCAAGCTCCTTACACAAATATAGCACCCGAGCCAAGCTCCTTACACAAATACAGCACCAGAACCAAGCTCATTACATAAATACAGCACCAGAACTAAGCTCCTTACATAAATACAGCACTAGAACCAAGCGCCTTACATATATACAGCACCAGAACCAAGCTCTTTACATATATACAGCACCAGAGTGAAGCTTCTTACACAAATACAGCACCAGAACCAAGCTCATTACATAAATACAGCACCAAAACCAAGCTCATTACATAAATACAGCATCAGAACTAAGCTCTTTACATAAATACAGCACCAGAACCAAGCTCCTTACATAAATACAGCACCAGAACTAAGCTCCTTACATAAATACAGCACCAGAACCAAGCTCCTTACATATATACAGCACCAGAACCAAGCTCATTACATAAATACTGCACTAGAACCAAGCTCCTTACATAAATACAGCACCAGAACCAAGCTCCTTACATATATACTGCACCAGAACCAAGCTTCTTACATATATACAGCACCAGAACCAAGCTCATTACATAAATACTGCACCAGAACCAAGCTCCTTACATATATACAGCACAAGAACCAAGCTCCTTACATAAATACAGTACCAGAACCAAGCTCATTACATAAATACAGCACCAGAACCAAGCTCATTACATACATACAGCACCAGAACCAAGCTCATTACATAAATACAGCACCAGAACCAAGCTCCTTACATATATACAGCACCAGAACCAAGCTCCTTACATAAATACAGTACCAGAATCAAGCTCATTACAAAAATACAGCCCCAGAACCAAGCTCATTACAAAAATACAGCCCCAGAACCAAGCTCATTATATAAATACAGCACCAGAACCAAGCTCATTACATAAATACAGCACCAGAACCAAGCGCAGCACATACAGTGCCAGTACCACATTCAGCACATAAATACAGTGCCAGAACCAAGCTCATTACTTAAATACAGCACCAGAACCAAGCATAGTACATATATACGTCGATGGCTTTAAAATGTTCAATACAGATACCATTTGAGTAGTGAGGTCAGCCCTCGCCATATAAGCTTGTACAGTGTGAAACTACAGCTCCCAGTAGTAAAGGGATGCTGGGAGATGATCTTTCACAAAACAGCATGCTACCACCCATCAACAGCTGTAGATCATACACGTCACTACAGCACTGATCAGAAGCAGAATAAAGATTTTCATTTAGTGACTTACAGGTGACATCTCCTCCAGAGTTTTTCTCCATCCGGTTCAGACCACCATGATTAATTTTGCCATTTTGTCTTCAGCTTCTTGCCTTAGGCTTCATTCACACGACCGTATGTTGTCCACAAAAAAAAGGATCCATTTTTTTGCGTACAGTTCAGCATGTCTGGAAAAAAAACGGATTGCATTCCGTTTTTTTGCTGATCCATAGACTACAATAGGGTCATGTCCCGATTTTCACTGACAAGTATAGGACGTGTTTCATTTTTTTTGCTGAGCTGTGCAATGGAAGAAAAGGGCCCCATAGAAGTGAATGGGACAGCATCTAATCCGCAAAAAAACTGATCCGTTTTTTTGCGGACAACATACGGTCGTGTGAATGGAGCCTTACCAACACATCGGCACCCTGTAAACTAACACACACTCCTCTTGGTGCTACATGTATGGCCATAAACATAATAGCACTATACACTGTGCCCCTAAATACAGTCACGTCTGTCTTACTCACTTATATAGCGCTGACATATTCCACAGTGCTTTACATACATTATCATTACTTTGCTGTCTTCAATGGAGTTCACAAACTACTATGCCCCCTGAAAATAAAGTGCCACATACAGTGCCTTTACTGGTAGGGTCGCACACTTTGTGCCACATGCCTGGTGCCCCCTATAGATTGTGCCACACACTCTGTGAAACCCGTATATAGTGCTACATGTTTCCTGCTCCCTGTATATAGTGCCTCTTATTTGCGATTCCTTTATATTGTGGGACAACATCTGCATGGAGTTTGTATGTTCTCCCTGTGTTTGCGTGGGTTTCCTCCCAGTTATAATAACTGAGGTGGCTCACTCCTAATTAGCTCTGACGAGGTGCTTCAAACCCAAAAAAGAGGGAACACCCAACCCTCTGGTTTGTGGGTAAAAAATATGTAGCTGGGATGGGCGAGCACTCATACATTCGGCATCAAATTGAAGTGTATATAAAAAAATGTATTCAGATAAAATCACACATAAAATATTCACATCTAGTATAGAAATGCTGTAAACACAATAAACAGTATAGGTGGCTATGGTTTGAAACCCGCAATTTTCACAGAGCGCTCTGTATAAGATGTTCCTGCGTGTTGATACCTTAAACAATTTCAATCTGCAACCATATCATTACGGAGAGTGCATAAATAAATATATAGATATTCCTGTATGCAAATGTTACTATATACTGGAGTTGCGATAACAACGTGCTTGTGTGATTTTTCAACGTATAATGTTTCGCCTGTAAATGCTCAAAATCCCAGCCAAGTCGCGCTCAAATGATTTCAGAAAAGTCGCATTTGAATAATTTCCCAATAGGTTATATCACATTGCGCATATATACTGTGCCTGTAGAGTCTTCCTTTACTTTCCAATTCGCTGATGTAGAGATAGTTTTTTATATACAAATCTTTAGGATTGTTTTCTCACCTCCTCCCTTATATGTGGTTCGAATGTTTTCCGGTGGCTTGGCGAGGGGCGAGCGGAGCGGATGGTTGTTGGCGTCTCGCGTCGCACTCCTCAACCCTTACAGCCCTGGTCTCGCGAGAATACACGTGCAATGTTACCTTAGTTGATGTATATTCGGATATTCGGATATTAGGAACGGATGTCTTGCGATTATCTCCTACTTTAAGCGTTTGTTTCTTCAAAGTTCTTTCTGTATGGCCATACAGTCCTTTTTGGAGGTATTTGTTGCGGGGGCGTCCACCTTCCTGTCAGACGCATTTCGGGATGTTACACAATCCCTTCCTCAGTGGTAAGGTGTTGCCCGCCATGCCTCCCTCTTTTATGTTGTCTCTAATTGGATCCCAATCACAAGCACCTGATTCTTCAGACTTCCCTCAACTCAAAAGGGATTAGAATGTCCATGCGTTTCTTATGCGATACTTATTGCGATTTTTCTGGTATACATGCGTTTTTTGGGGAAAGTGTTCCTCTTAGTGCAGTATATTCTTGTATGTAATAGGATTTAGATCTGCGGTTGCTTTTGGTCAAAACCATAAATACACTATTCATTACATTAATAGTATATAAAAAATGTATATCTAAAAAATACAAACATGGCTATATGTAAAATAAATATGTGTATACACACACAACCATAATATAATTTATAAATGACAAGACGATCCAGATGTCATATCCTAGTATCTTATAGCATTATTCATTTTTCAATCATAGCCACCTATAGTGTTTATTGTGTTTACAGTATTTCTATACAAAGAGGAAAGCCTCTGATAGGACCACTCACTGGACTTGTCACCAGAAAATGCAGACTGATATATAGTTTTGTGGGAAAAGAGTCTGTAATACAGCCACTGAATACAGCTATCAGTTCCTAAAAGCTATCTATATATACACACTTAAGCCTCATTCACACATCTGTGTCCGTACTTAAAGGGATATTCCCATCTTATCTTATTCCCATCTGTGCAGATCTAACTCACATTTCACCCAGGCGGCCAGTCTTCTGCACCAGAACGCGCATGCTATCCCGGCATGCGCATTTTGATCGTTTCCCTGCCGCGTCTGCTACAGAGCCACGCATGCTCTGTAGGAGACGTGGCAGAGAATCTATCTGCAATCCACAAACTCCCCGCCCCTCCCCCCCTAAATGCAATCACATACTGGAGCGCATGGCGTCCTCGGTTGCTATGACGCCGTGTGCTCCCTCCTGCCTCCAGAATACAGCGATACACTATTATAGAACATAGCAGTGTATCGCTGTATTCCAGCAGCAGGAGGGAGCGCATGGCGTCATAGCAACCGAGGATGCCGTGCGCTCCAGCGAGTAGAAAGTCTAAGTGCCATCCACATACAGCCCCCCCCCAAGTGCCATCCACAGCCTCCCCCCCCCTCTAAGTGCCATCCACAAACAGCCCCCCCAAGTGCCATCCACAGCTTCCTCCCCCCCTCTAAGTACCATCCACAGATCACCCCCTTCCCCTAAGTGCCATCCCCAGACTCCCCCCCAAGTGCCTCCACAGATGTCCCCACACTGCCACACTGGAGCACACGGCGTCCTCTGTTGCTATGATGCCGTGCGCTCCCTCCTGCCCCCGGAATACAGCGATACACTATTATAGATCATAGGAGCGTATCACTATTCTGGCAGCAGGAGGGAGCGCACGGCGTCATAGCAACCGAGGGCGCCGTGCGCTCCAGCGAGTAGAAAGACTGTAAGCGGCATCCACAGATCCCGCCCCCTTAGTGCCATCCACAGATCCCGCCCCCTTAGTGCCATCCACAGATCCCGCCCTCCTTAGTGCCATCCACAGATCCCGCCCTCCTTAGTGCCATCCACAGATCCCGCCCCCCTTAGCGCCATCCACAGATGGCCCCATAAGTCCCATTCACAGATGGCCCCATAAGTCCCATTCACAGATGGCCCCATAAGTCCCATCCACAGATGGCCCCATAAGTCCCATCCACAGAAGGCCCCATAAGTCCCATCCACAGATGGCCCCATAAGTCCCATCTACAGATGGCTCCATAAGTCCCATCTACAGATGGCTCCATAAGTCCCATCCACAGATGGCCCCATAAGTTCCATCCACAGATGGCCCCATAAGTCCCATCCACAGATGGCCCCATAAGTCCCATCCACAGATGGCCCCATAAGTCACATCTACAGATGGCTCCATAAGTCCCATCTACAGATGGCTCCATAAGTCCCATCCACAGATGGCCCCATAAGTCACATCTACAGATGGCTCCATAAGTCCCATCTACAGATGGCTCCATAAGTCCCATCTACAGATGGCTCCATAAGTCCCATCTAAAGATGGCCCCATAAGTTCCATCTACAGATGGCCCATAAGTCCCATCCACAGATGGCCCCATAAGTCCCATCTACAGATGGCCCCATAAGTCCCATCTACAGATGGCCCCATAAGTTCCATCTACAGATGGCCCATAAGTCCCATCCACAGATGGCCCCAAAAGTCCCATCCACAAATGGCCCTATAAGTCCCATCTACAGATGGCCCCATAAGTCCCATCTACAGATGGCCCCATAAGTTCCATCTACAGATGGTCCCATAAGTCCCATCCACAGATGGCCCCATAAGTCCCATCCACAGATGGCCCCATAAGTCCCATCCACAGATGGCCCCATAAGTTCCATCTACAGATGGCCCATAAGTCCCATCCACAGATGGCCCCAAAAGTCCCATCCACAAATGGCCCTATAAGTCCCATCTACAGATGGCTCCATAAGTCCCATCCACAGATGGCCCCATAAGTCACATCTACAGATGGCTCCATAAGTCCCATCTACAGATGGCTCCATAAGTCCCATCTACAGATGGCTCCATAAGTCCCATCTAAAGATGGCCCCATAAGTTCCATCTACAGATGGCTCCATAAGTCCCATCCACAGATGGCTCCATAAGTCCCATCTACAGATGGCTCCATAAGTCCCATCTACAGATGGCCCCATAAGTTCCATCTACAGATGGCCCATAAGTCCCATCCACAGATGGCCCCATAAGTCCCATCTACAGATGGCCCCATAAGTCCCATCTACAGATGGCCCCATAAGTTCCATCTACAGATGGCCCATAAGTCCCATCCACAGATGGCCCCAAAAGTCCCATCCACAAATGGCCCTATAAGTCCCATCTACAGATGGCCCCATAAGTCCCATCTACAGATGGCCCCATAAGTTCCATCTACAGATGGTCCCATAAGTCCCATCCACAGATGGCCCCATAAGTCCCATCCACAGATGGCCCCATAAGTCCCATCCACAGATGGCCCCATAAGTCCCATCCACAGATGGCCCCATAAGTTCCATCTACAGATGGCTCCATAAGTCCCATCCACAGATGGCCCCAAAAGTCCCATCCACAAATGGCCCTATAAGTCCCATCTACAGATGGCCCCATAAGTCCCATCTACAGATGGCCCCATAAGTTCCATCTACAGATGGCCCCATAAGTCCCATCCACAGATGGCCCCATAAGTCCCATCCACAGATGGCCCCATAAGTCCCATCCACAGATGGCCCCATAAGTCCCATCCACAGATGGCCCCATAAGTCCCATCTACAAAAAGCTGGGTAATAAGTCAGTGATAATATCTGACACATGGAAAGCTGGGTAATAAGTCAGAGATAATATCTGAGACTGGGAAAGCTGGGTAATAAGTCAGAGATAATATCTGAGACTGGGAAAGCTGGGTAATAAGTGAGTGATAATATCAGACACCGGGAAAGCTGGGCAATAAGTCAGTGATAATATCTGACACCGGGAAAGCTGGGTAATAAGTCAGTGATAATATCTGACACCGGGAAAGCTGGGTAATAAGTCAGTGATAATATCTATCTATATCACAGATCATATAGCTACAAGCTAACATGCATTTGGACTGTAGTGATTTATTGTTTTTGCTGCACAGAATGGGTTTGTATGTGTAAAAGTGTATTAGACTGTATTAGTTCACTTAGCAGCAGTGGGATGGGCTTTACATACTCTGCAGGCTGCCTGACTGATGACTCATCCACATGAACAAGCACCAAGGACTGAGCTCTCAGGGTGAGTCATGAGGAGGCGTGGCCAGCTAAAGAGGACCTTTCACCAATATAATACCAACCAAATAACCCTCCTACCAGATAGTGCGTCATCCACTGATGTTCCCCATTTATTTTTATATCGACCCCCTAATTCCTTCCTAATCGCCCCGTTTCTTCTGCCGCCTCATATGCAAATGAGGCAGACTTTTGTACGGGGCGTTGCTTAACATCCTGGTTGGGGGCGTGTGTGCTGGTTTCCCTGGCTGAGAGAGCAGCCAATCGCAGCGCTGGTCTCTCAGCTAGGGAGAAGGAGCTCACGGGGGCCAAAAAGTTCCTTGAGCTCCTTCTCCCTAGCTGAGAGACCAGCGCTGCGATTGGCTGCTCTCTCAGCCGGGGAAGCCAGCACACACGCCCCCAACCAGGATGTTTAGCAACGCCCCGTACAAAAGTCCGCCTCATTTGCATATGAGGCGGCAGAAGAAACGGGGCGATTTGGAAGGAATTAGGGGGTCGATTTAAAAAAAAAAAAAAAACGGGGAACATCAGTGGATGACGCACTATCCGGTAGGAGGGTTATTTGGGGGGTATTATATTGGTGAAAGGTCCTCTTTAAATCCCTGAAAAGGTGGTCCATGATGCCTCTGTTAAGATGTCCGTGATGGCTCTGTGTGTCCGTTTTTTGCTGTCCATGTGTCATCCATGTTTCACTGACACTGAACAGCTGAAAAATAATTTTCAAAGCTTCTCTTCCTATGCATCCATGGTTTTCACGGGACCCCTAGATTATAATGGGCGTGATGGATCCATGAACACGGACAAAATAGAGCATGCATCCGTGATAAAAAAACAGACCCACGGACCATGCTAAAACACTGATGTCTAAATACACACATTAAAATAAATGGGGACGTGCTCTCTCTGTGGAGAACACGTACAGCACATGTCCGTGAAACACTGACGAGTGAATGAGGCTTTACACAGATAATGCTATCAATCACTGACAACACCTACCAACCTGTACAAATGAAGTCAGAAAAATCTCAGATTTATGGGGTATTCACATGACAGAATCCGTTTTGTGGTCTGTAAAAGACGAATACAGGCCATGTACGTTATGCATTTTGCGGATCAGCACTTCCTGCTCTTTGTTAGAAATTCCTATTCTTGTCCAAAAAATGAACAAGAATGTTCTATTTTTTTTTGCAGGGCTGTGCAATAGACATACGGAGGCGGACAGCACACAGTGTTCTGTCCCTATCTTCTGCGGCCCCATCGAAATGACTGGGTCCGTATCCGATCCACAAGAAAATGCGGATCAGATTCAGACTGAAAATATGGTCATGTGAATGGATTCTTAGCCTTCAATCACACAACTGTAACAAACGGATGTCTCACGTTTTTTTTTTTTAAGAACACAGACAAAACAGAAATCCTTCACGAATTGAACAGATTTTTTCACAGGTGACAAACGGACACAGAAATGTGAATGAGTCCTTACTGAGCCTTTTCCCACAGAACTATGTATCGGTCTTCTCAGCTCCTCCCCCTCTATAACATGCTGCCTACAGAACGCACTACATTTTCAATGGGACATGTTTCTTTTAAATGGCGTTGACATGTCACCAATCCAGCCAGTGATTGACTGTAGCGGTCATGTGTCGACATGCCATGTCATCACTTGAGCCCGGTAAAAAGCGATCTGCAGGGGACCAGGGAAACGTCAGCACGGGTGCACCAGGGGATTGGTAAGGTGACTATTACTGCTTTTCCTATTTTATACAATATTTAGCTGTTTGTAAAAAAAAGTTTTTATGGTGTTTGACGACCTTTTTAACAAACATATTTTCCCTGATACTGAATCAATGATGCAGTAAAATTTAAACAGTCTAGCATCACTGGGATTTATGAAATTATAATTAAAAAATCTCATTGTTCATGTTCCTGTAGCCATCATGTTTGTAGGCCACTCCCATTAAATATGTAGAATCCTTCCCTCTTGATGCTTACTAAAGTTGGCCAGTAGGGGGCCACCACTAAACATGGACATGTTCTAATCCAGGGATGCCCAACCTGCGGCCCTCCAGCTGTTACAAGACTACAACTCCCAGCATGCCTGGACAGCCTACAGCTATTAGGGCATGCTGGGAGTTGTTGTTGTCAAACAGCTGGAGGGCCACAGGTTGAGCATCCCTGTCCTAATTCATATCTTCCTTACCAGGGTGCAGAAAGCTGAGATATGAGGTGTTCTTTTTCAGGGTTTGTGCATTGAAGAGTGTCGTTAGCCACCCCTGTTACTCGCTATACCAGCAAGGGCTAAACAAAATGTGGCTACCTCTGGGACCCACTCATATCTCCAGAACGGGGCTCCTACCAAAGTCACGGAGAGCTTACCGTGCATGCACTGCCACGTCTATATTAACCACAAGTTTTTAACAGGCAAACAGTAGTCACCCGCCCCAGTAGTAATTTGACTATAAAACAGATGTTGTTATAGTCTGTATGATAAAATAATAACAATAATTAGTAAGTAAATAATAATGCAATAAAAAATATAATGTCAGTGTAACTAGATGTCTACTGTAGAAAGCCATTTTAAATTTACACCATCAACAGCTGGAGTGGACAACCTGCATCACGGGGGCCAAGATAAGATTTATCATGTATCAAAACTGATATATTTAACATCTAAAGACTGAATTTTGTCGTGCAGAAGAGGAGCTTATGTAGAATACAGCTAGCATAGAACTTGCCCATTTGCAGTAATAATGTAAAGTATTAGGCTTGTTTTTGCAGCATCCTGCTGGGGAGAGGCAGGGAGAAGAATGGGAGAGGTAGTCGTGGCACTGATAGGAGTAGTAGTGGTTCACGGTAGCTGTACTCACTCTGGCACTCACAGGGGCCGTGCAGTGAATGGAGGGTGCACTCTTTCTTTAGTCGGGTCACTCCCTGAGTTCTGGGACTGCTGCCTGATGTTAATAGGGTTATAAAAACTGCAGCTCTCCAGCTGTTGTAAAACTACAATTCCCACCATGCCCTGCTGTAGGCTGATTCCTGTAGGCAGTCTTTGCATGCTGGGAGTTGTAGTTTTGCAACAGCTGGAGAGACGCAGTTTGCCCATCCATAGGTGGATATTGTGAGATTTAAATGTGCAAGGCAAGGCTCCCCCTCGATGTTGGTCACGCAATGGTGGTACAAGGTAATATTTAGGTCAGTGTAGGGGTTACAAATCGAATGTTCTTTACTGAGGCGATTTAGGCAGTCTCTCTCTGTATCAGATCCAAAACTACTTTCCAAGTGAACCAAAGGGGTGCACAATTATAATATGTACTACAGTTCCCACAGCGGGGTGTAGATCCTCCAACGGGTAGTTTAACTGTGGTAAAAGCATGGTGGGCACCTGAGGTGATATACCCTTTCCACTAGTAGTAAGTTTCTGTATAAAAATGATTGCAGTTACTTTATGTCCTTTGTACCAATCCTTTAAATTGGCCATCAACAGTCTGTATCTTCTGCACTTCTTTCTCTCTTAGAGGATGGTGGTAGTTGTTCGTATGCAAGAATGATGATTCCTTGCAGCAGTCCTGACTTCTGCACAGGCACATACAGATGATTCTTCTCACTTTGACAGCTAGCACTTTACTCACAAGCCCCTGACCCAGAAGAGAAAGCACTGCCTCTTCCCACCGAGCAGGGCAGCAGAACTAAACAGTGTACCCATTTCAGCTCTTGGATAACAAACATCACACAGAAAAAGCGCATTAACATTAACAATGGACATTAAGCCAATAGTAGCAAATTAACCAATTTCAGTAGCCCACTGGGGTACTGCATTTTCATACCATATTCAGTGTATATGTTCAGGGTATGTGGCGGGTGATACTCTCTGTGCATAACGGTTCCATAGAGCTCTGTAAATACAACGGTTACTGGGCAGGCATACTTTGATACATGTACCTATGTTTGTACTGTATAGGAAAAAATGACTTTTCTATATAGTGATACACCACAAAAAATTTCTTAGGGAGCTTAGGATTTAGAGCAATATACAGTGCATTGTGAGACTATTTAATCAATCAAAATGGAAGTATTAGTATTTACGGTGAGTCCTTCACTATGCGAGCCATGCCGCTCGCATAGTGAAGGACAGGATCGGGACACACACTGAGCCGGCGGAGCAGAGGCAGTGGCGAGAAGGCCTGACGGGGCCCCCTAGTGGCCGCGGGCCCTCGGTCCGTGCCCGAGTGCCCGAACAGTCAGTCCGCCCCTGGATACAGGGAAAGACACTTTTGTATAACTCTATACCAACTAATGGTTTGCCTACTTTGGGACACAATTTTATCCCAGAATATTGCATCTTAATCCATACCCTCTTTCCAGCTAAGCCCCACCACTTTGTCAAGCAAGTCAGAAAAAAGAGTAGAAACAGTAGCTGTGCCAAGTGGCACCACAATTGCGCATATTTGTGCCACTTTTTAGACAGATTCTAGGCATATTTGTATTATTATTAAATTGTATTATATTATACTGTATATATAATGTATTATATTATACCATATTAGTAAATCTGGGCCATCTTGTTTGACAAATAAATAAAACCTTAAAAAAGATGCAAGCATAGCAGGGGCGTGGCTTGGCCGCCGAGTGTAATGGATGCCTTAACCTGCAGCTCCCGCACACTAGTGACCATATCGCAGCAGGCAACTAGCTATTCGCTCAGCTCAAGTGACCACATGACTATCTGACATCCAGGGACGATGGGGAAGTCAAAAAGGCTGCTCCCGAGAGTGAACGGTGAAAGCCTGGAGAAATACTTTTATAAAGGGGTATTCCAAGATGGCGCCCGGACTCCTGGAGTGCTCACTCCATCCACCGCTTCACCGCTCCTCCCGCTGTCTCCAGCTCCTGCTTCCGAACATCGGGCCTCACCACCTCCTCAGAACCCCCTGGGGTCTCCTCACTCACAGCCTCCATCCCTCCCTGCCACACCGGAGGACATAAGGGAGGCATCCTCAGATCTACATGAAGCGCCTGTTAGCGCAGCTGCCGCCATGTACTCACCCTCCTCAAGTCCGGTGCAGAGGAAGCTGAGGTTAGACTTCATGCCAGCCACACAGGTCAGTCTGGATCCCTCTAATCAGACTATTAACGGAGATGATTTCTTCTCAAATTATCCTGCCACTGACAAATTGGTATCTGAAGACACCTTGAAACAAATGTTATTGGCGCTTAGAGCATCTATGCAGAGTGATTTAGCATCCATGATTGCTCCATTATCCTCTAAAATCTAGGAAGTGGACTGTAAAATCGACCATATTGAATCTAAAATGGCCACCTTTGCATCCCCGCAAAATGAAGTAATTGATGCACATAACAGCTTAGCAGATGAGTTAGAGAGTGTCAAATTGAAGCTGGCAGATATGGAAGATCGTTTGCAACGGAATAACATCAAGTTCCGCGGTATCCCGGAAAACGTCTCAAATTCTGACCTATCTTCATATATCCAGAAGCTATTCCTTTTTCTAATACCTGATCTCACACCTCAAGAACTTATCATTGACCGAGCTCACTGGGTGCTTACGCCAAAACACTTGGACCCAGATGTTCCCAGAGATACCCTTGCCAGGGTACACTTTTTTCCAACCAAAGAGGCAGTGATGTTAGCAGCCAGGAAAATGGGGTCTCTCCCTGCCCCCTATCAGTCAGTGCGGCTACACACCGATCTGTCAGCTGCGACATTAAAAATGGCATACCCTACAAATGGGGATACTCTATGAAACTTCTTTTTTCCAAAGAAAACCGCACGCATCTGGTTCGTTCTCTTGAAGAGGGAAAATCACTACTACACTCATGGCAGATCTCAATTTCTGCAGTTGCTGCACGTCCCCCTCTTCCACTCTTCCACGGATTTTTTCTACTTTCACCCTGATTGGACTTCTTCCTGCAACACATGGCTTATCCTAAAGATTATCGTGGGCAAGCCGTGAAGTTCTATGCTGGATTAACCCTCCTCGGTGCTCTGTGTTCCTGAACTTAGCACAAATATGTTCTCATTCTCCTGTTATTGAGGACTTTTCAGTTAGTTCCTGACCATTTATCGTCATGTTTTTTATATTGCCAAAGTTGCACTATTTAGCCTAAAACATAGTTGTGCAGTATTAGTTCCACTGATCCTTCCTATGTTTTGTATAGCTCCATCACGCTGGCATTTGTGCCCCGCTGGGCAGATGGGGTCTTTGCTCTATTTTGCCTTCTCTACCTAATTTTCATGCACTATGTTTTCCTGTATGTTGACTTTGATGTTATGCTTTTCATTTTCATTTTTCTTCCTGATACTTTTGAGCACCACAGCAGTCTCCTTCAGCAAGTGTACCCACCGCTATGGTATTGACGATACTGTCTCTCAACTCCAAAAAAAAAAAAAAAAGTTGCAAGCGCATACGTAAATATTTTGAGATCTTTTGATATGAAACCCCTAAATAAGGTCTGGTTCAGGTCCACTTTCAAGGTCACATAATTAGGCCACATGACCGTATTTTGAATCCATGTCCAAAAGGCATTTTTGCAGATTGCACACAGACCTATTCATTTCAATGTGTCCGCAAAAAGCGAAATGTTTCTGCATCCATATGTCTGTTCCGCAAATTATACAACATATTCTTGTTTGTATTGCAGACATAAATAGTAATTTCTAGTAATTGGAGTGAGAAAAATGCGGATTGCACGTGGAAGGTGTCCACATTTTGTGAATCCGTGATTTGTGAACCACAATACGGACACGTTGGTCTGCATGAGGCCTTGAGTAAGGTTTCCTAGTGTGCAAAGTGTCACATGATCTGTCACATGATGTGAGTATACAGTATATACACCTGTTCTGAAAGGCCCCTGACTCTGCAACACTACAAAGCAGGCAACATGAAGACCAAGAAGCCTCCAAACAGGTCAGAGACCCAGTTTTAGAGAAGTATATATTCTAATTGAATTATAAAAATAATATCCCAAACTTTGAACATCCCACAAAGCGCCAGGAAATCCATTATAACACCATGGAAATATGGCAAAACTACAAACCTGACAGGAGAAGGCCATTCACCAAAACCCACAGACCGGCAACAAATACATCAATAATAACACTGAAGGAGAGCTCCAAAGATCTTCTGTGGGGATGGAAGTATATGTCCATAGGACAACTATATGCAGTACACTCCACAGAGGTGGCCTTATGGTGTCCAGAAAGAAATCCATTGCTAAAAAAGCATAAGAAAATATTTCTGAAGTTTGCTAAACTGCATGTGGCAGACTAGCCAAACACAAGGAATATGTTTCTCTGGTCAGATGAGACTAAAATGGAACGTTTTGGCCTTCATGGGAAATTTTATGTGGGGCACAAACTCAAAACTTCAAATCACCCAAGAACACAATTCAACTGCGCTGGGGGTGGCAGCATCATGCTGTGGGGAAGCTTTTGATCGTCAGGGACTGCAAAACTGGACAGGACTGACGGAAAAAGGATGGTGGTAAATACAGTGTCATTCTTGAGGAAACGGAGATGCACTCTCCAGCAGAACAATGACCCCAAACACAATAAGCTAAAGCTACATTGGAGTAGTTTAAAGGGAAACATATAAATGTCTCAGAATGGTCTAGTCAAGTCCAGACACCAGTCCAAATGAGAATCTGTGATGTGAAGACTGCTGTACACCAATGCAACCCATCCAACTAGAAAGAGTTTGAGCAGTTTTGCCTGGGCAACAATGCCCTTGTCTAAATATGCTAAGGCTAGTTTCACACTAGCGTTAGGATGTCTGGATCTGGCGCTGGCGATTGCTAGCTGACACCTGCCGGCCACATTTACTATAATGTGGACCAGTGGAGATCCAACTGCAAGCCGGCAAACATGCCGAGAATCAGCCTGGTGAAAACCACTGCACACAGCGGTATTAGTCCGGCCGATTCTCAGCATATTTGATGGGTTGTGGCCGGATCTCTGCTGGTCCCCATTATAGCGAATGGGGCTGGACAGAATTTCGGCAGTGACAGCATAATGAAGATGTAAAAAAGGACTAAGCTAACAGAGACATACACTAAGAGATTTGCATCTGCAACTGTAGCAAAAAGTGACTCTATAATTTATGGACTTTCAGGGAGTGAATACTTATGCACATCGATGTTCTATATGTTTTGTCTTAATTATTGTCTGTGTTACAGAAAAATATATTTTGCACCTTCAAAGTGGTAGGTACTTTGTATAAATCAAATGGTACAACCACCTCAGAATCCATTTTAATTCTAGATTCTAGTGCAACAAAACAGGAAAACACCAAGAGGATGGAAAAACATTCACAAGGCATGGTACACAGTGGATGGGCACCATAAACGCCCAAAGAAATGCCAGTTAGCATGTACACAAACAGAACAAGAAACATGAACAAAAAGCTACATCTTCCAGATAAATTACAAATAATTTCACCTCTCACAATGTTATGACCCAAATATATATATTTTGTACTAGTAACCAGCGCATGCACACTGCATATCTCTGCGCCTCTGTTCACAATGGGCAGAACACTGCGAATGGCAGGGCCCGGCAATAATGCACGAAGGGGTTACAGGTAAATGCGATGTCACAGAGACACAGGGCTGGCCAGAGCTTACTGAGGGGTGGAGTAAGGCGCGAGTAAAGCCTCATTCACACGTTCGTGCTCAAATCCGTGAGCAGGTGGTCAGTGATGCATCCGTGAAGCTGTTGGTAAAGGATCCGTGTTGCGTCCGTGTGTCCGTTTTTTGCTGTCCGTGTTGCATCCGTATTTCACTGACACTGAACAGCAGAAAAATAATTTTCAAAGAATCTCTTCTTAATGATCAGTGAAACACGGATGCAGCATGGATGGCATTCGTGGTTTTCACTGACCCATAGACTATAATGGACGTGATGGATCCGTGAACACGGACAAAATAGAGCATGCAGCCATGCTAAAAGCACTGACCCATGGACCGTGCTAAAACACTGATGTCTGAATGCACACATTAAGGGTCCATTCACACATCCGGCCAGCACCCACATAGAGCAGCTGCGGACAAGAATAGGATATATTCTATTTTTTTCCGGAGCCGCGGACCGGAAGATCGCTGGCGTGCTCCGGAAATGCCGATGTGGAGAGCACACAGTGTGCCTTCCGCATCCATTCCATCCCCATTCAGGTGGAATGGAGAATGGGAGTGATTGTACATATAGCAGAAACAGGCACAGTTCTGAGCAGGAGTGTAGCTAAAGGCCCATAGGCCCTGGTGCAAGAGTTCAGCTTGTGCCCCCCTTCCCTCAGTGCTTTGTGACCAGGGGCAGGGAAGCACATAGCCTTTATGCTGCCTGAAGCAGAAATTGAAACGGCACCCCCACATGCCAAATTCTTGACCTAACCCCTTCCCTCCAGCCAGAAGTGTATCTTGACCATCATGCACTTTCTATAATACCAGTGTCTTCTTATTCAGCACAAAGGTCCTTGGGCCCCCTCAGGCTTCTGGGCCCGGTAGCGACTGCTACCTCTGCACCCCCTATAGCTACACCCCTGGTTCTGAGGTATATTACAGAGTAGGCTTCTCTCAGTAGATGGCAAATATCAATGATGGTAGTTATGCTCCCTGAGTCTCACTATAAGTATACTTTGCAATCTTCCCAAATAACCACAGGCATGGGTGAAGCTATAGGGGGTGCAGAGGTAGCAGTCGTTACCGGGCCCAGGAGCCTAAGGGGGCCCAAAGACCCTTGTGCTGCATAGGAAGACACACAAAGCACTGAGGGAAGGGGGGCCCACGCTGAACTCTTGCACCAGGGCCCATGAGCCATTAGCTACGCCCCTGACTACAGGCATGCAATTCCAATCTCACTAACTCTTTCTGCAAATCCCAGCCTGCGGGGTGCAGATCAGTGTAGTGGTACCTTACTGTTTGAATCCTGCATGACATTCAAATGTGGTTCTAAACCTTCTGTGTATGTCTGTTCTCTTATCCTCAGGGGTAATCTTTCAGTTAAATTGCTGTCTGGCAGCTTTCAGCCTCAGAGATGAAGGTTCCCTGAGCTAGGCTTCTCTCCGGGCCTACTTCTGAGGAGCTTACACATGCACGTCTTGCATCTAGCTCTGAGGACTAGAAACTCTCTAACCAGGGGGCGGGATGAGCCCATCACCCTGGAAACTAGGCTAAGACTGCAAGTGTTAACTAATTGTTGCATAACTATTTGGGATATACATAGTGCACAACGAAATAATGTTAATCATAATATTTAAGTTCTCATGTACACGACCGTTGGCTGTTCTGCCGTCTGCAGAAACACAGATACCAGAAGTGTGTTTTCTGCATTTTGCAGAATGGCCCCAAATAGAACAGTCCTATCCTTGTCCGGAATGCGGACATGGATAGGACATGTTTTATTTTTTTGCGGGGCTGCGGAATGGACATACGAATGTGGACAGCACATGGAGTGCTTACAGCATCTTTTGTGGCCCCATTGAAGTGAATTGCATCTGACCTGCAAAAAAATGTGGATTGGGTGCGGACTTAACCCCTGCAGTGATCCACTGGGTCACGGCATATTTGAATGAGTAAATTCCCTCCTAATGTTGCTTAAGTCATTTATATTCGGGAAAGTCAAGTCTCTACTACAGGTGTTCAGGAGGCAATATAATAGTTTGAAGGAAAAGCAAAAAAGTTGGGATATAATCAGATTCCAGCTCCTATTTTTTACAGAGAACTTTTCAAAAATGAAAGCAGAAACTTGACTGGTTGCTAAAGGCAGCTACTTGTTTATCCCATATTATTGATTAATCTGCCAAATGACTGTAGAAGTGATCCTCGGTTTATAGAAATTCAGCTAAGACGCACGGGGTGCATCTGTTAACAAGGTATGGATTTATTCTAGTAACCAGCAGAACTGTGAATTTACATCTGGGCTTTGTCTACATGCTATAACATAGAATCACTACAAGATGTATAAGGGTATGTAAAAGTAGCAATACTTTGTATCCTGTAAACAGTACTGTCTACTTCTGGTTTGGCTGGTATGAGCTGATTTGTATACTATTTTCGCCTGGAGCACTGCCTGATAAATTCGTTTTCATACATTGATGTGTCTCTTCAATGAGAAACAGTACTGTACGTTTCTGTAGGTCTAACTCAGATCAGTGATAAATAATTAAACTTAATTGTATCTTTGATATTGATTGTGCAAACATACAAATCATTTTAGGGTCCATTCACACCATATTTCTTGCGGAATCGGTGTGGAGCGTGGACCCATTCATTTCAATGTGGCCGCAAAAGATGCGGACAGCACACCGTGTGCTGTCCGCATCTGTAGTTCTGTTCCGCGGCCCTACAAAAAACGATAGAGCACGTCCTATTCTTGTCCGCGGACAAGAATAGACATTTCTATCATAGGGCTGGCTGTGTGCGTTATGCAAGATTACGGTCATGTGAATGGACACTTAGGGCTCATGCACACGACCATATGGCTTTTTCATTATTTTGCGGTCTGCAAAAAACGGATCCACAAAAATTACGGATGACGTACATGTGCATTCTGTTTTTTACGGAACAGCTGACCCCTGATAGAACAGTACTATCCATGTCCGTTATGCGGAAAAAACGAAATACGGAAACGGAAGGAATACAGAGTACATTCCGTTTTTTGCGGATCCATTGAAATAAATGGTTCTGTATACGGTCCGTATACGGAACGCAAAGAAATGGAACGTAAACGGAAAAAAAATAAACGTTCATGTGCAAGAGGCCTCAGTGTTTCAGTAAATGTAAATACTGTCCATCTCACATTTACATTTACAATACATAGGCTGCTACATGTGCTTGAAAATAGCCACATACTACAATATGTATGAAGATTGTTGTACATAAAATATTCATGATGGTTTTACCATTCCACTTATTAAAGGGAGTATCTACATTTCCCGACCCAGCGTTTTCTGTGCTGCAATCTCGACTTTCTAGGAACATACAACATTAAATCGTAATGCCCAGATTTCAATTTAGCCATATATTTCCAGGTGGAATAACAGAGGAATTATGCAACTGGTGCAAGAGAATATGCTCCAGTACAGTTATTTCGTGAGAAATACAAGTATGCACATTAAAATATGTGTACAGAGAGCTGGCGGGTCTTTTGGATGGCAATGGGATTACAAAATTAGGCAAATTAAAATGAAAATTATGTTCACATAAAAACTGCTGTTCACATCAAATGCTGTTTGCAGGCCCCATTCACAAATTCAGTCTTCCTTTTTTTGTTCATTGAAAAATACCCATTTAAAACCACTTATGCTATATTTGAATAATGTTTTTTTTAAACATCTTTATAACATTTAAAATCAGCATCCCTTACATGCAAATAGGGTTTACGCAAACCGGTTCCCATATGTACGAAATTTCCATGTAGATTTTTATTTTCTTTTTTTTTTTACTGTCAATTATTTTAAGAGGAAAACGTGATGCTTAGCCCAACTGATGCTATGCCATTCCTCTATTATTCCTGGTAAAAGTTTATGAATAAAGGTATATCTGGGTGTTACCAGCTGGGGGTGTGTCCCAGGAAAGTCTGCCACTGGCAGCACTGATTGGACAGTGTCAGGCTGTGCAAGGATACACCATCAACTGGAAACACCCAGTTGTACCTTTAACCCTGGGTTCAGACCTGAGCGTTCCAAAAACGCGCGTTTACTGCTGCGTTTTGACGCGTGTTTTTTGCGCGCTTTGCAATAGGAACGCTGCAGTCAGATAGCAGCGTTCTTGTGATTGACTACTGTGGTGTCAATCACAAAACGCGCGTCAAACGCCCCAAAAGAAGCTCAAGTACTTGTTTATGCGTTGGCGTTTACAGCTGCTTCAAACGCGCTGTAAAACGCTCAAGTGTGAACCACTCCCATAGGGATGCATTGGTTTTAATCTGTTGAGCGTTTTACAGCGTTTGAACGCGCTGTAAAACGCTCAGGTGTGAACCCAGGGTAAATATAAACTTTTAGCAGGAATAATAGGGGAATAGTGTCAGACGAATAAATGCTCCAGAATTGTCATTTCATGTGTATTAAAATTATTTACAAACACAGACTTGTCCATTGTGATGACAGATCCTCTCTAAGGCTACATTAAACTTTAGCAAAATTATAATAAAAGAATCAAACATACACACACAGGTAAAACAAGCATTCTTTGGCATGACCAGCTTTGTTTTTTTTTCTGTTAAAGAAACAAATATTCATAAAATACATTTATGGAAAACCATGTTGGCACATGTAAATACCATAAGAACATAAAAGGGCATGCTAAAAAACGAAAATGAAAACAAAACAAAAGCAAGTACAGAAAATCCGCACAAACAAAATGTGAACAATCTTTTATAAATAAATATTATTATTATTATTAATATTATTTGTAGTTACACAGTGCATTCACATTTATTTAAAAAAACTGATTGTGCATACATGAAAATCATTCCAGTTGTTACTGGTATTGGTATCTATCTATCTATCTATCTATCTATCTATCTATCTATCTCTATCTATCTATCTATCTATCTATCTATCTAACTATCTATCTCATATCTATTATCTATCTATCTATCTATCTATCTATCTATCTATCTATCTATCTATCTATCTATCTATCTATCTATCTATCTATGAATCAATCTATCTCATATCTATCTAGCTATCTATCTAACTATCACTCATCAGGCATTTGCCATAAAAATGTGCATAAAACCACAGCAATATCCTAACGACTAAAGTTTTGGATTCTGAAACGTATAGTTTTTTTTTTGCAAGAGAATACATAACAAACACATTACATTAGAATTTTTTTTTATTTACCAAAAAGGACAAACCTTAGAGCTAACAGCCTACAACAATGCAAAAAGCCTTTGATAGATCCCATTCAAATCTGTTTTTTTTCTCCCCCCCCCCCCAACAGAATAAAAAACAAAACAAAAAAAAAAAACATTCCAGAATGCAGCATTTGAGTTTTCTCATTAAAATAAAAACCATTACAAAAAGAACCTATAAAGCAAAAAGCAAATGTTCATTACACAAAGTAAAACAACTATTAATGGCAAGTAGTAAGTAAAATAAATAAATAAGTAAATAAATAAATAAATAGAACAAAATAAAAAGCCTTCTGAAAACCGCCCGTATTCGGTGTCCTACATTTACTCATTTTGAACTACAATTACTACTAGTTATTATTTTTGTACAGGATTATTATGGTTTCAGGTTAGATAAGACCCCTTTGTCTGACCTCAGGCTGCATGTTATTAATGTGATACATTGGGGGTTACACCAGGAGCTGATCTGCTGCTTCTTGTGGCACAGACAGCACCACCTCCATACCCTGCCTCATTCAGCTGCCTAGGTATTGGAGGTGATATAACATTTCTCATAAATGGGAAATATTGCGCTGCCATGAAACACTTGTGCTGTGGTCGTTTAACTCAGATAAAATAATTTGACCCCATAAATATAGCACTTGGAAGGTAAGCACAGGGGTCCCTGGGGATCCATACCACGCTGCTGAACAAATTGTTCATTAAGAGAGAAGTAGGTGAAATAGAGAGCTGGTAAAGACTGCTCTATGAAGTCCTGGGAGTTGGTGCAGCTTCTTGACAAGTAATACAAATGAGGGTGGGCGTCATATTGTTAGATGCCCTTGTCTCTGATGTTGTAACAAGTAAATAAATGTTGCTTACCTAAACGTTTCCTTTTAGTAAGAAAAATGAGTGGGAGAGACTTCTTTCCCAATCCTAGCTCCTCAACAAAGACTCTGGAGGAGAGGAGACACTTCACCACCACCAGGACACCAGGTTAATTCAAGATGAAGGATTATCTACAAATTGTTGGTTTTAGGAGCTAGACTGGTGTTTTTTTGTGTATAGGGAAGCCCTTGCTGGATTTATGGATTCTGATCACACCAGCAGCTGACAGGAGATCTTTGTGAGGTTCCTTCTAGCACCAGGACATTTAACAATGAGGACCTATACTAAGACCTCGGTTTTTCCTACATTTTATTGCAGCTGTACTATAAGATTTCCTGAGCACAACATCATGCAAAAGAAACCAGCTCTAAACCTGCCAGATGGAGCTCCAGTGAAAAGAAAAGTCTTTCCATGAAACCAATCTTCTCCTCCAATGTGCCACAGCTTTTTTTCCCTTCATTTGCTTGAGGTCTTTTAACACTTTAAAAGTCCTGAATAATTCCAAGTTTTTCTTTGGAGGCGCTGAAGAAAGATTCTGACTCTAACGTGTCGTTATCAGATTGATGGGCCGGGTTTGATTGAAGCTTCTTTGTCATGCAAATGTCACAGGGCATGATGGATGGCTTCAGATATCTGACAAGCTTCAGGAGGTCTTCCTCTATTGGTCCCCTGAGGATCACGTGTCCTCTCTGTGAGAGACAGAGGGTTTGAAGCCTTGGAAATCCATGGCTGGAAGTTTACAGCTTTGACATACTACCTAAAGGTTGTAGGGCAAGGAGGATTCCCCCCGAATACAGGTTGACCCTCCTCCATCCCTGGCAGATGGACAATACCAGAATGGGCTCCTTTTTGGACTATGCGATTTGTAATCGTGGCACCAGTGCCTACTCACCCAGAGGATACCACCATTTAGACCAAGGGGCACCATCCTTTCCAGCATGCCCCAGCACCAGTGACATTTATAACGGTGACGGGCGGTTTGTAGTCGGGGGAGCTGCTGCCTTCTCCAACCAGATCCAGCAGCAGCAACAGCAGCAGCAGAACCACGGCTACCATCATCATCATCACCACCCTTCAGGAGCCAGCCTGGCATATGCCAGCTCCATCCCCAGCTACTCTTCACAGACTTGCAGCCAGGGTTATGGGCACCAAGTCTATGTCAGCCAAGAAGCAGAAGGAGCTTATTACCAGCAGCAGCAGCCTTATTCCCCCAACACTGGCTCTTTGTCAGATGGATACTGTGGAGCAGTGCCAGGCCCTGTGCCTTACCATCTACAACCATCATTCGGCCAAGAGCACCAAGCCTTGCTACAGAGCTACCCCAACCATTCCCCTCTGCTACACGAGGAGAAAGATGTCTCCTGCCAACCTGAGCTTCTCTCAGCTAATCCCACTTTTGACTGGATGAAAGTGAAGAGGAACCCACCAAAGACCAGTGAGTACCTCAGCATTGAGTTCTAGAGGCCTCAAGTTCACAGGGTATTTGTAAGTGTGGGCGCAGATCATTAGTCTCTCATCCATCTTATGTGAAGGCTCCGATCAGTGCCCACCATACTGTTACCTCCATCATGGCACCCCAGTGAGGTAGTCCACCCTGTCCCTCATTTAATACCTGTTTAATGTGTTCAGACCTTTTGTGCAAGAGAAGTAAGATTAATGGATAGAGTAGGCAGAAGAGGAAGGCTGCTAATAGGAGAGGATCCCCTGATGGCAGGTTTCTAGACAAGCCATTGACTTCCAGACATCTGTAAACATCTGATGTGCTGCCCACTAGTTCTACCCATCATAAGAAAATACAGCACACACCTTGTATTTGTTTATATTATCACAATGATGAAAATAGTAATAATAACAACAACAATACATTATCTACTGATAATAATAACAATAATAGTATATGAAAATAATAAGTTGTCAATTTTCCACAGCCAAACCCGCCGATTATGGGTTAAATTCTCAGCAGAACAGCATGAGAACCAACTTCACCACCAAGCAGCTGACCGAACTGGAGAAGGAGTTCCACTTTAACAAGTACCTGACCCGGGCCAGACGAGTGGAGATCGCTGCCTCCTTGGAACTGAACGAAACTCAGGTGAAAATCTGGTTTCAGAACCGGAGGATGAAACAGAAGAAAAGGGAGAAGGAAGGAGTCACCTCCTGCATCATTAAGGAGTCATTAAAAGAGAGCAGTGAGACCTCAGACCTCTCCATCTCACCGGACACCTCACCCAGCTCCTCTTAAACAAGCCAAGGACCTATGTTTTTTTTTATTTTTTTCCAGGGAAACGAATTAAAGATGTAAATAGTTTATTTTCTTCCACAAATGCCTTCTTATTTATATAAGGAATACCGTTTACAAACGAATGTCTACCCTCTTCATCCATCCTCTCAGGGAAACCCCATGTCTTGGGGAGCTGCACTTTCAGGCATCTCCATTGTAGTTAGCTGATTTATAGTTCTATTTATGCATAGGGAAGTAATTGTCATGTCTTCTGTGTCTTTTATGTCTTTTTAAAGCTCATCATTTCCAGTGACTGATGTGATATGTGTCCCTATCTCTTTAGGGGGGGCACATAAGGATCCTTTAGGGGTTGCCTAGTTTGCACTATAGTTCAGAGGAATAGTACACAAGTATTGCAGCATCAGTGCCTGTTATTTTCATAAACTTACAGTATAACATAGGATTTCCCTGTACAGTATCTGCAAATTCCTTTTATGTTGCTGCCATTAATACTAACAAAATGTCTTAAGGAATGAGCTTTTTTCGTCCATGTAACAGGACACTTGTCTATTTTTACAGTTCAGCTACCCATGTTTATATGGCTTGTCTCTAGAAATAAATCTACCTACCTCACATGAGATACAATGATTTATTTGTTTAATGAAATGGTAGATACAATGTATAGGAAGCCTCCCTATTGAGGCTGGAGCCAAGGGATGTTGTCACCTTCTACATAGGCTTTATTTCTGTGCATTAAAATGACTGATTATCTGAGCTGTATTTAGTCTCCAGTCACTGAACTCAGGTCTTCATCACTGTGCTGACAGTATACCATAGCTGGCTGTAAGGAACTCACATTTAACTTGGCATATACTGTGGATGCGAGACTCAGCTTCTGTGTCTGTCTGATCCTGAACACAAAAAAGGAAAAACAGGACTACAATTTAAAAGTGAAAAGATTTGCAAAGGGCTCATCTCTGGACATGTATTTCTATTCCATGACCCACTCCCTGGAGGCAGATTGGGGATTGGGAGCTCTCAGACATCAAACACTTTTTAAATCCTGCCTGGATGGACTGGAAATTGGACTTCCAGGCTGTTTTGATGATTCTTATAATGTAGTGACCTCTATGATTTTTTTTTTTATAAAAATATTTTAAGTCATTTTGTCTGATACAGTCCCCTTACTGAAGTTCTCTCATAATGATATACTTCCCATTTGCTAACAAAAGAGGCCTGTGGGTTTACATTTATAAAATGAGAATTGGAGATGGACAGGGTGGTTATGTGTGCTGCCAGTCCGTTAGAACAATGTCTCAGGTTTACCAATGTATATACATGCATGGAAAAATCTGGCATTCTGGTTTAATAGCCATATTTATGAAAATCCCTGTAGTAACTTTTAGACAAATGCAACTTTGTCAGTAAAACTTTGTGGGGCATCAGATTGATTATTTACTAATATCAGAAAATAATGCTACTGTTCAGTCTGCTGTTAGGATTCGTCAGGCCAGCATTTATTAGACCTGTTGATGATTGGAGGAAGTACTGGTGAAAAACAATGTATCATAGGCTGTAATTTTACTCTGGTCTATGATATACCTTGCGCTGCCAGAGGATGTCCCTAGTTTATGACGAGGTGCAGGCCTCATGATAAATTAGACGCATCCTCCGGCAGTTCATGCGCCTAAACTGAAATCTGGTGTAAATAAAGATAAATGTGCCCACTCTACGCCCCCTTTTCGGAAAGTAGTGAAGGTGGCATAGAAGCGCGGCTTGTGACAAAACTTGTCCCCAGTGGAGCTTAAAAAAACTTTTTTACTCCAGAAAAGTGCAGTAGGGGAAATGAGAAATTCACCCCAATGGCCCACATTTACTTATGTGAGTTCACCTAAAAATGTTGTGCAGTTTGGAGCATCTAGGTTTGCAGACATTGTCTGCATCAAGGGGCCTGGGCTAAATGAAAATCAACATTTAGCGCTAGAATTACACGCTGATTCTGGCTTAAAATGCGGACCTAACTAAGACAACCAATAGCTGGTTTAAAATTAGACAAAAGTGTCTAGCCGTGCACCAAATTTATCATTCAGCCTGAGCCACTGGGATAAATGTGAAAAGTGTAAGCCATCTATAAGATTAGTACATCTGCCCCTAAAGTATCTGGCAAAACAACAACTCCCTTCAAATACAGCATTTATTGCAGTGTGGCATTTTAGCTGCTTACTAGCTACATTTTTTCCAAAAACCTGAATTCTTTTATGTGTTTTTTTTTTGAGCTGCCATATTTAGGCATTGTGGCCCACATTTACTAGTGTTAGTACACCTAGACATTGTAGTAAACTGTGCCAAAATGTTGTGTCATTGGGCATATTTTTGGTGCATCTAGTTCTCGCGAAATTCTCTGTACCTACCTCGACATGGGGGCACAGATTACTGGGGAAAAGGTTTGACTTCATGGAAAGGCAGCGTGGCCTAATATCACCAAACTTGCAGCCCAATTCTGGTGTAAAATTCTGTCTCAAAGTAAGCCAACCAATACTTAGTACAGTCAGAGAAAAGTGTCTATCCCTGCACTACATTTATCATCCGCCTGAGCCCCTGTGATAAATTTGGTGCAGGTCTAGACAGATGGTGGCTGGTAAAAAAAACCTCCAGGAAATTATGGCTTTCTTTTACAATTGTTTTTTTGGGATGGCATTTTTGTAGTCGCATGTTGTTTTCTGACTTTTTTTTTCCTGCAAAGAAGTCTATGGGCTTACAAAGCCAATATAAAAAACGGGACATTTCATAATTTCCTATTGGCCAGAATGTAGCATACCGGTACTGCGATTTTTATTAAGGCCATTAAAGGGGCTATTCAAGACCTATAATACCCCCCCTAATGCCGGGGCCCCTCACACAGATTGTCCTTACCTCACTCCCGACACCCTCGTCGCTTCTGATGCCTGCATGGCCACCATTGCATCCCCCAGTCGCGCGGATGAAAACATCTGGCGTTGGGCGGGGGGGCAGCTAATAGCAGGCCTCGATGGGCCTCACCTGCAATGCTAGGGAGGCTTGTTCCCGTAGCGGCCTGCTATTGGCTGCCCCCCCCCCTCCCTGATGCTGGATGATGCAGCGGCGGCCTTGCAGGCATCAGAAGTGACGCGGGAACATGATCGTCTTGGATAACCCCTTAAAGAAAACAGAACATTTAAAAAAAAGACATGGGAGAGTTATCAAAACCAGTGTAAAGGAAAACTGACAGTTGCCCGTAGCAACTAATCAGATTCCTCCTTTCATTTTTTTTATAGTTCCTTTGGAAAATGAATGGTGGAACCTGATTGGCAGCTACCGGCAACTAAGTCAATTTTCCTTTATAACAGTTTTGATAAATCTCCCTATAGTGAGAACCACCCTAAAGCAGTTGTATAATATGTACTTTTCCTTTTTTTGCAAGCAGGTATACAGTGACCCTTTGCCAGATTTCCACATGCCAGTTTTGATGCAATTTGTAATGCATGTGTGAATCCAGCCTAGTACCATCTATATGTATACACACACATAATAATATATATATATACTATCAAGCAAGATCTCTTTCTCTATAAAAGTATGTATACAACCTTTTGTGAGGAATTTTATTGAAAAAGGTGTCCTGACTATGACCTTTCTACGTCCATCATGTTGTCCATCTCATTTTTGTTCAGGTACCTTTAGGATTCAGAGACAACTGAAATCTCCTTTCTCTTCTTCAGGCCCACCTTGTTCTCAGTTTACTCTGCCCTGACAGCCTTTATTTTAGCCCAGTTTTCCATGAACTACTTCAATATTTACACAAGTTGATGACTTGTCCCAGGTTCTCCTCTCAGCAGTCCTGTCCTGCAGGCTCCTTCCCTAAGGCCTAAGTTCATCAAAAGTTCAGCTGGAAATCAAAGTAACAGAGCCTATGCTGGATGTCCCAGGACAGGCCTTGGATGGACAGCAACTTAAGGTCATGTTAAGGTCTTCTGGCTCCTTCTGAGTCTCAAGCGACCATGCTCTCACTACTGTATAGTTATACTGTATTTTTTTTTTTGTAGATAGTTGCCTTGCTGCTTCTAGACAAGCTCAAAAATTCCAAGTATTTATTGAACAGTTTTTATCCAATTCAAATCGTCACTTACAGAGGAACATGTGTGCGTGGGGGAAAACAAAAGTATACCCTGCCTTTCAAAAGTGTTGAATTGCTCAGAAAATATTTATGAAAATTCGTACTTTTACTCCAAAATGTGTAAAATTAATAGAAAATATAATCAAAGCTATGTCAAGGCTAGAAATAAGTATTATGTCTTGGCAAGGCAATTATCTGGAATTACTGGTTATTCTAGATCATTGCCTGCTCCTGTGAGCTGCATTTATTCCCTTCTTTCCGGGTTGGATGCTTACCATGATCGCTGGTTCCCAAACAACGTAATTTTTTTGTCAGCAGCATATCCCCATTTACACAGAGCGTTGTACTGCCGACAAGTCATCATTTTATGTGGTACATAAACATTTTGCTCATTTGTCAGTTGATAAGCTGCACATTTGCACGGGTTTACTAATTCATGTTCCCTACAATAGGCTCAATCCTTGGCCTGTATAACAAGGCCTTATGGCAGGGCACTGCAAAATAAAGGCCTCTTGCAAACGACCATATGGCTTTTTCAGTATTTAGCGGTCCGCAAAAAATACGGATGACGTCCGTGTGCATTCCGTTTTTTGCGGAACGGAACAGCTGGCCCATGATAGAACAGTACTATCGTTGTCCGTTATGCGGACAATAATAGGACATGTTCTATCTTTGAACGGAAATACGGAAATGGAAGGCATACGGAGTACCTTCCATTTTTTTTGCGGATCCATTGAAATGAATGGTTCCGTATATGGTCGGTATACGGAATGCAAAAAATGGAACAGAAACAGAAAAAACGTTTGTGTGCAAGAGAATTGATAGCCTTCCTTGATTAAGATTCCTTTTAGGCTACATGCACACGAACTTGTGTGTTTTGCGGTCCGCAAAAAACAACAACGGATAACGTCCGTATGCCATCCGTTTTTTTGCAGATCCATTGTAACAATGCCTAAAACGGACAAGAATGGGACATGTTCTATTTTTTTTGCAGGGCTACGGAACGGACAAACGGATGCGGATAGTGCACGGTGTTCTGTCAGCATTTTTTGCGCAGCCATTGAAATGAATGGGTCCACATCCTATCCGCAAGAAAAACGCAACGGACACGGAAACAAAATACGTTCGTGAGCATGTAGCCTTACATGTACAAATTTCACACTTTATCAGCAGCAAAACACACTCTATTCTGTTTCCTCCCCCATGTTTGACAGATGAGATTAAGTAGCCCCACAACCTGTTTTGTACCTCCCAAATGTTCTTCTCTGTGATTCAAATATAACGCTGTGGGTGTGGACCCATGGTACCACTGAACGGATTTGGCTTGGGGCTACTTCTGAGGGCCTTGTATAAGTGGTTCCCTGTTATTCTTCCTTTTAGGCCTTATTCACACGTCCGTAGTGTTTATGGATCCGCAAATTGTGGATCCATAAACACACCCGGCCGGCAGCCCCATAGAAATGTCTATTCTTGTCCGCAATTGCGGGCAAGAATAGGACATGCTCTACTTTTTTGCGGAGCTGCGGCCGTAAGATCGACGGCGTGCTCCGCAAAAACTGATGCGGAGAGCACAGTGTGTGCTCTCCGCATCGTTCCATGCCCCATTCACAGTCAATGGGTCCGCATGTATTCCGCAGAATTGCGGAATACATGCGGACGACATTGCGGACGTGTGAATGGGGCCTTACTCTTATAAGGGGATTTGTGCTTTATTGCAGACTTGCCACTCCTCTAAGAGTAGTCTCCATTCAGCCAGGCGGACCAAGTGACACCAATGCACAAGGGTAAAGGAAGAGACTTGGTCAGAGACCAATCCAGTATTAGGACATGCAGTGTATGTGCAATATGATAAAACAGGCAATAGGCCAGGACAAGTGGCACAAGATGGACATGGTTGACAGTCAGGCACCTGAGGTCAGAATACACTGTAGCAGAATACCCTCGCAGGAACTAGCCAAGCTAGGAACCTTATTGCTCAGGCACTTTCCCATAGAGGAAGCTGCCTTGTATACCCTGGGGATCACTGTCATAGGTTTGGCTCAGATTAAACCATGCACTTGCTGGTTCTTTAAGCACTCTATGGGAGCACAAAAGCAAGAGCAGGAAGAAAGAGGTAAGGGCGAGGGTGAGTACTCTAGCGACCATAGTGACAGCCTGAAGAGTAGAGATGCCAGAAGACACAGGCTGCTGACATTGCAGACACATCAAATATATATTTGTCTGGCCATAACAAATATCTCCAATCGTTCTCCATCCAATGTCTCTGTTCACTTGCCCATTTTAGTATTTTTCCAGTCTTAGCTTTTTTTTTTTAATCTGTCAAGGAGGCACACACAATTACAACTGAGTAAAAAATAATAATATTCCTTCCAAGACTGTTCCCATTTGCCTTAGGTCTTCACATCCCAACAGATCCTTGTAGGCTTTTCAGGGACAAATAAAAAGTGATGGACTGGAACCTAAGTGAGGGCATGAATATAGCCTTAGATCTGCTTCACAATGGCTTTTTTGAGCATAAACAATGTACAAAACCTTCATTGAAATGTATATAAAAATGTAACAAAAAAGACGCTATTGTGGTTTTAGAAAATGGAGTGAATTGCATATCCTTATGTGGCCCGCGTGTGATGTTAGTTGCCACCGGGTCCGAGTTCCAGATAGGTGCGGAGGACACAGTGCGCTTGCTGCAGATAGATGAGCCTGAAAACATTAATGTAATCAAGAGGCTGTGTAGTAAAGTCCCCCATAAAATAATTGTGTATTGTTGGCTGAACCCACCATTTTCAGTAAGGCCGCCAATATAATGTGCAAGGGGAGCTCTTGACAGATGATGTCTGGAGAGAGAAAGATTGGGTGTGTTGAATTTAAATGCCCGACTCTTTTGTTCTCTTGGGAGATAAGGGAAGAGTTCTATAAATGAAAGCTTTGTTTATTTGTCCCCTTTTTATTGATAAAGTCCTAATTTTGGCAAGAAAATTGGCATCAAAAAGTGCAAATTGGGCCAAACACTGTATTAACCGTTTGCTCGTGACTACATCTCGCTAGATCATTAAGTCTATGACAGGAGAGGGAATTACTGGTGCATGAATTCAGCTTTTATTGTTTGTTGTTCATGACCACCTTGCCCCTTCTTATCAGTTGTGAACTAGCAAGACACAAGAGCTTGCCTATTCAGTCCAGAGGTTATCAGTGGGTAAATATCCAGACTGTGGAGACATGATGGATTGAGAGCAGATAGGTTATCATAAATGGACAAACTGGGCGATCTACTTTACCTGAATGTACACAGGTAAAAGGGCAATTGTAAACTAATAATCCCTGAAACAGGATACAGCAATCACCATAGTGCAAACTTTTTTATTTGTGCGGTGTAGATTATCACATGCAATTGATGGTGCTCGGAGGTAATCTACTTCACAATTATTATTAGATAAGTAGTGAATAGATAAAACCTCTCAATACCAGCAGTTTAGACTCCGTCCTTTAGGATACGGTCACGTGGTATTTAATTATCTCATTACAAATAGATTGCTCTTTCGCTAATCAGTGCTACTGGTCACGTGACAACCCGCAAAACCACGCTGCCATTAACAATTGACAGCTGTAATGAGTTAGATGAATACAGCGGTTCAAATGGCACAGCAGCCGCGTCTTCTGCGGCCGTAGTCTAAAGGTGCCCATACACCCTCAATAGCTGTGGGCTGAGTACTTTTCAACAGCTATACCTCCTGACTCCTGAAACCCCTCTCCCACACAAAAGAATTGGCCGATGAAATTCAACATGCCCGATCCTTCTTTCCTGGTGGACAATATTAGGTTCAGTTGACAATAGTTTCAAGTGCATAGAGACCTTTAGGTTCAGTTTACGTTTTTCCATGTCATTTTTTGATAGCTTGGAACTGATATGCACACAACAGGCCTTGATAAGGTGTATTGTAACTGTGTTCTGACTAACATGGCACCTATAAACACAGATGAAAATTGGCAGTCCTATTATCTAATGTGTATGTGGGAGGGTTGGCTCTTCCCTGTTGATGGCAGGGGAAAGAAGGATTGGGCATATTGGATTTTAACATACCCATGCCTATGTTTTCTGTTTCAATAGTTTTTATTGAGTTTTTCATTTTAAACGGTTAAAGAAAGTAGATTATGGTCAAACAGAATACCATTATAATCAGGTATTTAAAAGAGAATATAAATTCCAATATAATACAATTATTCAGATAACATTATTTTATGTAAAGCATCATCCTATTCTTTATTGTGCTTGAATGAAGCAACCTTCTAGTTGGTGCCGGGAGCCTGCTCTGTGTGACCAAAAAGTATTGCGTATTGTATGTGAAGTGTAGATGAAAAAATAAACTGGTAGATGAGGCTAGAGATGAAATAAACAAAAAGATAGATAACTAGAGAGAACTTAGAAAGCCTATTTAGGTCCCTTATGCAAAGGAAAAAATGTACATTACAACCTAACTGTCTAATAATGAGAAGTACCTCGATGAAGACCATGGTGTCCAATTTTTTGTGTGTTTAATAAGTGTATTTCTGCTTCTGGCAATCAGCTACAATTGATACTTACCTTCCTTATTATTTGAGACGTGAGGAGTTAATGAGGATTTCCAATTTTGCGCTATACATTGGAGAGAGGCTGTTAAAATATGACAGAGTACAGTCCTTTGGGAGACCTATCGATAACGAGTCTTAACAAAAAAATGTCAGGGTAAGGGAACTTTCACACTTGCGTCGCCAGAACTGCCTGCCGGATCCGGAAATCCATGTGCAAACGGAAAGCATTTGTAGACGGATCCGGATGCGGATCCGTCTAACAAATGCATTGAAACACCGTAACCATCTCTCTGGCGTAATCCGGAAAAACGCATCCGGTATTGCGCAGACCGGAAAACCGGATCCGTTTTGCCGGAACACTTGGTGCCGGATCCAGCATTAATGCATTTCAATGGCCGCATCCGGCATTCCGGCAAGTGTTCCGGAATTTTGGATGGAGAAAATACCACAGCATGCTGCGGTATTTTCTCCGGCCAAATACTGTAAGAGTGACTGAACTGAAGACATCCTGATGCATACTGAACGGATTGCTCTCCATTCAAAATGCATTAGGACAAAACTGATCAGGTTTTTACCGGTATTGAGCCCCTGTGACAACTCAATACCAGAAAACTTTAACGCAAGTGTGAAAGTTGCCTAAAATGGTAGATTAATGTTAAGTGAAGAGTAGATTAGAAGGGCAGTTTATTTCCAGAAAACTGTAATAATTGGGCATTCCCAAAATATATGTAGTAAGGTGCCGACTTGATTACAGCATCTCCAACATAGATCGGGGAATCTTTATATATTTTAGAGAGCCTGTATGAGGTGTAATACCATCTAAAAATTAGTCCGGAGTAAGCCTCATGCTGCACATTGAAATTAGATAGGCTTTTTTCCATTTTGTCATAGTAATGCTTGTGTTCAATTCTCTCTCCCACTTTAGGATGTGAGAGATGTGTGAATCCAGATAGGGTTCTGCTAATTGTAGATAAAAGGTTTTTATCCCTTTCAACTATTATTATTTTTTGATTATTCAATAATACATAGGGATCTTGTGTGAACTCATTTTTATTCAGGAAGGTACGTATTTGGAGATATTTATATAAATCTGATTTATCTAGTCCGTATTTATTGCTCAAGAATAGAAAATTATAAAGTATTGGGCCTTTGTAAAGATCTTGTATGGTCTTAATACCTGATTGTATCCATGAGGAGACTGATATTTCCGGGATGACAATATCTAGGACTTGTAGGGGAATTTCCATTGTTTTAAGGATTGGTAGATTTGAGCATATTTTGATGTAAGATTTCCATGTTTGGAGAGTAGACTTGACCGTTGGTAGTAAGTTGGTATTATTTATATTGCCACGCGCAATATGATGCTGACAGACAAGTCTAGCAGCTATTAGTTCCCTCTCCTCATGGAAAGCACATGAATTCAGTTGAGCATGCATACATATGGGGAGGGGGGGGGGGGGTGAACTAATGCTGAACATTAGCAGCTATCTAAAGTGTATGGATGAAGTACAAGACACAATTGCATTGGCATATTTGGTGCTGTCACAGGTGACGCTAGGGAGGCTCGTCCCTGTTGTAGCCTGCTATTGGCTGATCCCCCCCAGATGTTCTGACCTATACAACGGAGAGATGCAGCGGGGGCCTTGCGGGGAGCAGGACACCCAATGACCACAAATAAATGGACACTGTGGAAAACCTATTCAACCAGCTGTTATGTAGGTGGACATATAAACTGCTTCTAACCCGTGCCTGTTTTCCCTTTAACGGCCGAGCCATTTTACCCAAGTGAGTCTGACATTGTTTTCTCATGACACATTGTACTTCATGACTAGGGATGAGCGAATTGACTTCAGATGAAACATCTGAAGCCGTTTCACATAAAACGTCTTTTCAATACTGTACGGAGTAGGAGCTCCGTGCAGTATTAGAATGTATTGGTTCCGATGAGCCAAAGTTATTACTTCCCGAAGTCTCGCGAGATTTCGTATAATAACTTCAGAAATTAATTTCTATGGTAAAAAACCATGAGTAAAAGGTACCACTTGGAACCCAAGTTCGGTAAATGTTTTTTTACAGTATAAATCAATTTCTGAAGTTATTATGTGAAGTCTCGCGAGACTTCGCGAAGTAATAACTTCGGCTCATCGGAGCCAATATATTCTAATACTGTACGGAGCGCTCACTCACAGTATTGAAACAAAGTTTTATGCGAATCGACTTCGGATGTTTCATCCGAAGTTGATTCGCTCATCCCTATTCATATATATTTGAGTCAATATATTTCACCTTTATTTATTTAAAAAAATCCTAAATTTACCAAGAATTTGGAAAAATTCGTAATTTTCAAAATGTCAATTTTTCTACTTTTAAGACAGATAGTAATACCTCACAAAATAGTTATTACTTTACATTTCCCATATGTCTACTCCTATGTTGCCTTTATTTTGTAAATGTAAATATTTTTTTTTTTGGATATTAGATGGAGTACAATTTTAGATGCAATTTTTAAAATGTTATTTTTTCCCCCCAAAACCTGCCGTTTAAAAGACCAATTTTGTTATGAAGTCAGTTTGTGAGGCTTACATAATAGAAACCACCCATAAATGACCCCATTTTAGAAACCACACCTCTCAAGTTATTCAAATATGATTTTACAAACTTTGTTAACCCTTTATGTGTTCTATAAGAATTAAAGGAAAATAGAGCAGAAATTTCAAAATGTAACTTCTTTTTGCAGATTTTCCATTTTAATCCATTTTTTCCTGTAAGGCAGCAAGGGTTAACAGCAAAACAAAACTCAATATTCATTGCCCTGATTCTGCAGTTTACAGAAACACCCCGTATGTGGTTGTAACCATGGCAAATGGGTACATAAGATTTTTTGATTGTTCAATATTACACTTTTTTGAGGCAAGGTGACAAAAAATGTCTATTTTGGCACAGTTTTTTTATGGCATTCTTCTGAGGGAGTAGGTCATGTGATATATATATTTTTTTTCACTTTTTATTCTTGTCCCAGTACAGGGACTTCAACATTTCAGTGTCTGATCCCTGTTACATGCTGTATTGTACTACATTGCCTGTCCACTGGGAGCTGGGTCTCACAGGCTTCCGTACATGGCAGACCCCAGGGTCTTTGAGGGGCCTGGGGTTGCCATGGCAGCCACTGGCCCTCTGTCAGTGTTGAGGGCCGATGGAGAGGCAGCCCCCTCCCTCTGTGATCCGCTTATATGCCGCAGTCAGCATTGATCGCAGCATATAAGGGGTTAATCCGCTGGCATCAATATTTACAGCAATGCTGGCGGATACAGCAGGGGCCCGGCTGTCAGTTACAGCTGGGCCCCTGAGGGCACACAGCTTCGATGTCCGATCATCATGGTGTACTAGTATGTCAATTTGGGGGAAGTCACTTCCTGCTGTGATGTACTAGTACGTCATATGTCCCCAAGGGGTTAAGGAACCAAAACAATGTTTCTTTAAACAGTGAATAAATGAAACACATAGGACGAGAGAATATCTGTACTCTAAATGATGCACAACTCTCCGCTATCCACCCCTCCATGCAGCTTGAAAAAGTGTAAATAGAGGCTTCCACATAAGAGGCTTCGTAAGTATGCATGCAGTGGAATAAACTGGCGTATTTACATTGAGGGTGGATTTATCAAAACTTGTGTATAGGAAAACCGGCTTAGTTGCCCATGACAACCAGTCAGATGGATCCTTTCATTTTCCAAATGAAAAATTAAAGTTGGAATCTGATGGGTTGCCAGTTTATCTAATTTGAGAACGAAGAGATTAGGCATGATGAAATCCTAAAAGGCTGAAACCACTCTACCCCAACTTCTGCTACCGGAGGAAAGTAGGGACACCACCATAACATACACTTTAGATTGTGGCTGGTCCTGTTGAAATGTATATGTTCGACTGACATTCGTCTAGTGTGCATTGCCACCTCTAGGCTAGATTCACATGTTCAGGCCTCCTCTTCATTCACTGCTATCAAACTGCTGGAAATAGCCAAGCCATAACTCCCAAAGCAGTGAATGGAGGGTGGCTCTGCTAGCACGTTGTGTTCTGTCCCACTTTGGAGATAGGACCAGGTCCCAGAGTTTCAAAAGAAGCTGAATGCTGGCTCAGCGATGTCCAGCAGTTCCATAGCAGTGAATGGTGAGGTGGCTGTGCATGCGTGATGCGCTCTTTATTCACTTCTGTGGGACTTCTGAAAATAGCCAAGTGCTCTTGCGTGGCTGTTCTCGGAACGCCCATAGAAGTGAATGGAGGGCATAGGTGCATACACGCTGCGCTCTTTTTCACTTTAGAGGTGAGACCTGCACCTATCTGACATTGGTGGCATATCCTATCCTTTAAGGACATATTTCCAACTTTACAGTAACATAACAAAAAATTTATACAACGTGAAATACTTTCTTTGCATACAGTTGTACTGAAAATATTAGTTGACTACACTTTCAATACAGTTGATGCAAAAATACACTGACATGTACCAGTCAAACATATGCCAATAAGACACTCTTTTGGCATACATGTGGTGGGCATAGTAGATGTTGGGAGAACTTCCTGGCATTTTTTTAACCTAGGCATATATTCATGTATCCCTATTCTGTTCAAACCATCATTTTGCATTCTCATGATCATACATTGCAGACATTTTGGCACAGATTTTTTTAAGACGTTCTGACTACTATCCTGGTTACTGTCTTCATCACTTTGATTCTTGCTCTTATCTTGGTTCCAAACTTTGGTCAGATTATCTTCTGGTACTATGAAACACTGTGAAACTCTCTCATAGATTCATCTGTCCCAGTTCCACCACTACTGACCTGTCCAACATCATTCCTATTATATGTTCTGGTACTGAGCCTTATCTAGAATTCTCTGCTTTGATTTCCTCTGTAATGGCTCACCCGTAGATCATATTCTGTCTACTCTTGAATCAGGGTGAACTTAGGGCATCAGTATGTGGGAGGCACATAGTGCAGATTCTCCCTTGGAGAAATCCTGGGAAAAGCATTCCATTAATTTACAACACAGTTATTCTATGTCTACACTTATGATGTCACCTAGGCTTCAAAATCTATCTCATGTCTCTGGCATACACCTAAGTAGTGAAAGAATATGGTTAGCAAGTTAACCATTCACGAAAATATTTTTTACAGGCTGATTTATTCCAGATCAATGTAAAATGCTTTTATGACTGAGAAACACCTACTCGTAGTTATATGAATTGCATTTATAAAAAATTCTAGTAGACAAAAAAAAACATCAGTAAATGTCTGACACTGGAGAGAATATTGTTTTAAACATTGTGACTAGAGATGAGTGAATTTCCGCTTATGAAATTCGTTCACGCTTCGTTTGGTAGTAAAAGGTAAACTGCGTTATGGATTCCGTTACCACGGACCATAACGCAATTCTATAACAGAATGTCTGCAGAGGCATTCCGTTATTCATTCCATCATAATAGAAGTCTATGGGCTGCATAACGCATCCTTCCCGTTTATGTTATGCAGGAGAGGACTCCTCTTCATAATAGAAATGGCTCTAAAGGCATTCCGTTATAGAATTGCGTTATGGTCCATGGTAACCACGAAGTGTGAACGAATTTCAAAATATGAAATTCGCGCATCTCTAATTGTGACCATGCCCTCATAATTAACCCGTAGGATACCAGCGCTGTGCATGTACGGCGCTAGACACAGGGTAACAAATACCAGCGCCGTACAGCTACGTTGCTCTTATTGGGCGGACGCAGGAGCTGCGCCTGCCCGATCAGCTGCGGGTCCGGCAGTAACTGATAGCCGGACCCCTGCTGTATGCGCCGGCATCGGTGAAAACACTGATGCTGGCACATTAACCCCTACACTGCCACAGTCAGCGCTGACAGTGGCACATGGGGATCCTGTCGGGTGCGGGGTGTTCATCGTGGCTGCCATCCGTGTGAGCCTATGACATCCAGCCCCACGGATCTCACAGGCAGGAAGGCTGAAGTGTATTACACTGGTAATACACTTACAGCCAATACATTACAAAACAGAAGTGATATATTGTAAAGGGGATCAGACCCCCAAAAGTTGAAGTCCCAGAGTGGGACAAAAAATGAAGTTAATAAAAGAAGTAATAAAAATTAATTTTGACAAAAAAATTAAAAGTTTCAAGTAAAAAAAAAAAAAAGTTATTTTTTTTTAAAAAAATAGGGAAAAAAGAAAAGTAGACAAATTATGTATCGCCACATCCGTATCAACTGGCTCTATAAAAATATCACATGAGCCACCCCACCAGGTGAACGCCGTAAAAAATAAAAACAGTGCCAAAACAGCCCTTTTCTGGTCACCTTGCTTCACAAAAAGTGTAACACCAAGCGATCAAAAAGGCTTATTTAGCCCAAAATGGTACCAATCAAACCGTCATCTCATCACGCATAAAAAGCCCTACCTAAGACAATCGGCCAAAAAATTAAAACAATAGGGCTCTCAGAAAATGGCAACACAAAAACAAGATTTTATTCTGTTCAAAAAGGCTTTCACTGTGTAAAACTTAACAAAAATAAAAATAATAGACAAATTAGGTATCGCCGAGTCCGTAACAACCTGCTCTAAAATAAATATCACATGAGATGGACCCTCTGGAAAATTCTGTAAATTTTTTTTTTAAACTATGCCAAAACAGCTTTTGTTTGTCACCTTGCCTCACAAAAAGTGTAACACCAAGTGATCAAAAAGTCTTATGCACGCCAAAATGGTACCAATCAAACCGTCATCTTATCCCACAAAAAATGAGCCCCTACCTAAGACAATCTGCAAAAAAGTACAAAAAATATGGCTCTCAGAGAATGTCAACACAAAAACAAGATTTTATTCTGTTCAAAAAGCCTTTCACTGAGTAAAACAAAAATAAAAATGATAGACATATTAGGTATTGCTGCATCCATAACAACCTACTCTATAAAAATATGACATTATATGCCCCCCTCAGGTGAATGCTGTAAAAAAGTTTTAAAGAAAAACTATGCCAAAATAGCCATTTTTTTCACCTTGCCTCACAAAAAGTGTAATACAAAGCAATCAAAAAGTCTTATGTACCCCAAAATGGTACCAATGAAAACGTCACCTCATCCCGCAAAAAATGAGCCCCCACATAAGACAATCACTTAAAAAGTAAAAACCAATGGCACCCGCAAACCAATCCATCAAAATCTGTGCTGCAAAAGCCTTATGGCGCTCCTTCGGTTCTGAGTCCTGCTATGTGCCCCCACAGCAGTTTACCACCACATATGGGGTGTTGCCCTATTTAGGAGAAAATTGGCAAAAAATTATGGGGTGCTTTTTCACCAGTTACCCATTGTGAAAATGAAAAATTTGGGGCTAAAGCAACATTTTATTGGAAAAAATGAAACTTTTCATTTTCACAGCCAAGTGTTTCCAAATTCCGTAAAATGCTTAGGTGATCAGTACCCCCTAAATATATTGTTTAAGTAGTGTAGTTTCCAAAATGGGGTCACTTTTTAAGGGTTTCCACTGTAGGGGTACATCAGGGTCTCTTCAAATACAAAATGCTGCCTAAAAACTATTCTAGCAAAATCTGCCTCCAAAGTCTATATGGCGCTCCTATCCTTTTGACCACTGCCACGTGCCCATCGAACAGTTTACCGCCACATATGGGGTATTTCTGTAAACTGCAGATTAAAAGTAATATATATTAACGTTTATTTTGCTGTTAACCCTTGCTGTGTTGCAAGAAAAAATTGATTGACATAAAAAAATCTACCAAAAAAGTGAAATTTTGAAATTTCAACCCCATTTTTCTTTAATTCTTGTGGAACACCTCAAGCATTAACAAATTTTGTAACATCAGTTTTGAATAATTTAAGGGGTGTAGTTTCTAAAATTGAGTCATTTATGTATGGTTTCTATTACCCAAGCCCCTCAAAATCACTTTATAACTGAATTGGTGCTTAGAAAAAAATGGTTTTGGAAATTTTGTTAAAAATTTCAAAAATTACTTCTAAACTTCTAAGCCTTCTAACGTCCTAAAAAAATAAAATGACATTTACAAAATGATGCCAACATAAAGCACACATGTGGGGAATGTTAATAAATAAATATTTTATGAGGTATCACTTTCTGTTTTAAGAGCAGAGAAATTGAAATTTGGAAAATTGTGAATTTTTCAAAATTTTTGGTAAATTTTGGATTTTTTCATAAATAAAGGTGAAATATATTGACTCAAATTTATGACTGTCATGAAGTACAATGTGTCACGAGAAAACAATCTCAGAATGGCTTGGAAAAGTAAAAAGCGTTCTAAAGTTATTACCACATATCGCGACACATGTCAGATTTGCACAAATCGGCCTGGGATTTAGGGGGAAAAGTGGCAGGGTCCTGAAGGGGTTAAAGGGCATCTGTCAGCAGATTGTACCCTTAAAACTGACTGACCTGTTGCATGTGCGCTTGGCAGCTGAAGGCATCTGTGTTGGTCCCACGTTAATACATGCCCGCATTGCTAAAAAAAATTCTGTTTTGATATATGCAAATGAGCCTCTAGGGGCCGTTCCCATTACTCCTAGAGGCTCAGCTCTCTCTGCAACTGTCATGACTTCTGCACTTTGATTGACAGGGCCAGGCAGTATAAATATGATCATGTCTGGCCTTGTCAATCAAAGTGCAGAGGGCACTGCAGTTGCAGATTGAGCTGAGCCTCTAGGTGTAACGGCAACGCCTCCATTTCTCCTAGAGGCTCATTTGCATACATTAAAACATCATTTTTCTCAGCAATGTGGGCACATATGAACATAGGACCAACACAGATGCCTTCAGCTGACAAGAGCACATGCCACAGATCAGCAATTTCATACATTGAATTTGCTGACATGTGCCCTTTAAGGAAACACCAACCTCAAATATATCTGATTCTCTGTATCTTTTTGATATGCAAAACAGTTGAAAGTATTATTATCAGTGTTTATGCCTTTTTTTTTAATAAGGTTCGATACAATGAAATGCATAATCACTAAAAATCTATACTACTAATTTTACCCTGGGTTCAGACCTGAGCGTTCTTGAAACGCGCGTTTTACGCGCGTTTGTGTCGTGCGTATTAAAGTGCGTTTTTGCAAATAGGAAACGCGCGTCGTACGCGCGTTCTTGTGATTGACTACTGTGGTGTCAATCACAATACGCGCGACAAACGCCCCAAAAAAAGCTCAAGTACTTGTTTATGCGTAGGGCGTTTTACAGCGCGTTCAAACGCGCTGTAAAACGCGAAAATGTGAACCAATCCCATAGGGAAGCATTGGTTTGCATGTGTTGAGCGTTTTACAGCGCGTTCGAACGCGCTGTAAAACGCACAAGTGTGAACTTAGGGTAAGTGCTTGGACTAAATGTTGCCACATTGTTTTCTTGATACCAAAGGTTTCTTTTATCTTGCATGAGTGCCCCAGTAGCAGTATCACTCTTGAGAAGATGAATTGCCACTCCTTATGGCTTCTGTTCATCACACCTTCAAGGCTGAGCACTCACCCCCACTTTGCAGTGTTTTATTGGGTAGACTTATTGTCATAAAGGTTAACACCAAGTCCTTGAAATGTAACAGTCTTTCTTGACCACAGATAACACCACCTGAGTGCAATAGAAAGCTTATCAGTCTGATAGGGACAGACACAGGTTGACATGAAAGGGTCAAGTGTTGGTAGTCTGGAAGATCACTTGAATGTGTTCAAAGTAAAGATTATGTAAGCATCTAATTCCATATTATTATCTACAAGATGATTGCAGAAAAATGGCAAAACCCGAATTTATTGTGCTAAAGCTTCACATAAAGCTGTAATATAATAATGTGACAACTATTGACCAATGGCATGTTGAAGGCTTTTCTCGGTAGCTGTGTCAGTACAACAAAAGCAAAAATAAACTGATAGCACATATACTCATGAACAAAAAGACCCAGCATCCAATATGGATAAAACTTTTTTAGGTTTTATTGTCACCAGATCCAGTTCTAGAAATAATGGGCTGCTAATGTGATTTGGGCTTCATCTAGCCCTTAGTCATAGCTAGTTGGAACAAGGGTCATCGGACATGTACCTGGTGCTGTGTTATGCAAGTTTGAAAGCAATCTCAATTGAAAAATCTTTGATATACAACCAAATCTTAATTAGACTATAACACATGCGACATGCTTAATTACATGTTCTGCTTGTCAACTTCAATACATAGGATGCACTACAAACAGAATTAATACCACAAAGCATTTATTTGACATCTCACGTGCACATACTAGAATTGTTTCGGCTGCCTCCCTCCATTTTGCATCTACAGTATAAACAATGGGGATACCACATCATTTACATAGTTACATAGGTTGAAAAAAAGACACATGTCCATTGAGTTCAACCTTTTCCAGACCAATTGTAACCAATTTATCACCCTCAGTTCTGTTTGTTATTAGGTAAGCATCTAGCCCTTCTTTAAATGCTGACATATTATCTGCCGTTCCTACCTCAAGGCGTAGGGCATTCCACAGTTTGACCACTCGAACTGTAAAGATTCCTTACCTGTATTGATGTCTGAATTGTCTTTCCTCCACACGCAAAGAATGTCCCCTGGTCCTTGGAATGAATAAGTCATGTCTTTGTATTGACCACGCATGTATTTATACACTTAAATGAGATCACCTCTAAGGCGTGAACAAGCCCAATTTTTTTGCCTCTCTTACCCTGGGTTCACACCTGAGCGTTTCTGAGCGTATTACAGCGCGTTTTTGCAAATAGGAAACGCGCGTCATACGCGCGTTCGTGACTCTGGAGACCAATTGAAAAAGGCATATCTACACTGTAACGTGTGTTAAACGCGCGTTTTACGTGCGTTCCCATTGAAGTCTATGGGTGCAAACGCGCTGTAAAACGCTCAGGTGAGAACCATGCTCATATGGAAACATGAGTTTTCTCCTGTTGAGCGTTTTACAGCGCGTTCGAGCGCGCTGTAAAACGCGCAAGTGTGAACTGAGGGTTAGAGAAACCTTCCATCTCATTTAATAGTCTGGTCTCCTGTCTCTGAACCCTTTCTAGCTCTTCTATATCATTGACCCTGGGAACACACCTGAGCGTTTTTCAGCGCGTTCATACGCGCTGAAAAACGCTCAACATGTGAAAAGCCCAATTTTTTTTTTAGGGGAGTTAGGGGAAATTGGTATTTTTTTTTTGTTTTTCACAAAGTCACATATTCCACTAACTTGTGACAAAAAATAAAATTTTACATGAACTCACCATACCCCTCATGGAATACCTTGGGGTGTCTTCTTTCCAAAATGGGGTCACATGTGGGGTATTTATACTGTCCTGGCATTTTAGGGGCCCCTAAAGCGTGAGAAGAAGTCTGGAATCTGCATAAAAATGCCCTGTGAAATCCTAAAGGTACTCATTGGAATTAGGGCCCCTTTGCGCACCAGGCTGCAAAAAAGTGTCACACATATGGTATCGCCGTACTCAGGAGAAGTAGGGCAATGTGTTTTGGGGTGTATTTTTACATATACCCATGCTGGGTGTGAGAAATATCTCTGTAAATGACAACTTTTAAAAAAAATTTATACAAAGTTGTCAGTTTACAGAGATATTTCTCTCACCCAACATGGGTATATGTAAAAATACACCCCAAAACACATTGCCCTACTTCTCCTGAGTACGGCGATACCAAATGAGTGACACTTTTTTGCAGCCTGGGTGCGCAAAGGGGCCCAAATTCCAACGAGTACCTTTAGGTTTTACATGGTTGCTCACAATTTAGCCCCGCCCAAAATGCCAGAACAGTAAACACACCCCACAAATGACCCCATTTCAGAAAGTAGACACCCCAAGGTATTCACTGAGGGGCATAGTGAGTCCGTGGGAGATTTTTATTTTTTTTTGCTAGAAGTTAGCAGAAATGGAAACTTTATTATTTTTTTTTCCCTCAGAAAGTGTCATTTTCCGCTAACTTGTGAAAAAAAATGAAATGATCCATGAACTCATCATGCCCCTCCCGAATACTTTGGGTGTCTTCTTTCTAAAATGGTGTCATTTGGGGGGTATTTATACTATCCTGACATTCTAGCACCTGAAGAAACATGACAGGTGCTCAGAAAGTCAGAGCTGCTTCAAAATGCGGAAATTCACTTTTTTGCACCATAGTTTGTTAACGCTATAACTTTTAACCAAACCAATAAATATACACTTATTGGATTTTTGTTTTATCAAAGACATGTAGAACAATAAATTTATAGAAAAATTTATATAGAAATGTAGTTTTTTTTGAAAAATGTTACAACAGAACGTGAAAAATGTCATTTTTTTGCAAAAATTTCGGTCATTTTTGATTAATAGCAAAAAAAGGTAAAATGTCAGCAGCAATGAAATATCACCAAATGAAAGCTCTATTAGTGAGAAGAAAAGGAGGTAAAATTCATTTGGGTGGTAAGTTGTATGACGGAGCAATAAACGGTGAAAGTAGTGTAGTGCAGAATTGTAAAAAGTGGCCTGGTCATTAGGGGTGTTTAAGCTAGGGGGGCTGAAGTGGTTAAATGTAATGATTGTTAATTATGATTTATATGTTGAGCATTAGTAAGAATAAATGCCTGTTTAAATGACAATTCTATTATGATTGTATACCTTATACTGGAGCTCATGACAACTCATTATTGGATTTTTTTTGTGACCGTCATGTGATGGCAACTTGCAGGCTGCAACTTCACCCCTTCACTCACATTACTGGTGATATAGGCAGTGTTACACAGCAATCTTTGGTCAAATACATAGTAACATAGTTTGTAAGGCTGAAAAAAGACATCTGTCAATCTAGTTCAGCCTGTTATCCTGCAAGTTGATCCAGAGGAAGGAAAAAAAAAAACCCTATGAGGTATAAGCCAATTTTCCTAATTTTAGGGGAAAAATTCCTTCCTGACTACAATCAGGCAATCAGAATAAGGGCTCATTCACAAATAATGGCCTGTGTGCGCTCTGCATTTTGCAGACTGCACATGGCTTGCACTATGATACAAAATCCACACCCCCATGTACTCAGAAGCACTACAAATACCAGTTGGAGACTGGCTTTTGCAGCCTTATATCTACTCCACTATTGTGTTAAGATGGCTGGACCATTGGACAAATCAAGCACTTGTTACCTTCTGTGTCCCCCCTATTTCCTCATAGATTGTAAGCTTTTGCGAGCATGGCCCTCATTTCTCTTGCTTTAATTGTTGACTTGTCTATTGCTATGTTATTTATGACTCTATTTGTACATAAACCCCCTGATTATAAAGCACTGTGGCGCTATATAAATAAAATTATTATTATTATTATAAAAATGGTATGTAAGTCAGTACCTACTCCTGAAGATTATCTGCTATTTATTATCCTTTTTTGCTGTTCATTACAGTTCAGCTTCAGTGCCTACAGTGCCTCTGCGGTACCCTGGGACACACCTGCTGTCTCATTATTGGTTCAAGCTGCTACTCTCTCCTTCCCCCGCAGTTCGGCCTCGTCAGACTGGCTGCACACAGGAGAGCTGATTTCTGGAACTGAATGATCAGATTTATAAAAAAAATATCCCATCATGCAAAATGCACACCAATATTTGAACTATACTACTATATATCACTGTCATTTTCACTCAAGGTTACTTTCACACTAGTGTTTCTATTTTCTGGTATTGAGATCCGTCATAGCGTCTCAATACCGAAAAAAAAAAAACGCTTCAGTTTTGTCCCCATTCAAGTCAGTGAACAGATCTGGTAGTAATATCTTTAACATAGCAGTGACGGATCCATCATGAAGTCCATTGAAAGTCAATGGGGGCGGATCAGTTTTCTATTGTGTCCGATTGTGTCAGAGAAAACAGATCCGCCCCCATCGACTTTCAATGGCGTTCCGGATCCGTCTTAGCTATGTTAAAGATAATACAACCAGATCTGTTCATACCAGATGCAGATGGTTGTGTTATCAGTAACGAAAGCGTTTTTGCTGAACCCTGCCGGATCCAGCAAAAACGCTAGTGTGAAAGTAGTCAAATTTTTTTTTTTTTTTTACTCACCAGGAGGACTTGTCTCATCCCTTTCTGTGGGTGGGTAGCAGCAGAACTTGTCTCATCCCTTTCTGTGGGTGGGTAGCAGCAGAACTTGTCTCATCCCTTTCTGTGGGTGGGTAGCAGCAGAAGTGCATTGCAATCAGCTCTTGTTAAACCTTCCTCCCCTGCATAAAAAACATTCCCTCACACAAAGCCCCAGCAATTACATTAATAAACAGCACTATGGTATTCAATACAATTTCCTTCTGCGTTGCCTAGAAAGAAATATATAAAATATAAATTTCTAAGAATTTAGAATTAGTAATGAATGAGTGAAAGGTGTTTGGCCTGCGTTACCTGCTGCGCTATGAGATCACTATGCAGGCACTAAGAGCAAGGAAGCCACTGAGCATGTTAGTCTACCACTGAATGCAAAAGAAGGTGGACCCGAATTTTGACTACAGGAGAAACAACAAGAGGAAAACATAATGTGAACCTAAAATATATTTTTACACGTATTACAATAATACTTAAGTCGAAATGCCCCAATCATGGCATTGTAATACTTTGAATAATAAGCAATATAATTAATTTATATAGCATTAGTTACTTCTTCCATACTCTGCCGTGCTATATAGAGATTGCCTTCACTCACCTGTCTATATTGGGGCTCACAATCTAAATTCTGAATTAACATATCAATATGTTTTTGGAGTGTGGGGAGGAACCAGACACACATACACAGGTAGAAAATCCATGTTGTCCTTGGTTGTATTGGAATCCTAGTACAGATTATACAAAACCATGTGAAATAAGATGATTATCAGGTAAATATCTTACACAGATTGAAGTAAAAGAGTTTTACTAAGTGGAGCCTGTAGGGTTTCTTTAAGGTGGCCATTTGATATGCCCATTGTTATAATCATACCCGACACTGCCGCGTTTCCCCTAATGACCATGGCAGCTCTCTACCTTTCCTAAGGTTTGCTTGTTTGGAGTAAATGCATCTTTGTCTGGTGTGTAACTACCTGTGAATTGTACGGGCTTCTCCAATGCTGAATTGTCTTAGTATGGCCAATTAAGCCATGCCTGCCAAATTGTACCCTGGATCTCTAATTTCTCCTACATTGCAGTAAACAGAATTTGCTTTTATTTGCATAGTCATACTGTATATTCACTTGTTATTCTCCATCTTCTACTTACTTAACCAGTTATGGAACTAATTATTCTATTTATTGATACTGTTCTACAGCTATTCATTTGTTCATTCATCCATCTATAAATATAATTAAAGGATAATTAGGGAAAAAAGTCATAGAAACAACAAAATAAAAGATGTACAAAATCTTTACGTATAAAAGGGATAAAGCTAAAACCTGCCACAGATAAAGGAGGGTGTGTGGACTGACAGAGCCTAAGGCAACAATTTGGGCCTCTGAATGTGACAAGCAAACAAACCTGCACAATGATATCTATAATAGGAAATTCTATAAAAACACAAAGCCAGCCTAGAGGAAAATACAGACATAAAGATTTAGGATGTGGGTCAAAATCACTTGCTAATAAATTTTATTTGTAAGTTTATGATAATATTAAATCAACGTTTGCCAGCGTTTATCACATGTATAAGAACAGCTGATGGTACTATATTAACAAATGCAACGTACATACATAATGTATTGTCAAATGCAATCTGCAGTGCAAGGGAAAAGTGTAGGAACTGACAATACCAGATCTCTGCTGATCATCTGATGCAGGGTCGTATTTTTAGCTCATGCCGCCCTAAGTACTGAGGTTGAATATGCCCCTATGTTTTGATGGTGTAATAATAACGTGGTCAGTGTTAACAAAGTAGAAAAACAATGATAGAACTATTGATTATCATTGAACATTAGTGGCAATGCCATAAACATAATTAAAATAATTATTGCTGGCACAATTAATAAATTTAATCACTGCTCCCAGCTACAATCTAGGTGTGGATTGTGTTCCCTAAGGCTCATTTTCTCTATTGGGCAATGCAGGGCACACTACAGTATAATATACTGGAATATATACTGTATGTATATACTGTATGTATGTAGTGTATGTAAATTAGCCCTTCACCCAAATAATAATACATTTAGTGACTACATATTACCAACATACAGAGACTAAATAATACCAGCATACTGGATAATATCATAACACAATAACATTGGATAAAATCATACATAATATAACATAATAGACTGAATAACAACGCCATACAGCGACTAGATAACACCACTATACTGTGACTGGATAACAGGGTATCAGGGGTCACAGTACAGTATATAACAAGGGGCACAGTATGGGGTGTATGGTTGCACAGTACAGTGCATGATTAGGGTGAACAATACAAGGTATAATAAAGGGGAACAGAACAGTGTATGACTAGGGGAACGGTATAAGGTATAACATGGAACTGTACAGGGTATGATAAGGGGGCATAGCATAGGGTAGGTGGTACAGACTGTACCACCTACTCTACAATACCGTACAGTACCGGGTATGATCAGGGGTATAGTACAAGGTAGGAAGCACTGCGCTGTACAGGGTATGATAATGGGGCATAGTACAGAATATAACTTAGGAGGCAGAGTACAGGGTATAAGGTGGCTCAGTATAGGGTATACTAATGGGGAATAGTACAGGGTATAAAGGGGCACAGTACAGGGTAGGGAGCAATGTACAGGTTAGAAGGCTCCTTACAGGCTATTGGGGGCTTAGTACAGGGTATGATAGGTGGCATAGTACAGAGTATGAAGGGGGCATAGTACAGGTTAGCAGGGCCGGTGCAAGGCATCACAATGCCCCACCCATATGATCTGCCATATTAAAGGGGTTCTGCAGTTTATTTAAACTGATCGGCAGGGGTCCAACACCCGGGACCCCCGCCAATCAGCTGTTTGAGAAGGCAGCGGCGCTGGCAGTAGCGCCTCAGCCTTCTTGCAGTAGTATCACTGGCCTGGGAGGGGCTAAGCTTCATTTAAGTGAACAGAGCTTAACCCCACCAAGGCCAGTGATACTAGTCGTGACGTCACTGCGCCTGCGGCAAACAGCAAGAAGGCCGAGGTGCTACTGCCAGCGCCGCTGCCTTCTCAAACAGCTGATCGGCGGGGGTCCCGGGAGTCGGACCCCTGCCGATCAGATGCTGATGATCTATCCGGAGGATAGGTCATCAGTTTAAATAAACTGCAGAACTCCTTTAACTAACGCCAGTTCTCTCTCTGCCTCCTTGTCATTCTCTCCCCCCTCTTGTCATTCTTCCTCCCCCCCTTGTCATTCTTCACCCCCCCTCCCCTCCCCCGTCATTCTCTTTCTCCCCCCTACCTCTAGTGTAGCGTGGCCGAGCTTTTTATGGTCCACGGGTACAGGAGCTTTTGTTTCCTGTACCCGAGGGGACTGACAGGAAGTGCACACTGTGTGCGTACTTCATGTCAGTCCGGCCGGGTACAGGAGACAGATGCTCCCTGTACCCGCGGACCATAAAGAGCTCGGCCACGCTACAATGGAGTGACAGGAGAAAGCGCTGAGCGCTTCCCCCCTGTCAGCTCCTCTCCTCTTGGTGCGCCCGGGCGGTGCGCCCTCATGGACGCACCAGTCCGGGCAGTGCTGCAGCCGCCAGAGGCTCAATTCAGAGCGCTCGGGTGGCTGCAGCATGAGGCGGGGCCGGCGCTCCTAGCAGCGCCCCTTCCCAAGGGGCGCTCTACGCGGCGGCCTATTCCGCGTATAGGACGCGCCGGCCCTGCAGGTTAGGGAGCAATATGCAGGTTTGGAGATACAATACAGGATATAAGGAGGCAAAGTACAGGTGAGGAGGCCCAGTACAGGGTATAAGGGGGCACAATACAGTGTATTACTAGGGGAACTGTATTAGTTATAAGATGACACTGTACATGGTATCATAAGGGGACATAGCACAGGGTAGGTGGTACAGTACTGGGTGTGATTGGGGCACAGTACAAGGTAGAGAGCACTGTACAGGGTATAAGAGGGCATAGTACAGGCTAGGAGGCACCGTACAAGGTATAAGGTGGCTTAGTACAGGGTATGATAATGCAGCATAGTGCAAGGTATAAAAGGGCACAGTACAGGGTAGGGAGCAATGTGCAAGTTATGGGGCACAATACAGGGTATAAGAAGGCATAGTACAGGGTAGGAGGCACAGTACAGGATATAGGGGGCTTAGTACAGGGTCTCAGCTTAACACTTTTTTCTGCAGTGGGAAGAAGGAAATTGAACTCCTCTCTTCTCCTCCTCTGCCTTATGTGTAGGCCGCAGAGTATAGACTGTCTTTGACTGCACTCACAGCTGACCACTGCTGAAGCCTGTTCCTTGTTCAGGCCACTAGCAAATCCCCCCCTCCACCTGACTGCATTGAGCTGGGTACCTGAAGAAGGGGGAAAACTATATTAAAAAATATTAAAAATTGCCTCTCGGGCACCACCTCCTGCTGGGGGGCACCCGAGGCACATGCTCTCAAGTGCCTAATTAAAAATATGGCCCTCATCTGAGGTTTATTTCACACTGTGTTATGAAGTGCCCATCTTAAGTTTCTGTCAGAAGGATTTCCTGATGGAAAACGTGGACATATGCATTTAAAAGATGCTCTTGAGTGGCATCGGTGACCGATAGGTTAAAAAGCCCATATAATGTGCTGTATAAGTGTATTATACTGGATCTCTCTGTATGGAATTGCGCAGTCTGCTGCGCTACTCAATACAGAAAAAAGTATCCATGATGGATACCGTCATGATGGAGATTAAAAGGCCACTCTTTTGAACTTCTTTAGGTAAATAAGATCCTATGGATCTAGGAGCTTTCCTGATGCATAAGGTAATATACATTGCTAAGTGCAAAAAGACTCTGAGAAATGAGCGCTGGTAAGTCATGTCATGTACAAAACAAGACATCACAAAGTAACTGGCTAATATAAAACTGAAACACTAGGAGTGAGGGCCCTGCTCGCAAGAGCTTACAATCTGTGAGGAAGTGGGGGTGACAACAAAAGGTAGTTTATTGTTATATGAAGTAGCCCAGCCATCTTTATACTGAAAGGAGTGGTGTAGGCCAATCTGCATGTGCTAGTGCTTTGGGTGTAGGACTGTCAGAAGATCGAGTTCAGGTCTAATGAGTTGGGCAGTTACTAAGGTAAGAGTCAGTTTAGGAAGCATGATAAGCCTGCCTGAAAAAATTTGCTTTTAAGGCCCATTTGAAGGTAGGGAAGTTGGGAATTGACCCGATATTCCAGGGCAGCGCATTCCAGAGAGTAGGTACAGCTCGAGAAAAGTCTTGAAGACAGGAGTGAGAGGTATGAATTATGGAGGATTTTAATCTTAGATGACTGGCAGAACGGAGAGCACAAGTAGGGTGAGAGATGGAAATGAGGGAGAAGATGTATGGAGGTCCAGCACTGTGAAGAGCTTTGTGGGCGAGGGTGAGAAGTTTGAACTGTGATCTGTGGTGGATGGGCAACCAGTAAAGTGACTGGCACAGCCTAGTATCATCAGTATAGTGGGTGGACAGATAAATGAGCCTTGTAGTAAGGTGACTAATGATAACTGGGGGGAGGCACTGAAGAAGGTGTGAAGGAATAGGATCACTGCTGCAGGTCGTGGGGCGAGACAAAGAGAGAAGCATGGAGACATATTCATCTGTTATAGGGTCAAAAGAGAAGAGAGAGCATGTGGAAGTGTGGGAGGGAGGAGGATTGAAATTGGTTGGAGAATGGGAGATTATTTCCTGCTGGATGTTACCAAGATTGTCTCTGAAGTAAAGGTCATTGACGGGCACATGAACTTTAGGGCCTAGAAGGGAATACAAAGTGTCAAAGAGTCATTTTGGGTTATTTGAGAGTGAGGGGATGAGAAGTACTTCTGTTTGCCAATGCTTAGGGCTGATCTGTAGGTTTTAAGCAGAAAACTTAGAATGGAGGAAATCTGCTGATATTCATGATTTTCTCCCTAGGCGGTCTGCACATCTGGAGCACCACTGGAGAAAACGTGTTTCGGGTGTGTGCCAGCGTTGCCATGTTCTGTGTGTGGAGGGACGGATAGATATTGGAGCTGCTTCATCCAGGGTGGTTTTAAGGGTATGATTGTAATGATTGACAGCCAGGTCTGGACAGGGGAGGGAAGAGATTGAGGTAAGGACTAACTGTAGGGTGTTAATGAGTTGCTGGCAGTTAATAGTGTGTAGCTTTCTATAAGTGTGAAAAGTAGGAATGTCGTGAGAAGAGTGAGAGGTCTTAATAGTAAAGGAAAGACGATTGTGGTCAGAAAGTGGGAAGGATGAGTTAATAAAGTCTGAGACTGAGCAATGATGGAAGAAGACTAGATCAAGTGTATTGCCCTCTTTGTGAGTGGCAGAGGAAGTAACTTGTGATAGGCCAAGAGAGGAGGTTATTGAGAGAAAGTGAGAGGCTGATGAGGAGGTAGGATCATCAATGGGGATATTAAAATCACCCACAATCAGAGTTGGTGATTCAGAAGATAGGAAGTGAGGAAGCTAGGCTTCAAAGTGATCCAGTGAATTGGCGGGCGGAGTCTGGGGGACAATAGATAAGAGGAACAACAGACAAAAGTAGTACCTTAAAATAACACAAACAGATGTATGCAATAGCACAGCACCTGGCACATAGTAATTGCCAGCGTACCTACATAACACTTTCTTTAACAGCTGTAAGCTAACAGTTTTTGCACACCATTTATATGTATCTCTGCTGAGATTCCCATTAAATCACACTGAGTCTTTCTTATCTCCCTGTATCCCCTCTTTTTGAAGCTATGGCCCCTGAAAAAAACAACGCCCTATATGCTAACATGGAGTGGCTCACCAACCAGGTGGCAACTACTGCACTTTTCTAAAGGCAACACACTCTTTCCTGCTCTGAGGCTGTACAATCATCATGGACAGCATCAGAGAAGCCTGCTACAGAGTGGTCTCATGAGATATGCTCCCTCTTGCAAGACCATGCGGTATCCACACCTCACTCAGCTAGTCCGCCCAGATTAATCAACAGTTTGGGGTGGCCCCATATCTACGCTGGTCCCCCAGACACCGTCAAACTGCCATCACATGTTGCTGCTCTCTGGAGAGGAAGGTAAGGCATGGTGCACCCCAATGGGAATTATGTTTGGAGAATCAGGGTATGCAGTCAACTAGTGCACTTCTTTACTGGAGGAACTCAAGTGCAAAACAATACAGGCAAGGCACTGAGCTGGCTTCTCCAGTCTCCTCCTTGGCAGAAGAAGGTTCTGTGCTGAGGAAAGGCCTGAGCTAGCTGTCCCTCTCTCTCAGAAGGCTGACACACTGGCGTGTGGGTGCGGGTGGCCTGTGGAAGAGTATCCCTGTCTCATCATCTTCTTCTGCTCACTGCTCTGGCAGAGTCTCTTATGCTAAACATTGATCCCTTTCTACAGACAGGCAGAGTATCTTCTACTAAACACTGGTCCCTAGCTGCAGACACTAGGGGCTCTAATTGCTCTCCTTCCTTATAAACATTTTCTTGCTGAACTAGAACTTTCTGTGGAGTGGAGAAGCATAGTTTGGCATAGACTTGCATAGAGTTTCAATAAAAGTATAATGGAATAACTAAGGGTACTTTTACACTTGCGGCAGGACGGATCCGGCAGGCTGGCTATTCAGCCTGCCGGATCCGTCCTACCGTCAATGGTCGCACTGCTGTGCTGCCGCTCCGTCCCCATTGACTATAATGGGGCGGGGGCAGAGCTACGGCGCAGCACGGCACTGCATGACCGGAGATCGCCAGACTAAAAGTCGGACATGCAGGACTTTTAGTCCGGCGATCTCCGGCCGTGCAGTGCCGTGCTGTGCCGTAGCTCCGCCCCCCGCCTCATTATAGTCAATGGGGACGGAGCGGCAGCACGGCAGTGCACGGCCACTTGCGGCAGGACGGATGCGGCAGGCTGAATAGCCTGCTGGATCCGTCCTGCCGCAAATGTAAAAGTACCCTAAGCAGTTTTTCCAGACATAAACAAGTCTTCAGCCGTAAACAACAGAACTAAATCAGACAGTCAAAAGGTCAGTTTGTCTGTTTCTTTCCCTCCAAAACTTTGCATAATCCCTTATAGTAACTGTGGAAGATTACAAAGTCTCTCAGTATTAGCTGGCCGTGTATTAACCCTTTCCACAATGTAGTGCAGATATAATGCAAAAACACTGCAAATGACCAGGATATGTTACAATAAACAAATGTTGTTCAAATCACAACGCAAGTTAACCCTTCAAGGTGCAACAAAGTAGGGAATTGATGGCTTTGCAAAGCAGCAATAGGGCACTCTTGCTCCAGAGCAGTACACACTCCACATTAGCACATAGGGCATGTTTTTTTTTTTTTTTTTTTTTTGGGGGGGACTTGGTCACAGCTTCAAATTTGGGGGAGGGGCACAAGGACATAGATATAGTGCATTTCTCAGGGGACCGGTTGGATTTAGCTGGTATACATATTTAACTATCTTCCAAATTATGACAGGTCCTCTTTAAGATCCTGTTGGGTTGGTTTTTGGGAGCAGTTCACATTACTTCCTGTTACTTCTGTCCATAGTGACATCATCAATAAACATCTGTGAGCCTAATGTCAGCCTAACATGTCCATGCCATTAAACTGCCTCCACCACATTTGACAGATGGCATGGGATGCTCATGAGTCCTTCCTTTTTTTTCCAATACATTTCTCATTCCATTATTACGGTATAATTTGATTTTGGTTTCGTCTATCCACAGAATCTTGCTTTTTCAGATATGTTTTAGCAAAATCTAATCTGCTCTTAATGATCTTGACATAATACCTCTTGATTGTAGACTTTGACACTGATACGTCCACTGCCTTTAGAGTCTTTTTTATTTGGCTAGATGTAAATGTTATATATATATATATATATATATATATATATATATATATATATCAGAAAACTGGCGGCACCAGAAGATCACAAAGGTCGGGTGCTATGTCCTAGGGCTACTGGCTCAAAGCTCATATATAGAAAAAAGAAAAACGGACAGCACTCCAAAATACAAACCGTGAAAAAGTTTATTCACCCATGTGGTAAATACAATGCGACGTTTCGGCTCAGCTATAGAGCCTTTCTCAAGCTGAGAAAGGCTCTATAGCTGAGCCGAACGCGATTGTATTTACCACATGGGTGAATAAACTTTTTCACGGTTTGTATTTTGGAGTGCTGTCCGTTTTTCTTTTTTCTATATATATATATATATATATATATATATTTTTTTTTTTTTTTTTTTGAGAATAGAATTCTGTAATCATCCACTTTAGTGGTTATACATGATTGTTTAGGCCATTTGGGGTTGCTGCTCCTGCCAGTGCATGTACCAAATTGTTCATTTGGCCAGAGCTCCATGTTATAAATCTCTTTAGTGCGATTATATATTTCTGTACTCATAGACGGTAATGTTAATGCTTCCGCCCAAAGTGTCCTCGCAATGTCTCTTATGTACCCTCATGTGCACATGGATCATTTCTTATTTCTCAATCACATTGGTGGGCACTTATCAATATAGATACATAAAAGACGCTCAGTGTGGCTTGATAAATAAAACATTTGGGTAGAACCCAATGTATGTATTCATGATGGAAAGTAGTGTAAATACAATTGCTAACATTGCCCATTCTTCTTGTAAACAGGTAAAATGAACAGCAGATATTTAAAGAATCATATAATAGATTTTGCACTATGTGTAGCCAGTTGTTTGGGAATAGTTTTCTGCTATTATTATATTTAAATATTGAATTGGTGAAAGTGGATTAAATTAATACACTGCAGTTGCACATAAGGCTCTACAGTAGAGAATATTTTAATAGAATATGGAGTTCTCCAGAACTGCAATGGCCAAACACATTAACTGTCGTTGGGAGGCCCCAATTGTAGTCTAGAATATCTGCTCTCAATGTTATTACAACTTTTGAGAGTAATCCCACTGCCAATTAACCGATCCTCCCCTTCTCAGGAAAACTAAATTGACATTTTACAATCTATTTTCTGGCCGTGATTTGTTGATCTTTGCACCTGCCCTCACGCTTATCATCTTGGAAAGGGCTACAGCCAACTGCCATCACTTGTGTAACGGTGACAGCCCTTCTTGTGGCTGTCTTCTGGGAACCCCATACTAGGTTCCAGGTAACTCTGGTTGGGAAACTGCAGACAAGAATTCACTGTCTGTAACACCAATTAGACATCAGGAAAAAAGTCATTATATTTCTCTGCTTATAAAGCCTTGCATAATTATATAAAACATTGTGAAAGAAAAGATGTTGGTTTTTGTTCTGCCCATTGACACTAATTGTTTTGCCTGAGGTGTCGTTAAAATGTTTTACTTCCCAATTTTTCTGTGCAGATTCTAACAACTTTTATGTGACAAACTGATATTGATATCCAGGTACATACTATATATACCATGAAATCATTTCAGGCTGTTCAAATCTCGTTTTTGCTTTTCATCAAGAGTATACGTTTAAATACAGTATAAACGTATTGAAAGGTATTGAAAAGTACATAATTTTGATTGATTTGTCCCTGTTTACCTTTCTATACATTTTTTGAATGACAAAATAGCATTGCATACCATCCTATTTTGTCCTGCAAAAAAATGAATAGAAACTTATTTTTTATATTGTAGTCAAAGAGGCACAGATGGAAACGTAAGACCTTACCCTTCCATCCAAGTTTTCACCAACAAACAGACACTTCCCACCATTATTGGGAAAAGGTACCGTATTTTTCGCCCTATAAGATGCACCAGCCCATAAGGCGCACCTAGGTTTTAGAAGAGGACAACGAGAAAAAAATAGTTTTCATTAGACCTCAGCTCACAGCCCTAATCAGACCCCCCAATGTTAATAAAACCCCAATCAGACCTCTGCTCAGACCCCAATGTGAATGATACACCTCAGATAACAGCTCCCATATAAATAAGACCCCCATTTAGACCAGAGATGAGACCCCCATTTCTCATATCAGCCCCCATGCCTCATATAAGCCCCCAGCCTTATTTAATCAGCCCCCAGCCTTTGAATTAATCCCCATGCCTCAGATTATCAGCCCCCAGCCTTTTAATTAGCCCCCATACCTCAGATCACATAAAATAACAAATCCACTTACCTCTCCTGCTCCGGACGCCATCACTCCTTACCTCCAGTGCTCCAGTCTTCTTCTTCCTGCTGAGGACCAGGAAGCAGTGAAAACAGATCCTTTACTGCTTCCTGGTCCTCCAGTACTAATAAGCGCTTCCATAATGGAAGAGCTCATTGGTATTCATCCCATAAGACGCAGTGACATTTCCCCCCACATTGGGGGGGGGGGGGGGAAATTGCGTCTTATGGAGCGAAAAATATGGTAATTCAGAAGTACTTACCTGTTTACGTTTCTGTCATGCAAAAAAAATGTATACAAACGTATACTTTTTTTTTTTTTACATTGCAGTTAATGAGACAGATGGAAACATAAGACATTTTTATTCATTAAATGTATCTGTTTTTAATTTTTTTTTAGGTCTTCAAATCAAGAAAGTTTTCACCAAGAAACGGACACTTAAAAAGAAAACTGAACAATAAAACTGACTCAAATACACTGAACTTTATGCACATAAAACATAAATACCAATGCCTCATATACAGCATGCAACATAGGGGTAGGTATACTATAAATTGCGCTGAGTAGCGATGTTATTATGCTGAGAAGCAGTCATTAGACAAAAGCATAGTATTGAGGATGTGCAATCCAGTTTCACTCCTATATTTTACACATAAAACATAAATGTTGAAAAAAGGAAGACACCATAAAATTGCGTGCATTTGTATACATTTATCATGTATGCCTGGACACATACGTTAAAAACAAGATGTGAACAGCCCCTTAATTCTACTTTGTTCCAGCAGTAGTTTTTTTGTTAATGAAAAACAATATCAAAGTCTATATTACAGACTTCCATACGGTTTACTCTTAAAGACGTACAGACCTGAGTGATCACTACATTTGGGATATACATCTGGTATATATAGGAAACTGTCCTAATGCACGAGTATATGTCAGGCACTTACAGCTGTATGCCTTATAGTTGCAAACGCCTGCCTAGGGGACTAGGGGAAATGGTTTTCTACTCTTTGCAGAATGTGCTTTTACCGGAAATTGTAGTCACCTATATATTTCTAAAACAGTGCAAAAAAAATATATGTCTGACGTTTATCAAGAGGATGTAAGGTATTTTGCTTATCTGGCATATGTTTGACCCACTATAGACTATATGGATATGTCTGGTGCATGCATTTATAGACTTTTCTGTAAAGTATTGCCTAAAAGTGTCTTGATTTGTGGAAGATATTGGACCCACCAATAAATATTAGTAATGTATCTATCTGGTGTAGAAATGCAGAATCTTTCTCCACAGATCTTCTTTCCACATCTTAAAGGCTCTAAACAACCCCCAAGAGGGGAAAAGGGAAAACATATGTTAATACAAAGGTCAATTCATGTTTTGTTTCATTAACAACTGGTTTTCTACCCATATCAAGAATTCCCCTTTTTCTTTTTTATGTGGTCTTCCTAAACACTGGCGTGTATTTCTCTGTGACGTTTGTATGCTGTCAGTCCCCAGCTGGAAAGTCAGTCCTAAGGCAGTGACTGTCTTCACATTATAGGCCTGTCAGAAGCAGTTATTGATGGGCTGCCCTGTATTGTATATTCACGGCTATTGAGAGCAGGCCTAGGGAGCAGTTTTCTCCCTTTGCTTGAAAAGGAGAAAGATGCACATATTTAAAAGAAGAGGAAGAATAGACTGGGGGAGTTACAGCTGAAGCGGGATTTGCCATATATCTAGTAATATTCCCAGAGGTTCCATCACATAGAACAAGGTAGTAAAGATAAAAAACCGTAGTGAGCTGCTGGAAAATCGAACAGTGAGTATACACAAACAGATGCCTAATCTGAAAGGGGCAGATGTAGAGTGTGAAGTGCAATTACACATTATTACAGGGGCAGTTATGCTGCCGCAGTCCTGTCATTCTGTACATTTATCTAACCTCTTATACTTAAATCACAGACAGATACTTGCAGCAGGAGATAACTAGACATAGTGAACATATTCCATTTCACAGGAATAAATACAAAGACGTTAACTAAATCTTATCTACGTTAACTTATCTATGTAGCTTCTAATTATTAGCAAAACTATTACTGTTACTCACTGCAGGCATCAGATCACCACTGCTGTGAATATCCCTCTTGCACACGAACGTTGTGTGCCCATGGTCGTATTGCGGCCCGCATACAGCGGGTCCGCAATACACGGGCACCGACCCGTGTGCACTCCGCATCACGGATGCGCACCCATTCACTTGAATGGGTCTGCAATCACGGAGATGTGGAACGGAAGCATGGATCGGAACCCCACAGAAGCACTACGGAGTGCTTCCGTGGTGTTTATGTTCGTGCCTCCGCACTGCCCAAAACTTGTTCTATTTTTTTGCGGTGCGGACGGATCACGGACCCATTCAAGTTAAATGGGTCTCGATCCATCCCGGCCACCACACGGACGTTGCCGTGCATTGGGGACCGCAACGCCTTGATGTGTGTTGTTGACTACTGTACTAATTTTGCATCAATGGTATTCCTTTGCAATAGGTGAAATATGTGGGCAAAATATCAATCAATAAAGAGCTTTTCCCACAACCACTGGGACCCTCATTGATTACACGAACTGGGATCCCATGTTCCTCCGCTTAAATATAGTGGCAGTCACGCATGACCGTAGAGACTTCTTATCCCAGAAGATCCCAGAAGGGCCCACTACAGAATTACGCTGGAAGCGCAGCGCTCGCCCAATAAGGATTAAAAAAATGATGGTCATCCTATTCTTGTGAGACTCGCCAACGTGGACGAGATAAGATGAAAAAATATAACCGGATATAATCCCTTTAAAGAACTGTATGAACATATCAAAATGGTCCTGAAAAAAAATCTCTGCTATCACGAGCACAAGTGGTCTATTGAGGCTGATCTAAAGAGGATTAGCTTCTTGCTGTGGCAGCAAAATGGATACACAAAGTACTCTTGTTTCATCTGCATACTGGAAAATAAGGTTAAACAAGATCATTGAAAACATGTGACATGACGCTCAAGGGAAAACATGACAGTAAAAATATAATTCTCCCAACACTCAATATAAAGCTGAGAGTGATGAAGCAAAGGGGTTAGTTAAAAAAAAAAAAGGGTGGGTCATCCCTTAAGTGATACTTACCTCTTTTCTCCCCTGCTGCTTCCAGATCTGTACTGTGCTGTGCTGACATTTTCATTTCGGCAACAGCGGTGATGTTCTGTACAATCACTGGCCTTAGTATATGGGACATCACTGCTGAAGCCAGTGATTGACTTCAGTGGTGACCTGTTGGTACAGAATGTCACTGCTGCAGCCAGGTAAATAAGCAGCAACAGGAAGGACTGGAGTGGAGTAGTAGAAGTAGCTGTGGAGAAAACATGTAAGTATCACATCTTCTGATATTACCACACATACAGTGTCTGATCGGTGGGGGTCCGAAACCCAAGACCCCTGCTAATCAGCTGTTTGAGGCCTTCTCGCAGCTTTGCCTAGGTGATGTGATGTCATGTTCATTGGTTACATGGCCTAAGTGCAGCTCAGCCCCATTGAAGTGAATGGGGCTGAGCTGTTATACCAAGCACAGTCACTGTACAATGGACAGCGCTGTGCTTGCGTTGTTTGATTGCGGCAGGCAGTTCCGTTGCCTGAACTGCGTGCCTGATCGCTTCAAATACATTAGTAAAAGCAGGTATCTTTGATGGTCCTGAAATTCATAAACTCATCAATAATTCTAATTTCCCAAATGTCACAAATTACATTAAAGATTATGCCTGGTGAAGTTACATCTCAATTGTCAAGAACTTTAGCAACAACCAAGCATACAATCATGAAGAATTGTTGAAAGAAATATTTGCAAACTTTCAAAATGTAGGTGCTAATATGAGAAAAAAGGTGCACTTTCTCCATAGCCCCTTACACAGGTGTCCAGATAATCTTTGTGATTTTAGTCAAGAGCAAGGGGACCTGTTCCATCAAGATATGAATATACAGCTATCATGCAGGTGGGACAAAGACATGATGGCAGACAACTGCTGAAACCTCCAACATGATTCATCCACATAGGAATCAGTTTACTTGGTTCTGTTCTGTCTATTAGGTACAGTATTTTCTGTGTTCACTTTTGTATGATTTGAGACAACTTCCATGATTTGTGAGTAGGCTACAGACGCTAACCTAGCACATTCAATGCCATATTTGTCATTAGCGCCACAAAGTTATCCTGAAAATGTTCTAATATATGAGACAGTAAAAGTAGTGTTGACCAGTATAGTGTAACATAGTAACGTTAAATGATGGCATAAAGTCATAACCTTCTAATTTATAATCTTATTGTGTAAATCCGAGAAAGGCCCAATTTTAGGATGAAAAAAATTCCTCTCAATTCCAAAAATAGCAACCAGAATGACCCGTCTTAGCAATCGAAGACACTGAAAACCCCTCATGAAGACTTTCAACAAATTAACCACCATAGCTGCTGTGGCAGAGAGTTAATAGGCTCACAGCTCCTAAAGGGAACCTGTCACCATGTTTTCACATATAAAACTGAAATGTACCTTCAAGTTTGTCTACGTTGATAGTTACCAGTGATCCATCCATAACCTTCTTAGGACAGGAACGACATAAAGAGAAATCAATAGGCAACTTCATTAAAAAATGGAGAAAATTCATGGAGAATTCATTGCCACCAGGAGAAATTAGTGAAGTAATGGCCCCATTTACACAAACCAAATGGTACATGCAGGCCAAGATTAGCGGGAAATTAGGTTGCTTGGATGAAAGAGAAGGTGAGAGGGAGGCCTAGTGCCCGACTATGGCAGGACGCCGGACAAGATGGGTAGACTGTGAGATTTTGCATCATTTCCTTAAGTTCTAAGGGTTGGTTGGGTTAGGGTGGGGGGCGAGGAGGCAGTTATGGGGAAAATAAGGAAAAAAGGGAAAAAAGTGGAGATACAAGACTCCTTTATTGGGAAGGTCATACACAAAGACAGAGCCAAGTTCTCTATTTATCTGTATTATCGTACTCCTATGATCACTTGCACTGATTACTCTGCCATTGCTACAATGTACCACGATTGTATGATTGTATGACTTGTTTTGTCTCCAAATAAAGAGATGTTATAAAAAAAAAAAAAAAAAACCTTCTCAGGACTAACCTGACCTATTATATCCCCCTCTAAAGCTTTCCCGCCGTTATGCTCATTTGCATAAATACCATCAGAGCCTAGTTCCCTCCCTCTAGACTTTGATTGACAGCGAATCTGCTAGATGTTATCTATCGGGATGTTTCTTAGGCGGAGCATGACTCTTCTCTGGTCACACAAGTAAGATATGACTCTTTTATGTTAATTTGCATAAAAGGCGGGAAGTACAAAATGCATCCTACTTATTTAATGTGGCTGCAGATGAAATTAAAAGTGTAATTTATATGTTTAGGGCAACACAATGAACATTTAGAAATGCTCAGTGAGGGTAGCATAGTAGAGGTGACAGGCTCCCTTTAAAATATGAGGACTACTTCACACACACATTAGTCTGTGTTTAAAATGCAGTTACGGTAATCCCTTTGCACACGTTGACATAACATAGTAACATAGTATATAAGACTGAAAAAAGACATTTGTCCATCCAGTTGAGCCTGTTTCCTACAAGTTGATCCAGAGGAAGGCAACAAACCCCTGTGAGGCAGAAGCCAATTTTCCCCACTTAAGGGGAAAAAAAATTCCTTCCCGACTCCAATCAGGCAATCAGAATGACTCCCTGGATCAACGACCCCTCTCTAGTAGCTGTAGCTTCTAATATTATTACACTCTAGTAGACATAGCTACACATTTAAACATTGAAAAGAGAGTATGGAGTCGGGTCATGAGCTGAGCCTCCTCCATATTAAGTGGGTGCCAGATGTGTAATATAGCTCACACTTACCCACAATGACAGGAGAAAACTCTGATCGTGATCAATTAACCCCCAGATGACACCATCAATACTGACTGCAGTATCTGAGCAGTTAGACAGAAGGAGGTGGCTCCCTCTGTCCTCCAGGGGTGTAAACTGCCCTTCCTCTCTGACCTGACTGTTTGTTCCTCACTGTTTTATGGTCAACAAACCCCCTGAAAAAAAAGAATACAAAGTGATCAAAAAGTTGTATGTACCTCAAAATGGTACCAACAGAAACTATAGCTTGCCCCACCAAAAAGCCGTCACACAGCTCTATAGATGGATGAAGTTATTGGTGTCAGAATACTGTGATACAAAACAATTAACGGTAATTTTTTTCAAAGGCTTTTTATTTTTTAAAGTAGTAAAATATAATAAAAGCTATATATTTTTGGTATTAGTGTAATAATACTGACCTACACAATAAGGCCTCATGCACACGACCGTGTATGTTTTGCGGATCTGCAAAACCCTTTGCAGAAATGCCTATTCTTGTCCGCAAAATGGACAAGAATAGGACATGCTCTATTTTTTTTTGCGGGGCCACTGAACGGAGCAACGGATGCGGACAGCACACGGAGTGCTGTCCGCATCTTTTGTGGCCCCATTGAAGTGAATGGGTCCGCGCCCGAGCCGCAAAATATGCGGCTCGGACGCGGACCAAACATACGGTCGTGTGCATGAGGCCTAAGGTTGTAATGTCATCTTTACTGCACAGTGAAAAACAAAACCCAATATACAATGGTGAAATTGTGTTGTTTTTTTTTTGTGAGCTGAAAAGTTAAAAAAATATGTCCCCTGGAAGGCAGGAAGTTAAAAATTGGCCTGGTCCCAAAAAGGTTTCATTTAAAATTTTAGAGAGAAGCTTATGGGAAAAGAAACCCCACAAAAATACCATATAAACATAGTACACATAACACTGCATTAACTAGTCACCCAGCCAGTATCCGTGCAGTTCATCTCAGTGCATAAAGTGTGTAGATTACTGTTAGATAAAGCATTCTGAAGTTAGCACCAGCCTATGGTAGGTCACCTAAATGGACATGTTTTTAGGACAAGCTTATAACTGTGGATATAGGGATACAACATGATTTCTGTGATTCCAGAGAAGCCTTGAAAATAGGAGTGAGAGGTGTGTACTATGGAGGACTTTAGTCTTAGATTATTGCCAGATAGAGTAGGTACTCTATGGTGGATGGACCAGTGCAGTGACTAGCACAAGGTAGTGGCATTGGTGTTGCAGTCGGACAGAAAGATGAGCTTGGCTGTGGAATTCGGGACAGATTGGAGAGTAGAGAATTAAGTGAGGGGCAAGACGACAGTTGTGAGTTAGAGAAAATAAGGTGAGTATAAATGAGGGCAACAATAAAATTTTTTGCTATTACCACATGTTTCTGAGGAGCAGGTGACATGAGTGAGCAATTGATGGAATATAGGGAGGGAAGGAAAGATCAGAGTCAAAGCCTAAGGCCTCTTGCACACGGGCGTTGTGGGTGCACTCCGTCAAACAGTGCGGGTGCGTTGCGGGAATCGCCGCGATTTTTTCCTGCAAGTGCAAAGCGCTGTCATGCGTTTTGCACGCGCGGGAGAAAAATCTGCACTTTTGGTACCCAGACCCGAACCTGCACTTCTTCACAGAAGTGCATGTTTGGGTCAGAAATTGTCCCGCTGGTATTATTTCACATTATAACATAGTTATAATGTAAAATAATACCCTTGGCCATCTCCCTAATGTTTAAACTGGTGCAGAATGAGTTAAAATAATAAACTAATAATTACTTACCTGTTCCATTTGATCGCGAAGCCCGGCCTCCTCTCCGTTAGCTTGAAAGATGTAAAGGACCTGTGATGATGTCACAGCATCACATGGCTCAATCACCTGCTCCATCACTATGGTGATGGAGCATGTGATTGGTCCATGTGACCATGTGACATCATCCAAGGTCCTCAACCACTATCCACAGCCTGAGGATAGTGTTTAGGACCTTGGATGATGTCACATGGTCACATGGACCAATCACATGCTCCATCACCATAGTGATGGAGCATGTGATTGGGCCATGATGTGACGTCATCACAGGTCCTTTAGATCATAGATGCTGCAGGAAAGAGAGGACAGATCGCGACTACGCGATCAAGTGGCTAAGGTAAGTTAACTTTTATTATTTTTAACCCCTTCCTCATCATTTAACAATGCATTCTTTATTAAGAATGCTATTATTTCCCCTTATAACCATGTTATAAGGGGAAATAATAGAGATTGGGTCCCGTTGCTAAGCAACAATGCGGAAAATCGCAACGCATCCGCACTTGGTTGCGGATGCTTGCGATTTTCCCGCATCCCCATTCACTTCTATGGGGCCTGCTTTGCGTGAAAAACGCAGAATATAGAACATGCTGCGATTTTCACGTAACGCAGAAGTGATGCGTGAAAATCACCGCTCATGTGCACAGCCCCATAGAAATGAATGGGTCCGGATTCAGTGCGGGTGCAATGCGTCCTCCTCACGCATTGCACCCGCGCGGAAAACTCGCCCGTGTGAAAGGGGCCTAAGACTGTGGGTATGCTGCCTAGGAGTACCACACTAAAAAAGTAATAATAGGTTTCTGTAAATTCAGTTTTTAAAAGATTCAGAGGACATGATGACAGCTGAAAGAGACAACTGACTTTCAGTAGTGTTTTGTTGTAGAGCAGGGGTGATTTCACAGCAATGGGTGTCTTCAGCATAGAGACATGAAAAAAAAGACCTGACATATGAAGCATTGAACAAGTGGTTTAGAGATAGGAAGAAAACCAACAGGAAGTAGTATCCTATGCTAACACCGTGGGGCATACAGATAGGGTTTGGTGGTCTACAGTATCAGATGATACAGAAAGACCAAGAAAAATCAATAAAGAATAGTTGTTGACAGATTTAACCATCAGGAGATCATTCGACACTTTCGTAAGGACAACTTCTGTAGAGCATAGAGTGAGGAAGCCAGATTGTATGGGGCTGAAAAGAGCACTAACCGGAGGGGTAGCTACTAGGCAAGAACAATCTAAGTGAAGTGAAGATTAGAGACAGGTCGCTAATTAATGCAGGCTATGAAAGAAAGGTATCAGAACAAGCAGTAGATCGTAACTTTCAGACTGGTCAGAGCGCTTATTCTGACCCCTGTCCACCAGTGAAGGCGCCTACAATGGCAACGTGAGCATCAGAATTGGATCATGGAGCAATAGAAGACGGTTTCCTGGCCTCATGAATCACGTTTTCTTTTCTATGATGTGGTGGCTCACTTTACTAGGGACAGGATGGCATTCTGTTAAACTATGAGAAGAAGGCAAGTCTTAAAGAGACTCTATTAGCTCCAAAACACCTCCCAAACTTGAATAAGTGGCATATGGCATAAATGACACATGCTGCAGAAAAATAAATCCATGTGGAAATGATATTGTGGCTTCTTGTTTTTTAGAGTGTTCACGGCTTCCTTTTCAGTAGCTGATTAATCAGATAGCTTTAATCAGCTACCGAAGAAGGAGCGACAAATACTACAAAATACATCTAGTAAAAAGCCACAATAATATTTACAAACTGACAATACAATGTCATGGCTATAAATCTATGTGAAACATTCAGTGTACTGTACCTCCTTGGAAAGTGCCTCGGATGATTGCCGACTGTTATCAACATTGCTTCTGCTTATCCAGGATTGCAGTCTGTATCATTCACTACCATCACTGCACATCCACTCACCGCCCTGAAGATTCGAACTATAGGCCCCAGGAGACCTCAGTCTTCACTACTGCATATGTGCCGCAGTTCACAGAGTGTGGGTAACATGCTTACAATGCAGACAACCTCACCCATTGAAACAGCTCGAAATTGGGATTTGTGAGGAAACAAGCAAATTGGTGCAAAAGTATATTGCCAATATAATAACAGATTTAATGATTTTCTAATTTTAATAGCTTCTGACTACATTATTTTATATTTTACGTTCATAAGCATCACAACAACATTAATAGGCATAAAGAGGTCGACATTTCCTTCACTTCACAACTGTCCCTCACGCATCTCAACTGAGCACAGCTATAACTAAGTGAGTATTTACAGGGCACCCATGGAACACTGACCAAATTGTTCCTTTGGGAGAAACTGTAAAGGGCCCTTTACACGGGCCGAGAATCTGCCAGATAATTGCTATCTGGCAGTGTAAAAGTGCCGCCGATTACTCGATGAACGAGCAATCTGCTTGTTAATTGGGTAATAGATTATTCATGCAGACACAAAAATCGTTTGCCCGCAGCAGATTGTGCTATGTAAACAGCATCTGCTGTCAGCAAACAACGAGTCAATATGGGGACGAGCGATGGCATTAGCGGTCTCCTAAGCTGACGAGCAGGCGATTGTCGGTGAGGAACCTTTCCTTTCCCGACAATCTGCTGTAGTATCGTCCCGTGTAAAGGTACCTTTAGATATGGATGTCATTTATTATTACTTTATATGACTGACAAATACCTTGAATGACTGACTGAAAGGCTTCAGATAACTATCTACAAAATTTGAGAGCCCTGAGTTGTTGCTCAACATTTTTATCCATTGTTTTATGTTGTATGTGAATTTTATTGTACTATTTTCATATGTCTACTGTAACACATCATACTGTATATTTAAAGGGCTGAACCCCCCTGATGTTAGCATCGCAGCATTTCATGCTCCGATGCTCTCCCTTGCCCTGTGCAGGATCACGCAGGGCAAGGGCTTTTTTATTTACCATAACACACTGCTAGGCGGAGGCTTTCGCCCCCCAGCAGTGTGTTCAGTGACATCAGCACCAGGGACGTCACCGGGCTCACTGCTGGGCCTCCACCTGGCAGCCCTATGGAGAGCCCGGTACGTCACCAGATCTCCTTAAAAAGCCTTTGCCCTGCGCGATTCAGCGCAGGGCAAAGGAGAGCCTCGGAGCATAAAATGCTCCGATGCTAACATCAGGCGGGCTGCCTGGGTGAAAATATGGGTATGTCCAGGTTCAGCTCTGAACCCGAACAACCTCTTTGAATCTGTCTATAGTCTATCTATATCCCGATAGGAATTATATTTAGGGATGAGCGAATCGACTTTGCATGAAAAATCCAAAGTCGATTCGCATAAAACTTCGTTCTAATACTGTACAGAGCAGGAGCTCCGTACAGTATTAGAATGTATTGGCTCCGATGAGCCAAAGTTATTGCTTCGCAAAGTCTCGTGAGACTTCGCGCAATAACTTCATAAATGAATTTGTACTGTAAAAAACCATTTCCCGAACCACTTGGAACCGAACCCGAGTGCGGGAAATGTTTTTTTTACAGTACAAATTAATTTATGAAGTTATTGTGCAATGAGACTTCGGCTCATCGGAGCCAATACATTCTAATACTGTACGGAGCTCCTGCTCCGTACAGTATTAGAATAAAGTTTTATACAAATCGACTTCGGATGTTTCATCCGAAGTCGAATTCGCTCATCCCTAATTATATTGTTCACCATAATTTACCTGTATTACTTACTTTTATCTATTTATTGCACAGTGTTTATATAGTTTATAAAACAACCGCATTATCTACTAGGGCAACCTTTAAGAGTCTGCTGTTGATCACTAGTCCAGCATTTTATCAAAAATAGGCCTGCTAGCAAGCCTAATTTGTCCACTATTTTTACGGAATGTGCACTGGAGGACCCTGACAGCGCCCAGCTGCCTCCCTACATTTGTCTTTTTATCAAAAAACCTCCTTCCACCTTTAAAATGTACTGTCAGAACTATTCGCTGACAGCCTCATTCTCTTTTACCTACTGGTGGCTAGTTAGTTCGTGGGCCGCTGAAAAAGTAGAGGAGAGCAGAGCTGTCATTAATTGTCAGCGCTGACAGTAAGTGTTACACACAGAGACATAGACAGAAGGCATAGTTTTTCTGTAAAAAAAAAACAATGTCTTCTGCCTGTGTCCCTTTGTCAGGGGTGCACCACCAATGAGGTCAGGTGAGGCAATCGCCTCAGGCTGCACCAGGTAGGGGCAAAAGGGGGGCAGCAGAAGGGCCATGGGCAATGAGCGCTTTCATTGTGGAAACACTCATCTCTACATATTTTACTCTAGTTCTGTTCAAATTCATTTGTGGCAAAGCGTGTTAAAAACACGGCTATTTCCTGGCTGCAGAGAGCCTTTATAAAGGTGCAGAACACTGTGCCTTTCAGTAACATGCATAGGGAGTCTGCTGTGGTAGTGAAATAATACTGTGAGTCAGTATGACATGCACATAACAAGCGTCACTATTAGAATCACTGCACACTTTACTTATTTGGGCAGTTAGGGGGGCCAAAAATGAACAAATAACTCAAGTGTGAACTCAGCCTTACAGGTCAATGTTAGCGTCAAGAAGAAGCGCACTCCTTTTACACCGTCGTCAGTTGATTCCACATAGATGTCTACAGAACCTGTTCTATTAAACGCTTATACAAGTAGAGCCCCCCCTGACAGAGTGGAGAGGGTGTCAGCAGTAAGTTTGTGTTGAAGTCACTGATTTTTCACTTCCTCTGATCCATCAGAACAATAACCCCAAAAAAACGGGTCCTGTCTGTGGAGCATCCACCTTCACTCGGTCAGCATTTGGTCAGTAATCCATCAGTATTGCTAAAGCCAAAAAAAACAGGAGTGGTTACATAAACAAGATCCATTGTGCGTCTCATTTTTCCTTCCTTCTCACAGATCAGAAGAATGGTCAAATAAATGATGTCAGCCAGTAAGGCAAAATAGTGGCCCAGCCATAAAGTGGGGAGGGTGGGAACAGCATTAGAAGTCCACAGAGTGGCCCTATGACATAGTGGTGAGGTGGAAGCCGCATGAGGAGACCACAGAGTGGCACAATGACAGAGTCTGGAGGTCGCAGCAGCATCAGGAGGAGGCAACAGAGTGGACAATGACAGTGTGGAGGTGGCAGCAGCATCAGGAGGCCACAGAGTGGAACAATGACAGAGTGTGGAGGTGGCGGCATCAGCAGCATCAGGAGGGGGCCACAAAGTAGCACAATAACAGTGTGGAGGTGGCAGCAGCATCAGGAGGACACAGAGTGGCACAATGACAAGGTGTAGAGGTGGCAGCAGCATCAGGAGGCCACAGAATGGCACAATGATAGAGTGTGGAGGTGGCGGCAGCATCAGCATCAGGAGGAGGCCACAGGGTGGCACAATGATAGTGTGGAGCTGGCAGCAGCATGAGGAGACCACAGAGTGGCACAATGACAGAATGTGGAGGTGGCAGCAGCATCAGTAGGAGTCCACAGGGTGGCACAATGACAGAGTGTGGAGGTGGCAGCAGCATCAGGAGGAGGCCACAGAGTGGCACAATGACAGTGTGGAGGTGGTAGCACCAGCATCAGGAGGATACAGAGTAGCACAATGACAGAGTGTGGAGGTGGCGGCATCAGCAGCATCAGGAGGGGGCCACAAAGTAGCACAATAACAGTGTGGAGGTGGCAGCAGCATCAGGAGGACACAGAGTGGCACAATGACAAGGTGTGGAGGTGGCAGCAGCATCAGGAGGCCACAGAATGGCACAATGATAGAGTGTGGAGGTGGCGGCAGCATCAGCATCAAGAGGAGGCCACAGGGTGGCACAATGATAGTGTGGAGCTGGCAGCAGCATGAGGAGACCACAGAGTGGCACAATGACAGAATGTGGAGGTGGCAGCAGCATCAGTAGGAGTCCACAGGGTGGCACAATGACAGTGTGGAGGTGGTAGCACCAGCATCAGGAGGCCACAGACTGGCACAATGATAGAGTGTGGAGGAGGCGGCAGCAGCATCAGGAGGCCACATAGTTGCAAGGTGACATAGTGTTGCGGTAGCAGCAGCATTAGGAGACCATAGAGTGGCAAGGTGACATAGCTAGGAGGTGGCAGCAGCATCAGGAGACCACAGAGTGGCAAGGTGACATAGTGTGGAGGTGGCAGCAGCATCGGGAGACCACAGAGTGACCCAGTGACAAAGTGGGGAGGTGTGTGGCAATACCAGTACCAGCTGAAGATGATGGGTGAAAGAAGGAGCACTTGACATCAGATGTGTGGCATCAGGCGGGTGACAGCATCAGAATAGTAGCTCAGGCAGGTAGCCAGAAGAAACCGGTCTCTTTTGTCAAAGTGTTGGTGTGGCAACGTGGATGATCTAGTCTGATGCATCAGGCATTGGTGGGTGGAAATCCTGGCTGATCCACGCCTGATTCATCTTGACAAAGGTCAGTCTCTCCACATTTTGGGTGGACAAGCGAGTTCTTCTTGGGGTAACTATGGCCCTCGCCGCACTAAACACACACTCTGATGCCACACTACTGGCCGGGCAGGACAGCTTTTCCAGGGCAAACTCTGCCAGTTGCAGTCACAAATCCAGTTTGGCTGCCCAGTAGTCCAGCGGATCTTCAATGTGGGGTGGCAGGGTGCTAGCCAAGTATGCCACCATCTGTTGGTTCAGGTCCTGCTCCAGGTCTAGCTGCTGCTGCTGCTGGGGAGTAGTTACTTCACTAGGCGGGTGAAGAAAGCTGCTCATCCGCGACTCTAGACTCAAGTTGCTGCTGATGGAGGTGGAAATACTCCTACCCCCCCCCCCCACCCTGCCACAGCAGCCATGGCAGAGGAACGTGAGCACAGAGGGCCCCCCTGGTCAGACCTGCGAAAGGATGGACGATGGTGCAGATAGGCAGCGGCCAACTGACTACATAGGATGTCTCTATAGTAGTTCAGTTTGGCCTCCCTCTCAGTGGGTGTAAAAAAGGCCCCCATTTTGGACCGGTAGCAAGGGCCCAACAAGGTGGAAAGCCAGAAGTCATCCCTCTGCCGAATGGTGACAATTCGGCTGTCACTACACAAGCAAGTGAGCATGCATCGGGCCATTTGTGTAAGTGACTCGGAGGGACTCCCTGCCTCCATCACCGGTGCATACTGCCACTGTGTCTCTGGGTCTTCTGCCTCGTCTTCCTCATCACCCTGTAGCTCCTCTGGCTGCTCCTGCTCCTCCTCTCCTGTCACCTGTGTAGAAAAAGCACCCATTTCGCTACACATTGCTTGTGTTCCAATGTCCTCCTCCTCTTCCAGTTCAGTCCCCACAGGGCTCATGTGGCCATGAGATGTAGGCGCCATGTCTTTAGTCCTCTGACTAGCCAGATTTACCAGCATCTATTCCAGGACATGAAGCAGTGGAATGACGTTGTTCATCCCGTAGTCCTGGAGACTGACAAATAACGTGGCCTCCTCAAAGGGCCTGAGCAAACGGCAGCTGAGCTGCCACTGGCTGACATCAAGGTTACAAAGGGGAGTAAGAGTGGCTGAAGTGCATGCAAAGTTTCCTGGCCATTTTAGGATGTCTTGCAAATGGGTGGAAGACTTCAGGAACCGCTTGACAACCAGAACACGTGTGCTATGCAGGGCGCATGGCTCATGGCGTTGCTGGTGTGGCTGTGCAGGAACCACATTCACCCAGTGGGCCATAAAGGACATGTATTGTCCCTGACTGTAGTTACAGCTCCACACGCCTTGGGACTCTCCACCTCAGGTTGGCACAAGCCATCAGTTGTCTGGAAGGTGCAGAGTCCACCACTTGGAAAGGGAGGGACTGCAGCACCAGCAACTTGGCCAGGAGCACTTTCAGCTTGTGCACCGTTGGATGAGTGTACACATACTGTTGTCTCTTGGCAATTGCTTCGGTGATTGATTGCTGACGGAATGACTGATGAGGAGTAGGAGGAGGAGCAGGAGCATCAGTACCAGCAGATGATGGGATGGACAGACAGCTCCCTTCGGCTGAGGTGGTGGAGCCTTGACTGCCTGAAATCGGGTGCGTGCCACTGGGTGATGCAGCGGTTGCTGTGGCAGGCTGGACCACCACATCGGAGCCACGGTTCTCCCAGACCACTCTATGGTGACACTGCATATGTTGATGCAGGGCTGTGGTGCCAACAGATTCTACAAATGGCCATGTTCACCTCCTCCGGGAGCTTAACAAAAAACTGCCACACCGCCGAGTAGGTGATTTTACCCCCAACACTCCGCACTGACTGACTGCTACGTCTGCTGCTTCCGTGAACCCCTGCACCACTACTTTCCGCGCAGGTAGGCTCCTGCGAAGTGGGTGGTCTACCTGGGGCACATACGGCTCCCGACCTCCCACTGCTGCCACCCTGCTGACTCCCAGCCATGCTAGCAACTTGCTGGTGACTCACGTCCTCACGGGCAAGCTGCCACCCTCTTCTCCCGATGATGATGAAGCCCCTAATTCACCTGGCTCCCAACTGCGATCAGCTACATCATCATCATCGAGTACTGTCTGCACATCACTGATGTCCTCCTCAACAGTCTCTGGGTCAGGAGCCTCGCTGTTTGCAACACCAGCTCCCACGCCACTCTCCTCATCACTACTTGCCCGCCTACCAGAGGAAGCGGCGGATTTCTATTCCACATCTTGGCTGGCCAGTAGCTGCTGACTGTCCTCAAGTAGCTCGCCCTCGCTGTATAGAGGAGCTGAGCCCACTGCATATTATACTTGTCTGGCTGAGGGAACAGAAAAGGACAGATGTAGGTTGAGGACAGATGAGGGCACAGGGCCTGCTCCCGGGCCATGCCAACTAAGGGTTGTGTCTGATTAACCCACCGACTCTTGGCTGGGGATGTCTGATGTCACTTGGAACGAAGTGGATGACCAAGTCAACCATTCAAGAACCGCTGGGTTGCTGGTCAAGACATGACCAGCAACATGACCTGCTCCAACATGACCGAGATGACACCCGGAGCTCAAACCCGTGGCTGCAACTCCTGCTGCCATGCCCCCTTACTCTGCTGCAACCTGTTCCTGCATCAAAAACATTTAGGCCTCTGACACTCCCCTGGCACTTCTCTGTTTGACATACTGTTAGATCAAATAAATAAATAAGAAGGAAATTAAAACACCAGTGCGTAGCTAGAAATGACTGGGCCCCATAGCAAAAAAAATTTATGGGCCCCCCTCCCAGATCTCCCACCCCCACATACCTATCGGACCTCCCACCCCTTACAGAACTCCCACCCAAACACCTCTCCAGGATCTCCCACCCTAACATCCCCAGACCCCTCTCTAGATCCCCCTAAGTGTCATCCACAGATCCCCCTAAGTGTCATCCACAGATCCCCCCTCAGTGTTATGCACAGATCCCCCCTCAGTGTCATCCACAGATCCCCCCTCAGTGTTATGCACAGATCCCCCCCCTCAGTGTCATCTACAGATCCCCCCTCAGTGTCATCCACAGATCCCCCCTCAGTGTCGCCCACAGATTCCCCCCTCAGTGTCACCCACAGATCCCCCCTTCAGTGTCATCCACAGATCCCCCCCTCAGTGTCATCCACAGATCTCCCCTCAGTGCCATCCACAGGTCCCTCCCTCAGTGTCATCCACAGATCCCCCCTCAGTGTCATTCAACAGATCCCCCCTCAGTGTCACCCACAGATCCCCCCTCAATGTCACCCACAGATCCCCCCTCAGTGTCACCCACAGATCTCCCCTCAGTGTCATCCACAGATCCCCCTCTCAGTGTCACCCACAGATCCCCCCTTCAGTGTCATCCACAGACCCCCTCTCAGTGTCATCCACAGATTCCCCTCAGTGTCATCCACAGATTCCCCTGAGTGTCACCCACAGATCCCCCTCAGTGTCATCCACAGATCCCCCATCAGTGTCATCCACAGATCCCCCCCCCCGCAGTGTCACCCACAGATCTCCTACCTGCCCAGCATCCCCTCCTAGCTAATTTATTCACTGCACTTGCCTCTGAAATTGAAGAGAAGCGCCATAATCCCGCACAGGTGCACTGGCAGAGGCCAGGAAGACGGCGCATGCGCACTTCGATGCCTCTGCCAGTGCGCCTGTGCGAGATTACAGTGCTTCTCTTCAATTTCAGAGGCAAGTGCAGTGCATAAATTAGCTAGGAGGTGGCACTGGGCAGGGAGGAGCGGCGCCAGCGCCTTCAGCAAGAGTGCGCTCCTCAGCCAGTGGCCCGGGCCTCCTATGGCTGCTATGGCGATCCCTACGCCACTGTAAAACACCCCTAAAAAGTCTGTAATTTTCTCACTTCCCCACACAATGGCTAATAAGCCCTTTTTTTCCATTAATACACGCCAAAGAAGGCTTTCAAACATATAACTGCACCGCTGAATGGCGAATAGGCCCTTACTTTTTTCTACTTATACACACCACAAAAAACTTTAGAACATATAACTGCACTGCAGAATGGCAAATAATATATATTTTTTTGCCACTAATACACCCGATACTGACAAATCGCAAATTATTAAATATGTGTGGTACCATACAAGAAATCACCAACAAAGCAAAAACACAGATATGATATAATGACATTTTATTCTACCAATAAAGTGTCATTATATCATATGTGTGCCACTAATACACGCTAAAAAGGGCTTTAGAACATATAACTGCACCCCTGAACGGCAAATAGGCCCTTACTTTTTTCCACTTATACACACCACAAAAGGCTTTAGAACATATAACTACTGGTTCCGCCCCAGATGAAGGAACCAGCATCTCCCTGAGGCCTAGACAACAACACACACAAGCGAACAACCAAAATGCAAAACAAAATGCACTTAGCTTAAAGTAGAATGGACCAGCAGGAGATCCAAAGGAACAACACACTAGCTCAACCAACTCCAGCAGGAAATATCAACCACATGGTCAGCAGTGTGAGTCAGAACTAAATAGAGCCTCAGTAATGACCCACAAGCTGCACCTGACAAGAGGTGTGGTAATTACCAAACAAGAACACTGCAAGATGAAAACAGAGAGACTGTCAGATACCCTCACGTGCCACCAATCTCTCAGATCTTCTCACCATGACACTAATACACGGCAAAAAGGGCTTTAGAACATTTGACTGCACCGCTGAACGGCAAATATATATTTTTTGTGCCACTAATACACGCCAAAAAGGGCTTTAGAACATATAACTGCATGGCAGTACTGCAAATAATATATATTTTTTTGCCACTAATACACGCCAAAAAGGGCTTTAGAACATATAACTGCACCGCTGAACGGCAAATAGGCCCTTACTTTTTTCAACTTATACACTTCACAAAAGGCTTTAGAACATATAACTGCACCGCTGAATGGCAAATAATATATATTTTTTTGCCACTAATACACGCCAAAAAGGGCTTTAGAACATATAACTGCACCGCTGAACGGCAAATATATATTTTTTTTGCCACTAATACAAGCCAAAAAGGGCTGTAATTTTCTCACTTCACCACACAATGGCAAATACTTTTTTTTTCTGCCACTAATACATGCCAAAAAGGGTTTTAGAACATATAACTGAACCACTGAACAGCAAATCGCCCTTTACTTTTTTCCACTTATACACTCCACAAAAGGTTTTAGAACATATATCTGCACCACTGAACGGCAAATAATATATATTTTTGTGCCACTAATACACGCCAAAAAGGGCTGTAAAACATATAACTGCACTGCTGAACGGCAAATGATAAATATTTTTTTGCCACTAATACACACTAAAAAGGGCTGTAATTTTCTCACTTCCCCACACACCGGCTAATAAGCCCTTTTTTCCACTAATAGCCAAAAAATGCTTTAGAACATATAACTGCACTGCACAAGGGCAAATAAGACGTATAAATATTTCCTTGTAATAAACCCTGTTAACCCCTTAAGGACGAAGGGCGTACATGTGCGCCCTTGCGTCCTGGTACTTAAGGACCAAGGGCGTACATGTACGCCCTGTGTTTAAACTGCTACTGCACCCGATGTGGGTGCGGTAGCAACATGGTTCCTGCTGATGTAGATCAGCAGGAACCATGTTCTAATGCCGAGGGGGGTCATGTGACCCCCCCGTATCGGCGATCGCTGCAAACCGCAGGTCAATTCAGACCTGCGGTTTGCAGCGGTTTTAGCGATCTCTGATCCCCGCAGTCTGTGACCGCATGGATCAGAGAGTTAATTGCCCCAAAGATAATTATTTTAACCCCCCCTGCAGCCCCCAATCTTGTTAGGGGGTGGTTGCGGAGGCGGGAGGCGGTGCGGTGCGGTGTAATAATTCCCTGGTGTCTAGTGGTTCTATCAGAGTGCCAGCACATTGCTGGCACTCTGATAAAAAAACGGCTGGCATCTGTGCTGCAGATGCCAGCCGTTTAACCCCTTCCTTACCGCGGTCCGGATGGACCGCGGTATGGAAGGTGTTAACAGGGAGGGAGCTCCTCCCTCTCCCATCGGGGGCTGCTGTGCCTATGCAGCCCCCCAGGATGGGATCGCAGAGGAGGGAGCTCCCTCCTCCTCATCCATCACCCACTACTCTCTAATGGCAGTGGGTGATGGTTACCATGGCAGCAGGACGCTTTCAGAAGCCGCCCTGCTTGCCATGGTATAGTAACTCTGGTCAGACTTCTGCTAAAGGCAGAAGTCTGACCAGACTGTGAAAAGTAAAAATACAGTGCAGTACACTATATAGTGTACTGTACTGTATTATACTGACATCAGATCCACTGGATCTACAAGAACCAAGTGGGTCTGGGTCCAAAAAAATGTAAAAAAACACAAATCACTGAATAAAAAGTAAAAAAATAAAATACACTACACATATTAGGTATCGCGCGTCCGTAAAAAACAGCTCTATAAAAATATCACATGACTGAACCCCTCATGTGAACGCCATAAAAAAAAACTAAAATGGTGTAAATAAGCCATTTTTGGCACCTTACATCACTAAAAGTGTAATACAAAGCGATCAAAAAGGCGTATGCCTCCCAAAATAGTACCAATCTAACCGCCATCTCATCCCGCAAAAAATTAGCCCCTTCATAAAACAATTTCCCAAAAATAAAAAACTATGCCTCTCAGACTAAAACATGATTTTTTTGTTTCAAAAATGCTTTTCAGTGTTAAATGTACAAAAATTAAAAAAAGTAGACATATTGGGTATCTCCACGTCCGTAAGAATCTGCTCTATAAAAATATCACATGACCTAACCCCTCAAGTAAACACTGTAAAAAAAAAAAAACTTTGTCAAAAAGCCATTTTTTTGTCACCTTACATCACAAAAAGTGTAATAGCAAGCGATCAAAACGTCATATGACCCCCCAAATAGTGCCAATCTAACCGCCACCTCATCCCGCAAAAATTATACCCAACCTGAGACAATCGCCTAAAAACTGAAAAAAATATGGCTCTCAGACTATGGAGACACTAAAACATATTTTTTTTTGTTTCAAAAAGGATATTATTGTGTAAAACCAAAATAAATAAAAAAAAGTATACATATTGGGTATCGTCGCGATCGTAACGACCTGCTCTATAAAAATATAACATGACCTCCCGCACAGCACCCACACTCGCATTGATTACTTTTTCGGAAACACCCCCACTTTACGACTGATGACAGACGCTGACATAGGGTCTATTACGTGGTCGGATCATGCGCCCATTTTTTTAATCCTCAACACAAAACAACATTTCACTAGAGTCTGCCATTGGCGGCTTAATGAAAGTCTCCTATCCAACTTAGTGCCTCGGACGGCTCTCCAAGACTGCTTGTCTGAGTACTTCCGCATTAACGCCCCGTCAGTTACCTCACAGTCAGTCTTATGGGAGGCCCATAAAGCGGTTTTTCGGGGACAATGCATTGCCCTTAGCTCTAAAATGAAAAGGGATAGAAACCTTCAGTATGATACTACCAAAGCTGAGCTAGAATGTCTTGAACGCCAGTTGGGATCCCGCAACTCTCGCCATCTTTTGCGACGTATAGTCCTGTTCCGCGCTAAATTGAGATATTTGGCATTAGCAAAAGTGGATAAATTGCTTTTATACTCCCGTCAGCGTTATTACCTATGGGGGAATAAATCACATACACTTTTGGCGAAGCAGCTGCGGGATGACAACTTGACGAGTGCCCCAACGGCTTTGAGGCAAGCAGACGGTACCATTACATATGACCCCCAAATCGTTATGAATCTTTTTCAACGATATTATGAAAGCTTGTACTCCTTACCCCAACAAACTTCTAGGGACCCCTCGCGGCAACAGGAGCAGTTTTCCACACTCCTGGACAGATGCCACTTACCTAAACTAACGGGTGAAGCGATGGCCCAGCTTAATGCTCCAATAACAAGTGACAAAATATTAGATGTTATAAATAATCTTCCTAATCGTAAATCCCCTGGCCCTGACGGCCTGCCATATCTTTACTATAAGACATATGCAGATATTCTTCTACCTTATATGGTTAAGATGTATAATTCCTTCATGGGGGGTTCTCCTATACCAGAGACGATGCTGCAGTCCTTCATCACACTCATTCCCAAACCAGGGAAGGACCAGGGATCTGGACTGTTCTAATTACCGTCCTATAGCCCTCCTCAATTCAGACCTGAAGATATTTACGAAGATACTAGCAAATAGAATGGCTAGTCTACTCCCTGATTTGATACATAAGGATCAGGTTGGTTTTGTTCTAAATCGCCAAGGAGGGGATAACACACGGCGGACTATAGACTTAATAGATATTATTAATCGAAAGAACCATCAAGCACTACTTTTGGGTCTTGATGCAGAAAAGGCCTTTGATCGCCTCAGTTGGCCTTTTATGTTTTCTACCTTGCGCCGTTTCGGTGTGGGAGGATCCTTCATGGCTGCAATTCAGGCCCTATATTCCTGCCCCTCTGCATTTGTGAAAACTACGCATGCCCAATCTGGTAAAGTGATTATCCGTAATGGCACTCGACAGGGATGTCCACTATCCCCCCTGATTTTTGTCTTATGCATAGAGCCGCTTGTGGCTTTAATACGAGCACACCCGGACATCCAAGGGATTGAAGTCAATAAGGTACCTTTCAAATTATCGCTTTTTGCTGACGATATTTTACTTACGCTGACAAATTTACATATCTCGCTGCCCAACCTATTCCAGATTCTAGAGGAATATGGCAGGTTGTCTGGATATAAAGTCAATACATCTAAGACGGAGGCTTTGCCCATAAATGTCCCACCAGAGGTTTTGGCCACCCTACAACACAATTATCACTTTAAATGGAATGTAGATGATCTTAAGTATCTAGGAGTAAGGCTGACTAAAACTTATAACTCCTTGTATAAGCAAAATTTTGTACCCCTATTCAGGGAACTTACTTCACTGATGAATAGATGGATGTCATTGCCGATTTCTCTGATGGGACGCATTGCGGCGGTAAAAATGACCGTACTTCCTAAGCTATTGTATATGCTGGAGACCCTGCCTGTCCCTATACCTAGAAAAGACCTCAGGGCTTTCCAGTCCTCCATTCTTAGATTTGCTTGGAACAATAAGAGACATAGGATCTCTTGTAGCACTTTAACTGCCCTTAAAACTCAGGGAGGCCTCGGTTTGCCTGATGTTGCTGCATACTATTGGGCAACGCACCTTAGACGTATACCTGCTTGGTCTTCACTCCTGGCATTCTCTAGGTGGATGGAAATTGAGAAGCTTTGGCTGGCTCCTGTCCACCCGAATGCGCTTCTGTGGACACCAATTCCGAAAAATTGTGTTCCTCAAATGCTAGGACCCATGACTTTGACGTACAATGTTTGGAGGCATTGTGCTCGGAAATTTTCCCTGGTGTCGGACAGGTCGTCCATGACATCCTTTATATTCAATCCTCTTTTTCCCCAGGGGATGCAGCATACCTTTTTTAAACCTTGGTTCACCAACAGACTATTTAGATTTGCAGACATAGTAGAATATAGAACCCTTGAGATAATACCCTTTGAGACATTGAGAAGGAAGTATACCCTACCCTACTCCTCTAAGTGGCAGCATTTGCAATTGCAACATTTGCTCAGTACGCTGTTTCATGGCACGAATGTATCGACCCCAACGTTGTTCGAACGTTTATGTAAACTTTCAACTACTACTAAGGGCCTTATATCCGATATATATGTAATACTTATGACCCCAGAGCCCTCCCGGGTGATACGACATCACTATATGACCAAGTGGGAGGGATACCTAGAGACAGACATTTCGATGGATGATTGGAAGCTAATATGGAGGAGGGCGGCAATGACTTCTGCATGTGTGGCATATAGGGAGAATTCATATAAACTCTTAATGTTTTGGTATCACACGCCACAGATGCTTAAACGCTTGAATCCAGCTGTCCCGAATGTGTGTTGGAGATGCAACTCAGGTGTGGGGTCTTTATTTCATATCTTTTGGGATTGCCCGAGTATATTCCCTCTATGGAAAGATACGCAGCACCTACTTCTGCAATTGACGGCTATTAGGTTTCCTCTCACCCCATACATGTACTTGCTGAATATGCCACCACTGAAACTGAAAAAACATATATTGTGTCTAATACTCCATGTCTTGAGCGCAACGAGGCGTCTTATTGCTAAATTTTGGAAAAGACAGGACAGGCCAACCAGTTCTGATCTGGTCTCCTGTGTTATGGATGTCAGACGCATGGAGTATTTAGCTTCACTTTCCAATAATACTATTGATAAGTTCCACAAAATATGGCAACCCTGGGATGAGTATGCAGAGACGACGGTGTAACGTCTTTTTCTTTCCCCCCTTTCTTTTTTCCCCAATGTGTCATGTTGTGTGTTCTTTGTTGTTGTTTGTCATGTCTACTGATCAAGTCCACGGGTGGACTATGGTTATTTTTTTTATGGACATCCATAAACCTGTTTAAGAATTCTACTTTATCGGGTTACGCTCTTATTGCTTTTGTACACTCTATTAGGTAGTGTATTACTGTAGCCCTCTTTGTTCTCTCTATATACTGGAAAACTATAGTGCCTGAGTCTTTTGAAACTGTTGAATATTGAACTGATGTTTGCTGTTTGTTTGCGGACTTCTTGCTTTGTATGTCTGTACACTCTGACACTTTCAATAAAAAGACAATTGTGAAAAAAAAAAAATATAACATGACCTAACCCCTCAGGTGAACGCCGTAAACATAAAAAATAAAAACGTTGTAAAAAAAGTCATTTTTTTGTCACCTTACATCACAAAAAGTGTAATAGCAAGTGATCAAAAAGTCATATGCACCCCAAGATAGTACCATTCAAACCGCCATCTCATCCCGCAAAAAATGAGCCCCTACATAGGACAATTGCCAAAAAAAAAAAAACTATGGCTTTCAGAATGTGGAGACACTAAAAAATCATTTTTTTCAAAAATGCTTTATTATGTAAAACTGAAACAAAAAACCCAAAAAAGTAGACATATTTGGTATTGTCGCGTCCGTAACAACCTGCTCTATAGAAATAGCACTCGATCTAACCTGTCAGTTCAACGATGTAAATAACAAAAAATACAAAACTGTCCCAAAACAGCTATTTTTTTGCAAATTATCCATTTTAATCAATTTTTCCAGTAACAAAGCAAGGGTTAACAGCCAAACAAAACTCAATATTTATTGCCCTGATTCTGTAGTTTGCAGAAACACCCCATATGTGGTCGTAAACTGCTGTATGGCCAAACGGCAGGGCACAGAAGGAAGGGAACGCCATATGGTTTTTGGAAGGCAGATTTTGCTGGACTGGTTATTTGACACCATGTCCCATTTGAAGACCCCCTGATGCAACCCTACAGTGGAAACTCCAAAAAAGCGACCCCATTTTGGAAAATACGGGATAAGGTGGCAGTTTTGTTTGTATTATTTTAGGGTAAATATGATTTTTGGTTGCTCTATATTACACTTTTTTTGAGGCAAGGTAGCAAAAAATAGAAATTCCGAAATTTCATCTCCATTTGCCAATAACTCTTGTGGAACACCTAAAGGGTTAACAAAGTTTGTAAAATCAGTTTTGAATACCTTGAGGGGTGTAGTTTCTTAGATGGAGTCACTTTTTTGGAGTTTCTACTCTAGGGGTGCATCGGGGGCTTCAAATGGGACATGGTGTCAAAAATCCAGACCAGCAAAATCCGCCTTCCAAAAACCATATGGCGTTCCCTTACTTCTGTGCCCTGCCGTTTGGCCATACAGCAGTTTACGCCCAAATATGGGGTGTTTCTGAAAACTACAGAATCGGGGCAATAAAAATTGAGTTTTGTTTGGCTGTTAACCCTTGCTTTGTTACTGGAAAAAATGGATTCAAACGGAAAATTTTCCAAAAAATCGAAATTCTGAAATTTTATCTCCATTTGCCATTAACTCTTGTGGAAAACCTAAAGGGTTAATCACGTTTGTAAAATCAGTTTTGAATACCTTGAGGGGTGTAGTTTCTAGAATGGGGTCATTTTTGGATGGTTTTTATTATGTAAGCCTCACAAAGTGACTTCAGACCTGAACTGGTCCCTAAAAGTGGGTTTTGAAAATTTCTGAAAAATTTCAAGATTTGCTTCTAAACTTCTAAGCCTTGTAACGTCCCCAAAAATAAAATGGCATTCCCAAAATGATCGATACATGAAGTAGACATATGGGGAATGTAAATCAATAACTTTTTGGGCGGTATTACTATGTATTATAGAAGTAGAGAAATTGAAACTTGGAAAATTGCAAATTTTTCAAAATTTTTGGTAAATTTGATATTTTTTTATAAATAAAAATGAAATTTTTCGACTTAATTTTACCAGTGTCATGAAGTAAAATATGTGACGAAAAAATGGCCTGGATAAGAAAAAGCGTTTTACAGTTATCACCACATAAAGTGACACTGGTCAGATTTGCAAAAAATGGCCTGGTCCTAAGGTGAAAATGAGCCCGGTCCTTAAGGGGTTAATGGCTGTATCAAATAGCACTTGCACCCCAATAACAAGAACGGTTTGCTGGAATTACAGAGCTGTATAATGGTGATTTGGATCCCCAGTCAGTGCAGCAAGGTGTACTAGGAATGCTCCTATTACCCAGGCTGTAACCTCCCCTACTGAACCCTGTTCTCCTTCAATACTGTGGAATGATTAGTCCCTATCCTTTCCCTGAACTTATATATAGCAAAATAAAAAAATTTAAACACTTTCCTAGAACTGTCCCTAGCCCCTGATAACATCTCTCCCTGCACTAAGTACACTGGAAAATGGCTAAATCCAAGATGGCTGAGGCTATTTATAAGGCTGTGACATCACAAGGCTGGCTGGCTGCTGCATGCATGGCATTATGGGTAATACCTCATTCCCAGAGTTCCTTGCTCCATGTCCTAACACGTGCAGCAGCCATTTTAGGAAAAAATGCAATTCGTTACCACGAAGCATGAGGAAATTTGGATTTGGTGCGAATTGAATTTTTCCTGAAATTCGGATCGAAATATACTTTGTCAACTTCGATTTGCTCATCTCTAGCAGAGGCCGTTGTCTTCATTATCGTGCTGCCTGAGTCGGGTGTTTCAGTTTTTGCTTCAGGAAGGAGGAACGCTAGGTGCACCCCTGCCTTTTGTGTAACACTGTCAGCGCTGATCACTGATAGTCTCACTTTCCTCTACTTTCCCAGCACTAACTTATTGCCAGGATGCACAGAGCAGTGCAGGGTTGTAGTGATTAGTACTGACAGTAAGTTTTATACGCAGGAGGACATAGACAGAAGGAGATTTGTCGTAAAAAGAGAAATATAGGGAGTCAGCTGGCAGGGAGAAAAAAGGTAGGTGAGATTCTTGCCTTCGCATCTTAAGGCGGCTTTAGATGGGCCGATGGAGTGGCCGATTATTTGGAAAGAACCGTTCCTTCCCAACAGTCGGCTGCTCGCTCAGTGAAGAAGTATAAGGACAAGGGATCGCTATTGCAGGGGTGCACCTAGCTTTTCTGCTCCCTGAGGCGAATACTAAAACAGAGCCCCCTCCCACCAATGCCAATTTCTTAACCTAACCCCTTTGCCACAATGAAAGCACTCATTGCCCATGTCACTTCGGCTGTCCCCCTCTTGCCCCTTCTTGGTGCTGCCTCTCCTGGCCTCCTGGCCTCATTGGTGGTGCACCCCTGTGCTATTGTGATCCTTCATCCCCATACAGAATCATTGTTTCTGGGCAGCAGATCACTGTTTAGACAACACAATCTGCTGCGCAGAAACGATGATTGGTGGTGCATGCACGAATGACAGGATCCCCCAACGAACAAGTGTTTTGCTCATTCATTGGGTGATTGGAAGCAAATTTAGATGGCCAGATTATCGGGACTGAGCATTTGCAGGAATGGTCGTTTCCGATAAACTGGACACTACATCAAAATATCAAAAGTCTGCCTGCTGGCTCCACTTTCCACATGACCACCAATTGGGAGAATTGGGTCCTGTTCTCCCCAGTTAACACTTCAAAAAGTGTGTCAATTGCAGCTTCCATTTGCCTGTCTTTATTGTAGCATAAACTACAATAAAGACAGGTAAATGGACGCATAGCCAACTCTTGATCTCAACTACTTTTTTCCGGAGTGCCACACAGGGATGGAAGACCAACATTCTGCCAATATATGTGTGTCCTGTAGACGGCCACACAGTGGACCATCATTGGTAAAGGGGTATTCTGTTTATTTCAAGTTATTTCCTATCCACAGGATAGGCAATAACTATTAGATCGTTGGGGGTCTTACCAGTGGGACTCTCACCGATCACGAGAACAGGGGGCCAGTACCCTCTGCACTCTCCATTCATTTCTATGGGAATTCCGGAGATAGCCTTGCTTTGTAGTCGGCTATCTCTGTAATTCCCATAAAAATGAAAGGAGCAGCAGTGCACATGTGAGACCTGCGGCTGTGTTCATTTCAGGGTGGCTGCAGGGGTTACATGGGCCTTCGTTCTCGTGAGGGTCCCAGCAGTAGGACCCCCACTGATCTAATAGTTATTCCCTATCCTGTGGATAGGTGATAACTTGACACAACTGGAATGCCCCTTTAACCTGTCCTTGCTCTTACATGAAAATTACAAGTGAGCAGCCACCAAACACACACAAGCATATCTGATCCGGTGGTTGGGGCCTGCACAGAAAGGCATCCTGGGCAGCAGGTTGTCCACTCCTCCCCTAACTGGGGATTCCCAGGATTTTTTTAATTTTTTTATTTTTTAGGTCAATATCCTATGTGAGACTGTGTAACACATATAACAGTAGGTAATTTAAAATCTCATACAAGGGCTTCTAGGTAAAAATATATAGCAAGAAACAAACCTCACACGTATCCCCTGATTTAATAAGTTTAGCATTTTGATTTGTGGGAATGAGGAGCAGGATGATCCACAGATGACCTCAACTTCTTGCTCTTGCAGTCACCTAGCTCTGAAGCAGCACCCCTGCCATGCGTTTGATATTGGTCTTTAGCAACTCTTTTATTTTGCACTGTAAACCCTTGTAATCTGGCTGTACTACACTTCTAAGCCCTTTAATGTGTGCATTTCCAGAAGGTATGCAGATATCCATGGAAGCTGCTCATCCTCTCAAATGCAAATGAAGTGTCTAAAACTCTGGTTCATTGTAAACCACTGGTTTGTTAACAAACACTTATCATCTGATCTATTCTAGTTCAATAGATAAATGTTTCAGTTCCTCAAACCTGCCTACAAGATTTTATAAATGGCAGAGTTTAAAAAATTCTAGTCTAGGCATTGTTTAGTAGATGGATTACAAAAGGCATCAGACATAATGCATTGTTATCTTGTGGCCAACAATTTTCTGCTCTGGTTTAATTTATCACAAATGTAAAAAAATTTATAATTATAATATTTCATTACCCAAATTATAAACCATATAGGGCAGTACTTGGGAAAAATACTAAAAACTACTTTGTGAATTTGTCACATATTTTTGTAGATGAAAATCTTGGCAAAATTGCACTTTTTACAAATCTGTCATATTTTCTTTTGTTTATTATTATTTATAATAATGATAATTAAAGCATGGAGACATTGGGATAAATATGCCGCAATTTACACCACAACTAACTTTTAGAGCTGGAGACGAAAGTGGTGAAAGTTGGGACCAAATTTATCAAATGACAGGGCATAATAAATGAGACATTGTGCAAGTCTCCAACATTTTCGTGGAAACTGCGACAATTTTGATTACTGCATGCAACTTTTCATAAATTTAAACTTGTCTGGGGTATGCTTACTACATCACCCATCTTTGCGCCTTTTCTTTGATAACACATTCATAAATGTGATGGTCCTAACGTCACTTTATTAACCACACACCTTTTTCTTAGCAGATTTCTATTTTCGCATGAATCCTTCTTTCTGGGCTGAATACCAATGTTGGCATGTGAAACATTTGGCACAAACTAGATTGCTTGTAATTTTGGTGAGTTTTGCACTACTTTTTGGTGCAGATTGATTAATACATCTTCTTTATAATGTTAATATAATTTAAATCTTATAATTTATTATAATCTCATATCAACGTATCTTTAGATTTAGACTGATATTGCTTTGAAAGATTTAAAAAAACACAGGAGAAAGCTTAAGTATAGGCTAAGCTTAGCCCGAGGTTGTGAGAGGTTGTTGCACTGATTGCCCATACAATATAGGATTCAAGTTAAACTACTCATTCTGAACCACAAAGCTCTCCACAGTGCTGCCCCCCTATATCTCCTCAATCTCTTCTGTCTACCACCCTACCCTTGCTCTACGCTCTGCAAATGATTTTCGACTAACAGCCACCATAATCCAAACTTCTCACTCTGGTCTTCAAGACTTCTCTCGAGCTGCACCAATTATCTGGAATGCCTTACCCCAAGCAATTAGGTTAAATCCCAATATTCCCAATTAGCTCAATTCCTGATGCATCTTTTTAGGGTGGCCTATCACATCCCCTAATCTAACTCTTCTCCATTCACTTCCCTTCAACATCATTCTATTGAACCTAATCCATCATCAAACACTATCCACCACACCACATACACTCAAAAGCACTACAGATATTCAGATGTAGCTTGATATCTACTCATCTATTTTATTAAGATGGCCAGACCATTGTACAAAACAAGCACTTTTTACCTTTTGTGTCACCCCCATCTCCTTGTAGATTGTAAGCTCTTGTGAGCAGGGCCTTCACTTCTCATGTTTTCATTGTTGACTTGTTTGTTGCTATGTATTGTATGACTCTGTTTGTACATGAAGCCTTTTGACTGTAAAGCACTGTTGAATATGTTGGTTCTATATAAATAAAGACTATTATTATTATCATTGGGGGCACAAAAACTGCACCAACAATGCTTTAAATACTGTGCTCCAGCTATATGTGTGTGATGACATGCCAGTGCCAATACAAAACACTAGTCACTGCTGTTTTCCGTACTATCCTCCAGATATATTTACACAGCAGGTGACCTGACAGACAATATTGTGTCCTTAGTGCCAGCTTTTGCTATCCCCAATACTGTGCCTTGCCTCTACTCATTCTAATTGATGACGCATACTTTCCCCCATACTTCTTTGCAACTAAAACAGCTTTCACTTTACAAGATTTTGAAGTGTGTCTGTGGGAATTTTTGCTTATTCATCCAGAAGACCATTAGTTGGGTCACATGCTGATATTGGACGAAAGGGAACTTAAAGTGGCCCTGGAAAAAACCTAAAGAAAGCCCCATGCTGTAGGTGGCTACAAATTAACAGAATGCGGGGCAACACAAGTAGATGGGACCAACAATACCATAGTGCAGCACAATATGCCGCCCCACAGTAACAAGTCCTACAGTGCAATACAAAATGCTGCTGCCGGCACTGAGGACGGCGATACATCTGAAGGGTACCATTCAGGAGGGTACCTGTAGATGCCAGCCAAGTGCATAAGTACCTGATGCTCCTAGCATTAATTACTAATGAGAGAATGAGATAATTATGTATCCAGTAGGGCTCAGGTTGCCCACAAGGCTGTCCCCACAATGTTGGAAGCATAAGCATACAATTGCCCAAAATATCTTGGTATGCTGAAGTAGAAAGACTTCCCTTAACCAGGACTGAGGGGCCCACAGCCTTATCCTTCTTCCACCAAACTTTACAGTAGTCACAATGCAGTTAGGCAGTTAACATTTTCCTGGAATTTGCAAAACCTAGACTACTAAATATAGAAGCAAGATTGTAGTCAGAGGAAGGGCTACAGCGCCTGCTCAGCTTCTGAGAAGACACCATGTTTAAAGAGTGGACTTCCACCATTTATGTATGGCTGGGGTCAAGAAGGGATGAAAGAGGACCTGTCAGCTCTCCTGACATGTCCTTTCATTACTAATTGCATTCTCGACGTAATAAGAATTTTAATATTCCTACTAGAAGTTTATGATTGAATTACCTGCAGTCTGCGATAAAGGTCCATCTGGGTGTTACCAGTTTGGAGGTTGTCCCTGCACAGATTCTTGTTTTTAAAATCAATCAATAAATGCGTTAAAAAAAATATTTCTGAATTACATAAGATTTTGCAGGTGAGTATTAGGCATGATTAGCGGAATTTGCTTCACCAAGCTTAGATACCCATTTAATCCACCTCTCCCCTTGTTTCTCCTCTGCCTCTTCCCTCTGCCAATCCCTTTGAAATTCAGTTCAAGATACTAACAACTACATATGAGCCTGTCCACAATCTGTCCTCTCCTTACATCTCTGGCCGCCTTTCACGATACATCGCTCTGATCCTCTCAAGACCATCTTTTTCGTTATCCTGTTGTCTGCTCCTCGCACAATCTACAAGATTTCTCGTGTGCCACCCCCATACACTGGAACTCAATAAACCAGATCATCAGATTCTTCCCCACTATCCAAACCTTCAAAAGAAACCTGAAGACTCCCCTCTTCAGGAAAGCCGACCACTTGCAGTAAGTACGCTGCCACTGCACAGTCAGAAGACCAGCTTTTACCCTCATCTACTATGTGCTTCCCCTTGCAGATTGCAAGCTCTCGCGGGCAGGGTTCTCTCCCCTTCTGTACCAGTCTATTACTAAGTTCATGCTAATTGCACTTGTTTTATATTATGTACAGTATGTATAACTCCCTTTTAGATGAACAGTCCCATGGAATGAATGGCGCTTTCAAATAAATAATAATAGTCACATTAGAATACATTTTTTTCCTGTGAATTCCTATAAATCAGAGATGTACAAACACAGAAACAGTACAAAAGTAGAGCAGGAATATTTGCCCCAACAAAGAAATAGTCGCTTATAAAAGTTACAGTTATAATAGTTGTAAACAACTGTACACATAAAGAGGGAAGGTAATCCAACCACACAGAGAAACCGAAGGAGTAAGCAGGAGACAGATAGTAAGCAAAGGGAAACAGAATAAATAAGAATTAGTTTGGACACGATCTTATTTAGGATTAAAGATGAACAACATAGCAAGACACATATTAAATTTTACAATGTGTCCTTATTATAAAAGCTTTTAGACACTGTAAAGTTAAATAAAGATGTATATTGTACATCAAAGAAGTCTACACACTGACTGACAAGTTTAATGCCTCTACCCCAGCTTTGATATTTAAATGTGCAAGGCATCAGGGGGTCTATGTATTGACAGAAGCCAGGCATTACAGTGAAATGAAAATTAGACTACTACCTGACTATGTGGTATAGCAGCCTCAGGTACAGGCAGCTGGGGAGAGAGCCTGTCATGGGTGGCAGGTACTATGAAGGACGGTGTGATCAATCATGTATTCCACATAATATTGCCCAAATTCAGCCTTAAGCAGTAAAGAGTACAAATGTCCTCAAAAAGTAAAGTATTAATTACAACTGAATAACGAAGAGAAAATTGTGCAATACAGAATGTGTCACTGTTTTGATTGATACATTCTATTGTTATATTACAATCATATTTAAAATAGCTCATTATGACAGTTAATGTTCAGTAAGAAATGAAAAACACCAAAATAAAAAATCATCACCCTAAGGCCAATTTTTTTTTTTTCCACCAAATTTGCAACTTAGTAAATAGGATTTTTTTAAATGTTATATTCATTCATTTTCTAGCAGGCCATTTTATAGCTATTTTCTCAATGTATTTAAATATGAAGAAAATTAAATAAAAATGTGTGGCATTCTTTATACGGTTTATTTAACCCCTTCTTGCAACATACACATGAAGACAAAATTGTTGGTACCCTTCCATTAAAGAAAGAAAAGCCCTCAATGATGACTGAAATAACTTGAAACTGACAAAAGTGATAATGAATAAAAAAAATACTAAAAATTAACTAATGAAAATCAGGCATTGCTTCTGAATTGTGGGTCAACAAAATAGTTTCTAAAACTAATGAAGCTGCCTGCGCAAAAATGATGGTACCCTTAAACTTAATATTTTGTTGCAATTATATTTTGAGGCAATCGCTGCACTCAAGTGATTTCTGTAACTCTCAATGATACTTCTGAAACGGTCTACTGATATTTTGGTTCACTCCGCATGAGCAAACTGCTCGAGCTATCTCAGGCTTATAGAAGGCAACTTCAGAACAATCCAGTGCTTTGCTCTTAGCCATTCTTGGATGTTTTAGCTGCGTGTTGGGTCATTATCCGGTTGTAGGACCAATGACCTGCAACTAAGGCCTCATGCACACAAACGTATTTTCTTTCCGTGTCTGTTCCGTTTTTTTTGCGGACCATATGCGGAACCATTCATTTCAATGGGTCCGCAAAAAAAACGGATGGTACTCCGTGTGCATTCCATTTCCCTGTGTCCGTTTTTCCGTTCCGCAAAAAAATAGAGCATGTCCTATTTTTTCTATTTTGCGGACAAGGATAGGCATTATTACAATGGATCCGCAAAAATAACGGATCCGCAAAAAAAACAGATGCCATACGGAACGTCATCCGTTTTTTTTGCGGATCCGCAATTTGCGGACTGAAAAACTCATACGGTCGTGTGCATGAGGCCTTAGACCAAGCTTTCTGACACTGAGCAGCACATTTCACTCCAGAATGCCTTGATAGTCTTCAGATTTTATTGCACCCTGCACACTCTGTGCCAGATGCAGCAAAGCAGCTCCAAAACATAGCTGAGCCTCCTCCATGTCTCACAGTAGGTATAATGTTCTTTTCTTTGTATGCTTCATTTTTGCGTCTGTGAACATAGAGCTGATGTGACTTTCTAAAAAAGCTCTAGTTTTGTCTCCTCTGCCCAAAGGTCATTCTCCCAGAGTCTTTATGGTGTGTCAATATGCATTTTTCAACATTCCAGTCTTGTATTTTTGTGATTTGCTTTCAATAGTGGTTTACTCCTTGGTCATCTTCCATTAAATCCACTTGGCTAAGACAGCGACGGCTGGTGTGATCTGATACTGATGTACAGTGACCTAGGAGTTCACCTCTAATCTCTTTGGAAGTTGTTCTGGGCTCATTGGTTACCATTCATATTATCTGGCTCTTCAATTTGTCATCAATTTTCTTCTTGTGGCCACATCCAGGGAGGTTGGCTACAGTCCTGTAGACCTTAAACATCTGAATAATATGTGCAAATGTAGTAACAGGAACATCAAGCTGTTTGGAGATGGTCTTATAGCCTTTACCTTTAACATGTTTGTCTATAATTTTCTTCTAATCTCCTGAGACAACTCTCTCCTTAGCATTCTTTGGTCCATGTTCAGTGTGGTCCCCAAAATAATACCAAACAGCACAGTAACTACTTTTCACCCTATAAATAGACGGACTGCAAATTACAGGACACACCTTAAGCCTGTATTACACCAGGTGATTGTCAGGCTGATAATCCCTAACAAGCGTTTGTAGGAAAGCTCATTAGCGATGATCTGTCTCTATGATAGTGCCGCTGATTAAATGATGAATGAGCAAATGCTCGTTCACGGGGCAATCGCAATCTTTCAGCAGGTTTAAAATTCATTGCTTGCTGTCGGCAGATTATGCTGTCTAAGCACAATCTGCTTCCGGCAAACAATGATTCAGTATGAGGACAAGTGGCGGCATTAGCGATCGCTCCTCCCCATACTGTAGAGGAGATCGCTCCATGTAGTAGCAGCGCCCACCTCTGCTGGTGAGCAGGCGATTGCTGGGAGGGAACACTTCCTTCCCGACAATCGCCTACCGGATCATGTAATGTGATACAGCTCTTAGTTTAACATGTTCAGTCAAATTCTTTTATATCTTTTCTAGGGGTACCATCATGTTTGTCCAGGCCAGTTTCATTTGTTTATTTTTTTTAATTATTCTGTTGAATCGAAATTCAAAAGCAGCTATTTTCATTAGCTGATTTTCAGTAAATTTTTTACTTATTATCAATTTTGTCAGTTTCTAGTTATTTCTTTAAAGGAATTATCCGTTCCCTGGAATGCTCCCCCATATAAGCAGCAGCGGCCTTGCAGGGACCAGGAGCCACGCGGGTGCCGGGGAGCGAGGTAAGTACATTGTGTGTGAGGGGCCCGGCAGTGGGGGAAGCATTTCAGGGATCGGACAACCCCTTTAATGGAAGGGTACAAACAATTTTGTCCACATGTGTACATATACATTGCCAGCAGGAGTAAGTAGCATTTTTGGTGGGGTCATCCAACGATCCTGTTTATATGAGGATCATCTGACTCTCTCCTGGTATTGGGGGAGAGAAGGATTCGGCATGTTGGATATCAACACCAATCCTTTTGTTCTCCTGGGAGATAAGGCACTGCTAAAGACAATGGCTTTCTCCTCTCTCCAAACTGAAAAGGCATACAGGCCTGACCAAGTTATGTATATGGGGGAGTGGGGAGAGATAGCTTCTATAGCTCACCGCTATTGGAGATATTTGGTCACCTTTAGTCTCTAATGTATGTACTGGTGATCATGTTACTATGCAAATAAGCATGTGATTATCAGAGGCTGTATAGTTGTGAGATCAGTTGTATTTCTGAACTCGCGAAATCAAAAAAATCTCTGTTCTCAGCAGTTTACACATTTTAATAAAGTTAAGATTACAAAGAGAATTCCAGATCACTTGATCAGAATGGTTCACTTTTTATGAACCATTCTGATCGAGTGATCTGGCATACTTTCATGTTTCGGTCATAGTGTCTGACATTTTACTAGCAAAATATTGCAGCATGCCGTGTTATTTTGTCTGGCAATTTTGACGGAATCTGTGACGGCGGTTCTTGATGAAGACTCCATCACAGATGTGAACAGAGCCTAACAGGACAAAGATCTTTATGTCACTACTTTGCAAATGGCAAAGCAAAGTATGTATTCATTAATTAGGTAGACAGCAGAACTGCCTAAATAAATGTCAATTCTCATTACTGATGACTAGAAAACTTCAATAATGATATTAGCATAACTTCTTTTTTGTATAAATACAATTTATATAAAAGTTGAACAAATTTATACAGTAGATTTCTTGTTTTAGGTATTAGGTACTTCCCAGTGCAATCGCAGGCATTAAAGGTATAAAGTAAATTTATTTGTTCCTGTAGTCTATGCAGCAGAATAGACATTTGTGGCTTAGCTCACGTGCTGTGAGTTAAAAACAGGTTCCACGATTAAACCAAAAGGATCCTTTAAGAGGACCTAGCTTACAATCTCCCAGAATGATTTTAAAGAAAAACCTGAGCAAGAAATGCTTTTACCATAAATGTAATAAGTGGGGATAATGCATTGGATAATGTTCGTGCAGTTGTCCCACTGCAAGTGTTAATGTCACTGTATTGTCTCTATACTATATGTCCGAAAGGTCGCATATGGAGAGAGTGGGAGTTTTCTTGTTTCTGTTGCTAGGCAGGGCTGGCACTACCCTTTTCTCTCTAGGAGGAAGAAAGTTAGTGTAGTGGAAGCTGTACATGTGCAAACAGCAAGGGAGCAGAGCTTAACAGTGAAACCTCTTACTTTGTCAATTACAAATTGACAACAGATGTGCCAGCCCTTGAGAGAAAGAGCTACTGGTTTTAGCAAAATGTATAGCGGCCACATAAGGGAAACTGCAGAACATTTTTTCAGAGAAAGGTAACGCATGTACATTGTGGCGACAGACTTCTCTGCATACTGGTGGTCACAATAAGCTTCAGGTTCTCCATCATCTCAAGAGGACAGAAGGACCCTTTGTATTCCTGTATTCCACTGAGGATACTGCAAATATACCATACAGTGAGACTGAGAGAGATCAGTTACACCCCTTAGGCCGGGAAAGGAGATATTGTAAAGCCTGATTGAAAAGAGAGAGACCAGTCTCCCATACGCAACTGTATATGCCAACTGTAAAGACTGTGCTTTTAACCACTTCCAGGAGAATATCACTCCACAATTTGCTACCCATTTTCTCCTAAATACAGTAACACCCCATTTGTGGCCGTAAACTGCTGTTTGGGGATACGCCAGGGCTCAGAAGGGAAGGAGCGGCATCTGGATTTTCTAACATGGGATTTGCTGAAATGTTTTTTAAGAGCCATAACTTTTTTTACTTTTTTGCTGACTTTGCTGTGCGAGGGCTTATTTTTTGCAAGACAAGCTATAGTATTTATAGGCACCATTTTGGGGTACATTTGCCTTTCTAATTGCTTTTTACCTCATTTTTTGTGAGATAAGGTGGGCTTAAATTAAAATTCTGTTAGTGTTTTTATGAATTTCACTATGTGGTATATATGAAATGATAACTTCATTTTGCAGATTGATACAATTATGGCAATACCAAATTTATATAGTTTTTTTTCTTGTTTTACTACTTTTGCATAATAAATACCTTTTTAATAAAAATCTGTTATATTTTACATCACAATATACTAACATTCATAACATTTTTATTTTTCTGCCATCGTAGATGTTTGAGGGCTTGGCTTTTGTAGGACAGACTGTATTTTTCATTGGTACCATTTTCGGTTACATAAGATTTTTCGATGCCTTTTTATTATGTTTTTCGGGAGATGAGGTGACCAAAAAAAAGCTGTTTTGGCGTCATTTTTTTTACAGCGTTCACTTGATGGGGTAGATAATGTGATATTTTTACAGAGCCAGTCATTATGGATGCTTTAATACAGAATATGTCTATTTTTTATTTAAGTTTTATACAATAAGAGCATTTTTGGGAAAAAATTATGCTTTTGTGTTGCTTTCTTTTTAGAACCATATTTGTTTAATTTTTCTGGCTATTGTCTTGAGTCAAGGCTCCTTTTTGTGGGATGAGGTGATGTTTTCATTGGTACCCTTTTGGGGTACATAAGACTTTTTAGTAGCTTGATGTTTTTCGTAGGTGAGGTGACTAAAAAATAGCTGTGTTGGCATAATTTTTATTTATTCTTTTTACACCGTTTACCTGATGGGATAGACGTTTATAGTCTATGGGCGGTTAGGAAGTGGCTAAAATGTGTGAACCATCTATTGAACCGCCTTAGTAAAATACAGTGGACTTTTTGGATTAAACCGGGCTTCATCATTGTGTACCTGCCTTGGACGTCAAAACTCATCTGCACCCAGTGCACCCCACCTAGCATCAGGCATGAGCCCCAAAAGCATGGTATGCCCTGAAGGGTACAAAAGGAGTGCCTTTCCTATCAATGCACTGTCCAGGGAGCAACATAAAGAGGACTGCCATCATGAGAACAACTACTCCCATCCTTTCCACCTCCCCTGCAGCTCACTGAATTCAGACTACAGTAATGCAAAATTGTATAAGTTAGTTCACGCTTTCTTCATTTTTCTTTGCAGAAGCACAGACATATGGAAACATTTCTATGCATTTCAATGGTGGGATAATACAGAATGTACAACTAAATGCCTGAAGCTGGCTTCCTTTGAAACTCTCAAATCAAGTCTATAAAGTTTAATGGATGGAAGACCTTTTTAATAAACTTATATGTCCGGGCTCCAGTAGCGTGATCCTCAGTGCCAGCACTTGCATGCTGGTAGAGCTGCTGAGCCATGCCCGCTAGTGACATGACTGCATCCCTAGTTACAGAGCGCAATGCTCTGATTTCTCCCCGCAGTGCATGTGCACTGGAGGAAACGAGCAGTGGGCTGAATGACAGCCCATCTGCTCAATTACCTTTCTGTTTCCTTGTCTGACCTATGGGAGAGTCAGGTCACCATACAAATCAGGTTCTGTCCGGGGAACTGGCTCTCTATTTAAACCTCCTAGTGGATTTCACTACTGCCAGTTATAGTCTTTGTTGGGCTCGCTAGCTAGGTTCCTTGTTCCCTGTTCCTGCATTAGCCTATTGATTACACTGTGTTTCTGACCCTGGCTTGTCTTCTGACCATTCTCTGTTTCATATTTGGTACTGCGTAGCCCGTTTGATTCTGACCTCGGCTTATCTTCTGACCTCTCTCTGTCTCACGTTTTGGTACTGCGTAGACCATCTGGTTCTGACCCATTTCGTACGACTCTTCTTTTGTGTTGTCCGTTTGTGTTTCTTGTTTGTCCTGCACTTATACTAGTGTAGGGACTGTCATCCATTTGCGGTTCTGCCATTTAGGGCTTACACTGCAAAGAGGTAGGAGAAGTGGGCTGGGTTCTAGTTCAGGGACTCTTTGTCCTCGTCTGTCCCTATCTACAGTCCGTTACAACCTCTAATAAGTTCTACTAAGGGATTTGACTCTGTCAGTCCAGAATGTTGTCATAGCTCTAGAAGGCTGTGCCATCACCACCCTGCAGACCTTCTTCCTCAAAACATACAGCAATAGATTCTTTAGGTTACCTAGCAATTGCAGGAAAGTAGACAAGGTAATTTTTTGGTTAAGATCTTCAAAAGATGTGATCTTTGGTGTAAAAGAGGGTCCTAAGGGCAACTCTTTGTGCCATGTTTAATTATACCCTTCTATTGCTGCCTGGGTTTGACTGTTACTGAGTTTCTTGGCCAGACTAATGGTAACTAGAGAGGTTACTTTATAGAACAGCATCTTATTTTTTGATTCCTGTAGAGGTTCAAATCGCCCCTGGAATAGATTGTTGAGCACAGAAGAGAGATCCCAGTTTGGGAAAGTGTTTAACCCCTTTAGGACCAGGCCAATTTTAAAAAATACTATTTAATTTTTTTCTCCTTGCATTTCAAGGTCCATAACTGTTTCATGTTTCTGTTCACATAGCCATATCAGGGCGTGTTTTTTTGGGATGAGTTGTACTTTTTAATTGCAGCATTTAATGTTCCATATCATGTATTGCTAAACAGTAAAAAATATTTCTGGTGTGAAAAATTTTTTTGTAATTCTGCCAATGTTGTTTGGGTTTCATTTTTTATGGTGTTCACTAAGTGGTAAAAATCTATGACAGTCTTATTCTGCATGTGACTATGACAATACAAAATTTATATAGTTTTCATTATGTTTTACTACTTCTAAAAAATTAAAAACCTTTTAAAAAATATATAATTGTGTCATAATGTTCACTATGCGGGACAAATAAGATTCCAGCAGATCAAACATTTTTTGGTGTGACAATAGTAAATATGTTTATCTTTTTATAGCTTTTTCATCTTTAACCCCTTCAGGACACTGCCATTTTTCGCATTAAGGATCAGGCAATTTTTTTGAAATTTGACATGTCACTTTATGTGGTAAATAACTTTGGAGCACTTTATGGTTCAATCAGTATTTATTGAAAGGAGAGTGAAGTAACAAGCATGTTCATTCCATTCAAGAGAACAACAACAGTAGTTCAAAAAATTATGTACAATGCAAGACTAACATAAGTCAAATCAGTTTATTATGTGTAAGGACAAACCGGGTATGACAAACACACTGACAGGGGGAGGGGGGGGGGCATGAAAGCAAGGGAAGGAAAAGAAGGAGGTGTTCCATAATACCGCAAGGCGAACGTACTGCAAATTAGGATCTCGAGGCCTCAACACAACCAGTAAACTTTGGAGCACTTTAACTTGTCCAAGCTATTTTGAGAATGTTTTCTAGTGAAACATTGTACTTCATGATAGTAACTTTGAGTTGATATAATTCACCTTTATTAATAAAAGAAAATCAAAAATTTACAGAACATTTGGAAAAATTAAGATGGATAGTGATACCTCATAAAATAGCCATTAGTTAACATTTTACACATATCTACTTTATGTTGGCATCATTTTGTAAATGTCATTTCAGATTTTTAGGACGTTAGAAGGCTTAGTATTTTAGAACCAATTTTTAAACTTTTCAAGAAAATTTCCACGACCGACTTCATAATTCAGTTATGAAGTCACTTTGAAGGGCTTACCTTATAGAAACCACATATACATGACTCAATTTTGGAAACTACTTTTCTATCCCTTTAGGTGTTCCACACGAGTTAAAGGAAATTGGAGGTGAAATTTCAAAATTTTTGCAGATTTTCCTGTAATGCAGAAAGGGTTAACAGCCAAATAAACCTCAAATTTTATTAGCCTAATTCTGCAGTTTACAGAAATGCCCTATATGTGGTCATAAACAGTAGTGTGGGCACATGGCAGGGGTCAGAAGGGAACGAGCGCCATAAAGTTTTTGGAGGGCAGATTTTCTAGATCTATGTCGCGTTTCAAAAGACCCTGAGATACACCAAAATGTGACCCCATTTGGGAAACTACACCTCTCATGTATTCTTTGAGAGATGTAGTGAGTGCTTTGATCCCACAATTTGTCACTCATTTTCTCCTGAATATGACAACACCTCATATGTGGTTATAAACTGCTCTATGGGCACAAAGCAGGGCTCAGAAGAGAAGGAGCACCATATGGCGTTTGGAGGGCAGATTTCACTGTAATCATTTTCAGACACCTTGTCACATTTAAAGACTCCCTGATGCACCCCTACAGTAGAAATCCCCAAAAAGTAACTCCATTTTATAAACTACACCCTCCATGGAATTTTTCAAGGGGTGTAGTGAGTCTATGTTTTTTATTTTTGTTACGTTTTACACAGTGAAAGCATTTTTGAAAAGAAAAAAATCTTGTTTTTGTGTTGCCATTTTTTTTATTTTTCTGGTGATTGTCTTATGTGGGGGCTTGTTTTTAGTGGGATGAGGTGATAGTTTCATTGGTACCATTTTGGGGGACATAAGACTTTTTGATTACTTGGGGTAACACTTTTTATTTTTATAGAGCAGGTTGTTATGGATGTGGCGATACCTAATATGTCTATAAAAAATCTTATTTTGATATTGCCATTTTCTGAAAGCCATACTTTTTTTTAAAATTTCTATGGTGATTGTCTTATGCGGGGGCTTGTTTTTAGCAGGATGAGTTGACCGGTTTATTGGTACCATTTTTAACTTTTTATTTTTGTCCCACTATAGGACTTCAACTTTTGGGGGTCTAATCCCCTCTACAATGCATTACAATACATAGTGTAATGTAATACATTGACTGTCAATATTACACTGACAGAGTGTCTATGAGAACCAGTCTGGGGGCTGGATCTCATAGGCTTTCGTAGGAGGCAAGCCCCTGTCTGTGTAACACTGACAGTCAATGCATTACAACACACAATGTTAAAAAGAATGTGAGCTCTCCTTACATGCCTATTTTAGTAAACACCTGTGCTCTTTCTGAAATAACAGTTCTGGAGCATATTTTCTGTATCACGCCTTTGTTATTCTTAAATGTCAGCTGTCAGCTTTTGTTTAGTTAGAGAAACAATTTTATAAATATGCTAATTAGGTCAGTAAGGAGCCCAAGGGATGTTACCAGAGTTTCAGGAGCCCAGCACTGCCCCTTATCCTCCAACTACCCTCCTTGCTCCCCCGACGTCACACAGTTGAAGCGCCATGATCTTGCACAGAGCAGCTGGCGTATGTGCAGTTCATAACCTGAGGCTGATGCCAGCACAGAGCTGTACACGGAACTAGATGTGAACACCTTTGTGTCTATATTAAACTTTACACTTAAATCTTCTTATAATTATTTGTAATGAAACTGCCTATACTTACGGATCATCAGTTCAAATACCACAAGAACACTGTGAGAACTTGTCCCTGAGGAACATGGCGGATCACCGTCGAAGTGCGTTGTACACTAGTTCTGTACTTTTGTGTGTCCTGTTTTTTTATCAACAAACCCTCCTAATACTAGCTGCGCCCCATCAGGCAGCTCCATTCCACATTATTCTGGTGACCAATTTCATGTTTTCCCTGCAGAGGGAGGAGAAGCTAGTTTGGAATTTTTTCCCAGTGTTGTGCCTGTGTTGTATAACCTCTAACAGTAAGCAGATTACTGCTGGTTACTAGCTTTGGTATCAAGGGCAGGCTCAGACTGGCCCACAGGGGTACAGGTGAATCCCCAGGTGGGCTTCTGAGCAAGGAGGGTCCCTAGTCTCCCACCCTCTGCACAAGTGGCACATTAAAACCTGACAATGCTTCCAATTGTAATCAATATTATAACAAATGCCAGACTAAGGATAGTCAGAACCCACCGATAGCACTTAGACAGCAGGTCACACGTCGATAGGGTAAGTAAAGGGTTTAGCCACCGAGAGGTGGGGTCGCCCCTTTCGGGGCGGGTGCTCTGCCTGTAGGCAGGGGTAGACACCGTAGGATCATATCAGGGATAATAACTTCTCCCGACCCCACCTGGAAGATATCCAGTTATACATATGAATCATCAAACTGTAAGTTATACATCACTTACCTTTATATCGACGTGTGACCTGCTGTCTAAGTGCTATCGGTGGGTTCTGACTATCCTTAGTCTGGCATTTGTTATAATATTGATTACAATTGGAAGCATTGTCAGGTTTTAATTTATCTAGTAAAAGTTATATTTTAAAGTGGAAGCTTCATACTTCTGTGATATTTTTTGTAATAGCTTCCTATGTCACTATACGAATTTCTGTGATTGGGACAAGTGGCACATAGCACAGTAGACCTACTGCACTACATACATATATTCAATATACAGCACCTAAACCAGCCTATGTTCAGATAAAAAACTTGATAGAGTATTAAAGAAACTCCCCAGTTTATTATTATAGACACGATCAGAGCTGAGATAACTTCTAGGTATAGAGAAAAGCTGTCAGTGTCCTCTTCTCCTCAGGACCTACCTTCTCAAAGCTGCTGCAGGAACCCCCATATTCAGTCATCTGGTAGCATCTTGCTGCTGTGTGAACAGGTAATATATGACTGAATCTGTACATGGGCCCCCAAAATACATTTTACTGGCGGGCCCTAGTTCAACACTGATCAAGGGTATCATGCTATGGTATATTAGATAACACAGGATGACACCATGACAATAGGTGATGGTCACAGCTCATCTCCTCCACATCCCTGCACCCAGATATACTAGTCATACCATGTTCTAGGCATACATAGAACAGTTTCCTACTGAAGTCAGAATCATCTCCAAACTACAGGTTCCTATAGGTCAGGTGGCTGTTGTAAAGTTTATCTCTGAATGCTGTTAACAGCAGTTGAGGCAAAATCATGTAAAGAAAATAAAATAATGTACAATCGGAAAAAAAACTGATTAATAAAAAGAATATGTAATAGTATTTTATTTAAATAAATAACATTTTTTTTTCTTTAAGTAATGCACCTGACAGCAGAAAATGTTACAAAATCTAAAATAAAGAAAAAAAACATTACTCCTCTGTTAAATCCCTAGCAACCCCAGATGCGCCACTCTGGTAGATCCCACCTGACTATATTCCTGCACTGATCACATGCAGCAACTACAGCACTGGTGTTCTGTCGTACAAACAAGCATCACCACTGCAGCCATTCAATGCAAAAGGTAACCAGTAACCAGAGGTAATCTGCTTACCGTTAGGGGAAATCAAATTTACTATATATATATATATATCATTGAAAAAGATCACATTTAATGAGGCCAGTGATTTAGCCGCATGGTTTCATTGGTAATATTTTGGAGTACAAACAACTTTTTGATCGCTTGATATTATGCTTTTTGGGATGTGAGGTGACTAAAGATAACTGTTTTGGCATAAACATTTTTTACAGCATTCACCTGATGGGTTAGGTCATGGGTAGAGATGAGCGAACTTCAAAAATTAGTTTGGCGTTCGGGTTGTGGTAATCGCCGCACCCGTTATGGATTCCACTACCAAGGACTATCTCGGCATATGGAATCCATAAGGATCGGCTTCCACGAATCGAACTGTTGAAACGTCAAGGACCTGGGGTGACGTCACCGTCATGTGATCAGTGCTAGGGCGTGGCTCAGCACTGGATTTGATCCGTGCTGAGCCACGCCCCTGAACTGATCACATGACGGTGACGTCACCGCAGGTCCTCGTGCTTTCAACAGTTCGGGTTCGTGGAAGCCGCCCCTTATGGATTCCATATGCCTGGATAGTCCGCTGTAGTGGAATCCATAACGGGATGCGGCGATTACTACAACCTGAATGCCGAACTATTTTTTAAAGTTCGCTCATCTCTAGTCATGGGATATTTTTTATAGAACCAATATGTCTATTTTATTAATTTTTTTCTATTTTTAACAATTTTTAAATCACTTAACTGGGGAAAAGGGCTTTTTTTTACATCAGAAACTGTAATTTTTTATTTTTATTTTTTTACTTTTATTTTACACTTTATGTCCCCCATTAGGTCATACAAGACCTCTGGGGGACATTTAACATCACATTCTTTATTTTTTTTAACTATTGATTTCTTCAGTAACTGGGGCTGACATAGTAGCCCCAGTTACAGGGGGAATACAACCCCCAGAGAGGCCGTACAGCATAATACAGCGCTGTACAGCCTCAGTGCAGGGCTGATCGAGGTCTATGGAAGACCACCGGACTGGATACATAGCGCTTCCTGGTCTGTATACACAACCCTCCTATACAGTGATCCAGAAGGCAGGGACACTAAGGAACGGTCCTTGCCTTACTCTATGGGGTGCCCCGCTGTCACTGCAGCTGCAATCTCTGAAGGGATATTCTGAAACGTCCATTCAAAGATAATTATAGTCAATGGGTGGTTGGAAAGTGGTTAATTTACAATAACCGGAGAGCCCCAATAAAATCTAAGAATCACTCTACTTTTCAGGCAGTATAGAATTGCTTTCTGAGTGTTCTTTCCTCAAAAATTGGAACTTTAGGGTAAGTTCAATTGACTGTATAATGTATGTGGATGGGGTACTGAATATGCTATCCACATGTAGTGTAAAAAAATTGTATGGAACTCAGGGTGTGCACAAATGCCACAGATTTCACCAATAGCAATGTGAACTGTATTTTAGATTAGATAATTAACAAAATAATACAGATTGAGACACTGTCCAAAGTGACTAGCCACTTATGCATCCTACATCATGCAAAGTATTATATGACAATCTCCTCTTGTTCATACAGAATGTCACTTGTATGGACTTAATGAAGTGTGCTTTTCTACTCCTCATTAGGCTACAGTGTTGTCAATAAAGCAGTCGATAAAACGGGTTGATGGTATTGAGACTTGGAAAGGCAGTCTACACTAAGGCAGAATGTACCTTTGTCAAACATGATGACCAGGCAGCATCCAGATCAATACCCAGCTCTGAATTAAACCTAAGTCATCAATCAGGCTCCAAGAAAAGGACACTGCAGGTCACAGTCGGATGGATAATCCCAATTCTCATCTGAGCTTTTACCCTGTCTGCCCTGCAAGCTGCACTTATCCAGGAAGGTGATTCTGCACACAGATTTGAGGCCAGACATACAGCAAATAACAGCAACTTCCTGCGGTTAACAATCGGATCTACAGTGGTTACTGAAATCAGGTTTTAAGAGTAGTTTCCAAACAGACCCAAAACCATAATGTAATACTTATTGAATGAAAGTTATTGATAAAGCAACTTTATACATGACGTTAATTATTTTGTCAGTGCAAGGATATAAAAAATAGGGAATAACTGAGAGTTGATAAACTAAATATTTATTAAAACAAAAACATATAAACAATAAAATGGGGGAACATAGGTCAGGGGCAATGGGTCCTGGTGTAAAGGCAATTTTAACTTAATTTAAATTGACTTTAGGTACCTAAGACGGAGTGACTGTGAGGAGACAATAAACAAGTGTACAGAAAAAAAAAACTCAGAAAAAATATTCACATGTTTCATGCCATAAGTTTTTTCCTACTGAGTAATTTCAGTTTTTTGCCTTTTTTATCACCACTTCATTAACTGTAAAAACGGAGTTCGGAGTCACAGTTTTTATATGTCATATAATATGGTGTATGTCTATATATATTAATGTATGTGTGTATATATATATATATATATACTGTATATAGTTGCGAGTCCGTGTGCTGATCACTCTGCCTGTCTGGGTACCAACTATAATCAGGTTACCTCACCTATAAACTTCAAATCCAAACACAGAGGGACCAGGCTTTGCACAGCCACAGGTGCACATGCAGCTTGCAGGCACTGACTCAGAATGAGGCTCCCAACCCTGTCTTTTTCCCCACAGCAATGAGCCCAGCAGCTACACCTGGGTTCATCTTGGGTTAGGGAAAAATGCCATACTGGAATGGGGGGGAATGACAGGTCCCTCTACCAACCTACCCGCCATTCCATAAAAATCCAGGCCCATGAAATGCTTCAAACAAAACGACACTTTGCTGAAACAAGACAGCTTTCCTGGATTTTGCCTCCAGTACATTACCATACACAGTGAGATGCGCCTAATTTATTAAGTGTTGGATGCCTCTTAATAAATTAGGCGCCAGTTACTGAAGTCTATGCCAGGCTCCAGCTACAGGCTATATCCTCCAACACTTTCTGGTGAAAGCCCTGCCCTCTACTGCTAGGTGCTACCTCCTTTCTTGTCAATTCGGAAAAGCGCAGAGAAGCTTAAAAAGTCACAAATTATGGTGCAAATATGACGTGGGCCATGATTGGCTACTTATTAAAACTAGCAAAATAAAACAAAAAAATTGTGCGCGTTTCTGGATAAACTATAAGCAGCAGCAGTCCCAAATCATAGGGGTAGGTCTCACCCCTCAATTTCAACAGTACCATCAACAAGTTTTGGGTCTGTGCTAATGCGCAAGTACGGCAATAAAGTGTATATGTCTCTACGTGATAGTTGTCCTTCACACGAGGCGTCTTCCCGGAGTCTTTATACCGACCAGCATTCAGGCTTTACTTCCTTTGTAAAGGAGAGAAATATAGTGCAGTACCACTGGGGTATAATATAATCTGCTTTTATTGCACTTACTTGATACAGACTTGTCATAAAACATATAATTCGTATGCCCACTTATTTAAACTACAATAGTGATGTAAACGCCTTAATAAATGCCCCTGAAAGTCTTTATTAAAATGTCACTTCTTTACACTTACACCCCAGTATTCTCTTCCTGGTTCTAGCCCCTCTCACTCATAACATCCTCAAAGGGTTTTTAGCTTCCAGTGATCAGCGTTTTCCTTTTTCTGTACCTTAGGACCTTTCAGAATGGACATGTCTGTGTTCCTCTTCAAGATTGCACACCCTTCTGCCTGCACTGATCCAGCAGAACACTGTATGAGCGCTCTGCCTGATCATTAAGAACGCAGGCACAGATGTCTGGAACTGCTGTACCACCCTGACTGTGGACTGTAAGAGGCAGGAACATTTTAGCAACATTTTTCTTGCTGAAAAGTGACTCTTATAGCCTGGAAAATGCAGTAAATGCCTTAGCGTGTCATATAGTCATCCAACCACATGGTGGCAGTACTTTGGCTACAAACTGACAAAGGTCACGTTAAAGGTGTATATATATGTATATATATAACACTGCTTGTATGCAAAAGGTCCTGTTAGAAAAATTATGAGAAAGATTTATCATCCTCCTACTCAGGGCCGGCTCAAGGTTGATTTGGGCCCTTGGGCGATAAATCTCAGTGGGCCCCCTTAAGGCATTTTTTTACATTTTCATGTCCCCCTGTGGCTCCCACACGGTATAATGACCCCCAGTGGCCCCACACACAGTATAATGACCACTAGTGGCCCTTCACACAGTATAATGACCCCCACACAGTATAATGACTCCCAGTGGCCCCCCACACAGTATAACGACCCCACAGTGGCCCTCCATTCAGAATAATAACCCCCAGTCACCCCCCATTCAGAATAATGACCCCCAGTTGTTCCCACACTGGGGGTTATATTGTATAGAGGGGGCACTGGGGTCATTATACTGTATAGTGGTCACTGGGGTCATTATATTGAAAGGGGGCTCTGGGGGTCATTATACTGTGTAAGGTAAGGGGCCCCCACAGTATAATGACCCCCAGTGCTTCCCACAAAGTATAATAACCCCACAGTGGCCCTCCATTCAGAATAATGACCCCCAGTGCCCCCCACACATTATAATGACACCGCCATACTGTGACCAGATAAAAGGGTATAAGAAAGCACAGTACAGGGAATGACTAGTGGCACTGTGCAGGGTGTGGTAAGAGGGCACAATGCAGGGTTTAAGGGAGCACAATATGGGGTGAGGGGCGCAGTATGGGTGACCCTGTGACGTTAGAAGGTCCTTATGTTGAATGTGGTTTGGACACCACCATAATGAGAGGCAGAGGAGTGACACAGGGGTCCGGGGCCATGGATGGACAGGAGGGGTGAACACAGCAAGTAGGTGGAAGGGGCTGAGGGGGATTCATTAAAGAAGTAGTGGCAGGAGGTCTGTGCAGGGCAGCAATAGGAGACAGGAGCTCTGGATACATGAGGGAGGAAAGGAGACAGCAGGATATGAGGGGGGAAGGTGTCAGAGGCAAACTGCTTCAGGAAGCAGTAAAACAAATAGCATGAAGCTGCTTGTCTACTACAACATCCAGCAGCACCTGGAAGAGTTCCCTGTCCCAGAGGCAGTCACAGTGCAGACTCACTACTCACAGCCCTGCCATCTTGATCTTCTCTCTTTACTGTCCTCAGGCAGCAGTGTAGAGGGGCGTGTCTGAGTCTCTGCAGCAGCTTCATTTAACTATCAGAGGGCCCTCCACGAGGGGTACTGCGTAAGTGAAATGACAGCAGCTCCAACAATGAGTTCTTCCATCTGTATTGATAAAAGTGCTCATAGCAGCTCAGTGGGCCCCCCCAGAAGCAGTGGGCCCCGGTACTTGCCCTTGTATGCCGGGTTCTAGCGCCGGGCATGCTCCTACTCTGTATTTTTCACCCTATAAGACGCACATAGGTTTAAAAGGAGGACAATAAGAAAAAAATATTTTTCATTAGACCTCAGATCAGACTACCAATCAGACCCCCAATGTTAATCAGACCTCAGCTCACAGCCCAAAGCAGACCCCTATTGTTAATAAGACCCCCAATCAGACCTCATATCAGACTCCCAATGTTAATAAGGCCTCACATCAGACCCACAATAAGACCTCAGCTCAGACCCCAATGTGAATGACCACCAATAAGACCTCAAATAAGAGCCCCAATATAATTAAGACCCCCCATTCAGACCTCAGATTGGACCACCATACCTCAGATGAAAGCCCCATGCCTCAGATCAGACCCCCATGCCACAGATCACCACCTATGCCACAGAGCAAATAAAATAAAAAAGATCTACTTACCTCTCCTGTCACGGGTGCCGCCATTCTTAGGATCCAGCTGTCTTCTTCTTCCTGCCGCGCTGTACTGTGACCTGACGTGCACAGCCGTATTCACCACATAAGACACAGTGACATTTTCCCCTCACTTCCACTGGTGTGGTGGGGCCTGTCTTATGAGGCGAAAAATACAGTAGTATCCAAAGAGGATGATGACTGAAATGTACACCAGTTACGAGCTGGTGTAGACTTTAATCAGGTACACGACTGCCGAAGGATGTATTTAACCCCTTAGTGACCAGCCTGTTTTTGGCCTTAGTGACTAAGCATTTGATTTCCATTGTCATGTTTCAAGAATGGCAACTGTTTTTTCAGTTGGTATAGCCATGTGAGGGCTTGTTTTTTTGTGGAACAAGTTGTAGTTTTTAATGACACCATCTGAGATACATAACTCACTAATTAATCATTATTAACTCTTTCTGAAGGAGGGATAGTTTTTACGTTACAAATTTTGTGGCATTTTTCAGCATAACTAACATGTTAACTTTATTCTCTGGATTATTATGATTATAGCAATATCAAATATATGTAGTTTTTTACATTTTAATACTTTTGCAGGCCGATGGACATACACTGCAGATGCAACGTCCGACAGCGGCAAAGGGTCCCTTTAAGAAATACTCGTGACTCCAGTTGCAGTGAAGCAACAATGGGACAGAGTCACTTTAAAAATGGTGGTAACCCAGCTGTAGGAATGGCCGAGTGGTATAGGGTGGCCTACAATATCCCTTACTGTTTTGTATGTGTCACGGTGGTCCTACGGTGCTAGATACGGTGGACCCCAGGGGTTGTCTTCTGAAGCAGCAAATAAGGGGGGTAGTTAACTTGGGGATGGAGAATAAATTGAGTCCAGACCTTGTGATGAAGTTCAATAACAGCTTTACTTGGCATAAACGTTTCTCCAAGACTTTGTCTTGGTTCCAGCAGGCTTTAGTTAGCATTAAAACTCTGGCAGACAAACTCATCTCTGCTACATCTGTTGCTCTCTGGCTTTCTCTGGATACTGAAATGTCTCTTTGTATGGTCTGTCTCTTAATTATGCCAGGGAACTCTCATCCTGGCTCCTGAGGCTCTAAGCTGTGGCCTCCACATCCAGCAGAGCTGACGGTGCTCTAGCTGGCTTGGCTTGGCCTGGGCACGTCCAGCAGAGACGTGCCCAGCACTTGCTTCCTTCCCCTAGCTGGGGGTAAGCTAGACTGCAACTAAACTTGGACCCACCCTTCCTGCAGGAAGTGGGACTCACCCAATCCTTCACAGAGGGGGGGGGGGGGAAGGGGTAGAATGGAATGGAAAGCTCCATTCTATGTACCTGTAGCTCTGCCATGTTTGCTGCCACCTGCTGGTGAACCAGGCACATAACACGTGAACATAAACTGTTATGAAATAGGAAATGCACAGTGTTTGGACCTAAAATAAATACACATGATGACAAAGGGTTAATCTGTAAAGATAGTAGTGGGGTGCAGAAGTGGTAATGCCACTCTGGTGCATTACACAGACAGGCCTGGGGCCTTTATTATGCCCCAGGTGCCATGCCAAGACATCAGCTCCACACTCATTCGTCTGACAGAGAGTGCTCCCTCTAAACCACTTAGATGTTGCAATCACTATTGGTCATGGCATCTAAGGGGTTAAACAAGCTGGATGAGCACCTCTGCCGGTCCAGGCCATTACAGCTGGAACCAAGCTCTCCTGTGAAAGCTTTCGCTCTGTAGGAGGGACACATTAGGCTAGGCCACTGTAAAAAAGTGGAGGCCTAGCCAAATGCCCCTTAGTGATCACCGTAAAAAGTTATATTGGTGGTTACTAATGAGTTAATTTATGCGCCTTATTATAAATTAAATGCATCCTTCTGCGGCACTATGCTGGTCTTGATAAATTAGAGCCTAGGTTCCTTGAAAATTTGATTCGACACAAAGTTCCAATTGAAAAAAATATCTGTAAAAGAGTGATATGTTCCCCTAAAACTTGTTGTAAATAAATTGGCTAAATCCTGATAACGAATGCTTCTTGACTTGAAGGCAATGCTTGTTACACAGGTGAACATCATTGGTAATAGTTGTTGAAGAGTCCAGTCCTGGAAGCCTGTCAATAGAACAACACACTCATTGATAGAAAAATAAATAATAATTATAATAATGCACCAAGAAGGAGTTGTTGGAATGGAATGAAACTTTCTATGTGTGACTGTAATGATAATATATGTAAGTGATTACAGTATTAAAGGAAATAATAGGTTTATTGGGGAAAACTGTACAATTGAAAGGAGGCTCTAGTACCTGTTAGGCCTCCAGCCTGGATACAAGATGAGATACATTTGGGCAAGGAGGCATATAGGTTCAGTATGGTATCCTGTGGTACGCTTGCCCATAGATGTTGCAGCTCACACCCGTAGGTTTCTGAAGCTGGTTTTCCAGCTGGTCCCATTAATGCTTGGTGATAATTGGTGAATTGGTGATAAATCTGGCAACTGGGCAGGTCAAGGAAGTGTTGCTATCTGGCGGAGACATTCCTGGGAACCCCTTGCTGTGTGAGCGAGCATTATCCTGCTAAATAAATACTAGTTGGAAGTCCTCCATGAGAGGCAACACATATCGCTCTGCGCCCTCTTATGGCAAGACCCAGTGTCTAATCAGACCACACCGGCAAACATTTACATATTTGCCTGAGACATAACAGCAAGCCGAGTTTTGTAGCAATCTGACATTTCTATCTGGGTGCTTTATTTTTTGTCAATGAGTGTACATGCTGCAGAATTTCAACTATGGATTTTGATGCGTATCCATGGCAAAATCTGCATGGTACATTGCAAAAGATGAAATCCAAAGCATAAATTGCTGCAAATTTGAAATCTGCACTGCAGGTCAAGTTCTGCTGCAGATTTTTTATGCATTGTGTGGATGACATTTGTTTAAGTATGAAACATTCATGGCACATTTGGCCAAACATTAAAGGGGTATTACAGTTATGTGAAGCTATCCCCTATCCACAGGAAAGTGGATAACAATTAGCTTGGTGGTGGTCTTACTGCTGGAATCCCCACCGTTCATGAGAACAGGGACCCCGTCACTTGCAGTGTCCCATGAAATTATTGGAGCAGCTGGTAAGGCATGTGTGCAGCCGCGCCATTCATTTCTATGGGAATTCCAGCGATAGGCATGCGCTGTACTCGGCTATCTCTGGAATTCCTGTAGAAATGCACGGAATGGCTAGGCACATGCCCGACCAGCCTCTTAGTACATTTTGGGGGCTCCACTGGGTATGAGGTCCCAGCAGTCGGAACCTCACCAATCTAATAGTTATCCCCTATCCCTGTGGATATGGGACAACTTCACATAACCATAATATGCCTTTAAATGTTTTCCATGCAAGATACTGCAAATAGGCAGATATGTATGCCACAGACTTAGGTACTGACATGTAAAAAAGTAATCAAAAAGTTATATGCAGAGGTCACACTACATTTTTTTAGCAGGGTAAAAATACTCCTCTTAGCATTTTTAGGCGACTTCGTAATAGCTAGGAATATAAAATATGTAATAAAGTGTGTCTTTTTTTTCTTTGCTATTGTGTAGGGACAGAGATAGGGAACTTTTTTCTAATATACTTTATTTAGAGAAATCATACATTTACAGTGGGTACGTAAAGTATTCAGACCCCCTTAAATTTTTCACTCTTTGTTAAATTGCAGCCATTTGCTAAAATATTTAAAGTTCATTTTTTTCCTCATTAATGTACACACAGCACCCCATATTGACAGAAAAACAATGAATTGTTGACATTTTTGCAGATTTCTTAAAAAAGAAAAACTGAAATACCCCATGGTCCTAAGTATTTAGACCCTTTGCTGTGACACTCATATTTAACTCAGGTGCGGTCCATTTCTTCGGATCATGCTTGAGATGGTTCTACACCTTCATTTGAGTCCAGCTGTGTTTGATTATACAGTTTGGACTTGATTAGGAAAGCCACACACCTGTCTATATAAGACCTTACAGCTCACAGTGCATGTCAGAGCAAATGAGAATCATGAGGTAAAAGGAACTGCCTGAAGAGCTCAGAGACAGAATTGTGGCAAGGCACAGATCTGGCCAAGGTTACAAAAAAAGTTCTGCTGCACTTAAGGTTCCTAAGAGCACGGTGGCCTCCATAATCCTTAAATAGAAGACGTTTGGGATGACCAGAACCCTTCCTAGAGCAGGCTGTCCGGCCAAACTGAGCTATCGGGGGAGAAGAGCTTTGGTGAGAGATGTAAAGAAGAACCCAAAGATCACTGTGGCTGAGCTCCAGAGATGCAGTCGGGAGATGGGAGAAAGTTGTAGAAAGTCAACCATCACTACAGCCCTCCACCAGTTGGGATTTTATGGTAGAGTGGCCCGATGGAAGCCTCTCCTCAGTGCAAGACACATGAAAGCCTGCATGGAGTTTGCTAAAAAAACACCTGAAGGACTTCAAGATGGTGAGAAATAAGATTCTCTGGTCTGATGAGACCAAAATAGAACTTTTTGGCCTTAATTCTAAGTGGTATGTGTGGAAGAAAACAGGCACTGCTCATCACCTGTCCAATACAGTCCAAACATTGAGGCATGGCGGTGGCAGCATCATGCTGTGGGGGTGTTTTTCAGCTGCAGGGACAGGACAACTGGTTGCAATCGAGAGAAAGATGATTGCAGTCAAGTACAGGGATATCCTTGACGAAAACCTTCTCCAGAGTGCTCAGGACCTCAGACTGGGCCGAAGGTTTACCTTCCAACAAGACAATGACCCTCAGCACACAGCTAAAATAACGAAGGAGTGGCTTCACAACAACTCCGTGACTGTTCTTGAATGGCCCAGCCAGACCCCTGACTTAAACCCAACTGACCATCTCTGGAGAGACCTAAAAATGGCTGTCCACCAACATTTACCATCCAACCTGACAGAACTGGAGAGGATCTGCAAGGAGGAATGGCAGAGGATCCCCAAATCCAGGTGTGAAAAACTTGTTGCTTGTTTCCCAAAAAGACTCATAGCTGTATTAGATCAAAAGGGTGCTTCTACTAAATACTGAGCAAAGCGTCTGAATACTTCGTACCATGTGATATGTCAGTTTTTCTTTTATAAAAAAATCTGCAAAACTGTCAACAATTCTGTTTTTTTCTGTCAATATGGGGTGCTGTGTGTACATTAATGAGGGAAAAAATGAACTTAAACGATTTTAGCAAATGGCTGCAATTTAACAAAGAGTGAAAGGTTTAAGGGGGTCCGAATACTTTCCTTACTCACTCTATACTAGGAAACTTGTCTAGAAATGTCTCTTAGCAGTGCTCTCTTAAATGAGCGTGCTAAGTCACATCCGTCTTTCTAATTCAGTACTGTGCAATACTGACTAGGAAGACGGGCTAGGCTGGGAGCTGCTGGACTTCTCTCACTGCTCCCTCACATTGTGGACTATAGATTAATATCTGTACCCTAAATATATATTTATCTCCCTGCTATTTCCCACTGATGAGCGTGGCCAGAGCTGTCAGTGAGTGCTACTGCTGCACTCCTGGTCCACTGAGTAATTATCCAGCTGCCTTGAGACATGTCAGCGAGTGGTAATCGCTTGCTATTGTCAATGCAGTTGGAAGCTGTTCTACTGTACATATAGGTACAGTTGTAATATATACAGTAAATGTCCCTATATACTGTAGGACAGCTTCTCCCGTCCTCCCTGCATTGACAATAGCAAGCAATTACTAGACATTTTTTTCTCCAGCTACAGCATTCTCCATGCATGATACATTTGATATTTTAATACAGTATTTTCAGATACAGCAACACCAATAATGTTAATTTTTTGTTTATTTGATGCAAAATTTGGAATGGGATAATCAGAATTTTTATACTTTTTGATATTTTTTAAAAAACATTTTTTTTTACTTTCATTTTTAGTCCCCTTAGGGGACTAGAATATTCGACCCTTTGAGCGCTTCTGCCATAGACTGCGAGCCCCCTTCTCTCTGTCTAACCTCTCAGATGCTGTTATTTCCAATCCTCCAGTCAGGTGTCAGTCAGGTGTCAGTCAGTAGCCGGCTACTTTCCAGTACTTGCCTTATACCAGGGGCGCATTGGCCATAGACCCTACAGGGAAATTTCCCAGTGGGCCAAAGCCTAGGGGGCCACCCGAGCTCTCCTGATGGCCAGGTACATAATGATCTGAACTCAATGGCCGCAGTTGCCCTCCTGAACTGAACTGTATTACCATTCTCAGGACGATGATGCAGTTGAATACTGTGGAGAGGGCGGCAATATTTTGTGCTGCACTGTGGAATTTGATTCTGCTGGGGCTGTGCTTTGTGCTGCAGCATGGTATTGCAAGCCCTGTCTATTTCTGTTGACCCTGCATACATGTATTGGCCCAGTCTACTTATGTTGCCCTGTCTTCAATCAATTTATTCCTCCTACAACATGGAGCCACTTTAAGATTTTTTTCCAGGGCCACTTTATTCCCAATCCGCCCCTGTATGAGTCCCATTAGCCAGATAGCCCACCCTTTTTAACTAATTGACAGGATTTAGAAAACAGAAAGTGTCACTCCACCAACTATCATGTTCTGCACTATGAGCTTTGAGCCATTTTTCACCCATTTCTTTCATTTTCTCTATACCTGCTCTCACTTGGTTTTCACCTTTTCTATTCTAGCTTTTACCTGTAGATTACCTTGGGGATCTATATAATGGCAACAGGTAGGTCCTACAACCTGACACATAAATCCTTTCTTTGCTGTCAAGTAGTCTAAAACCAAGGTGTGTTGACTGGTGACAACGATTATCTGATTCTGGACAATGTTAGAGGTGTCCATTAGTCTCAACACCTTCCATATCTAATCATCCAAATGATCAGTTGCCACTACTAGCTTGTCCCCTAAGTAAAATGTTCATTAAGGGTTAAAAAATAATAAAAAAACTACTTCCCTCATCCACTTGATCGCTGAGCCGTTATCGTCTTCTTTCTTCTTCTTGCAGGACCTGCAAAAGGACCTGCGCTGACCTCGCTCACCACGTGGTGAGTACGTAATTTTTTTATTATTTTTTAGCCCTTAATGGACATTTTACTTAGCATTCTGTATTAAAGAATGCTATTATTTTCCATTATAACATGGAAAATAATAAAGTAAATGGACTTTAATTGGGTCCCGGGGCTGATCTCATCATCTCCTTAGCAACTATCTGTGAAAATCGCACTTGCTTGCGGATGATTGCGATTTTCACGCAGCCCTATTCACTTCTATGGGGTCTGCGTTGCGTGAAAAACGCAGAATATAGAACATGCTGCGATTTTTACGTAACGCACAAGTCATGCGTGAAAAACATCGCTCATGTACACAGACCCATTGAAATGAATGGGTCAGGATTCAGTGGGGGTGCAATGCGTTCACGTCACGCATTGCACCCGCGCAGAAAACTCGCCCGTGTGAAAGGGGCCTAAGGGAAAGATCTGCATCTGTGACTTATTAGGATGGAAGATTCCGGCTACCAAACGACCCTCCCTCATTCCCCACCAAAGAACACTCAGAGACCTACTTCTTGGTGTAAGGCAGTAGCAACTGATTTATTAATAAAAAAAAATTATAATAGAACATCTTTAATAATAAGAATTTAAACACACATAATAAAGTGCAATAACATTATAATCCAACATAAGCCAACCTACCCATCCTTATAACCTCCTGTATTGTGGAAGGATCCTAGAAGGCAACCCAAGCAAGCTGCACAGTTCAGTCACTACCACCACTTGTATTGCAGCCTTACCATTGGCCACGCTCACCGAACCAAGGGCACCAAATCATCCAATATGTAAATGTAGGTCTCTTAGCCCAAACAGCAGCTCCCAGCCTTCAGCTTACCAAACCTCATGATATGCACACGCCAACGTGTCGTGCACCTATTAACCATTGTTTTGCCTCCCAGGATCCCCCCCATTTACCTGCCCCCATTAAATCTTGCAACCTATAACAAGGGCGGGCAGGACAATTCTACAAGGTACCAACTGTATTGAAAAGACACACACTAGCTTATGTAGAGCCCGCCAAACCCCCTAACTGACAATCAGACACCTTTACCCTAACTTAAACCAAATTAACCCCTTTCCTGCCTTCTAACTTCCCCCTAAGTCAATCCGCACTTCGCTACGGCTGCGCCCCCGCTCCATTGCTCTACTTCTGTGTTTAGAGCGACTCCTGGTTTTGGCTCCTAATCACTGATGAAAATCACTGACCAAACACTGACTGTGTGAATAAGGGCTCATGACCAAGAACGTAAGGGCTCTGTGCCTATGCTGCGAACCGCAAATAGTGGTCCTCAATGCACGAGCACAGGTCGTGTGCCTCCCTGGTGTGGACCCATTGACTTGAATGGGTCCGCGATCCACAAAATAATCCAAAGGATAGGACATGTCTTATCTTTTGCGGTGCAGAGGCACAGACCTGAAATTCCACGGGAGCAGTCCTTCAGTGGGCTTCTTATCTGTGCCTCTAGTCCGCAGTTAGATAACCAAGATAGTAGATAACCAATCTTTGGCCATATCTGGCAGATCTCGGATCCATTGAAGTGCAATGCGGGCACAGAGCCCTTACGTTCATCTCCATGAGCCCTATGGAATAACTCTGATGTGAACATACCCTTAGGCCACATGAACATGGGTGAAGGTAAATGCAAATAGGATTTGCATGATATCAGCACCAAAATCCGCAACATCTAATTTGGTGCAGATTTGATGAGGTTTTGCCACAGATCTCACTCTTCCATTGAAAAGGGTGAAATTTGCAGCTAAAACCACAAACATAATTGACATGCTATTTAATTTGAAAATAGGCGAGGCAGGTCAATTTCCGCACAGAAAAAATTTGCAAAGTGTACATGAAATTTGTGTAATCTCATACACTTTGCTGGCACTGTCATCCAAGCTGGAAAAAAAAACGTATGCAGGTGGCCGTAACACATTCTGCATTGGTGTTTTTTGTGGTGGAGATGTCAAAACGTTTGAAAAAGTAAAAAAATACAGCATGCTACATTACAAAAACACCACATAACCCCTTAAAGACTTCCGCTGTACATGTACTGACCCACAGACTGAAGGACACATTTTACTGCATAAAGAACACAGTAAAAACAAAACTCATAGAACTGTGGCGGAATGGTGTTCTTTTATTTTTATTTCATCCCGTTTAGATTTTTTTTTCCAGCGACCCACTACATCATATGCAATATTAAGTGGTGCCATTAGAAAGTGCAACTTGTCCTGCAAAAACAAGCTTTCATACGATGTGAACGGAAAAATAAAAAAGTTCTAGGTCTATGAATGCAGGGAGTAAAAAACGGAAATGCAAAAATGGAAAATAGTCATGTCCTCAAAAGGTTAAAAAGGTTGATAAATATTATTGCCTCTCCGGCGGATAGAGGGTAACTATTAGATTGAAGGGAGTCCTACCACTAGGGCCCCTCACTGATCATGAGAATGGGGACCCTGTACCCCTTGGGGGGCCCTGAAACGAACTAAATGGTTGAGAATGCGCACTGCCACTCATTTCATCTCTACAGGAGTTCCAGAGATGCAGGCATTCCTGACCACGTCATTGCGCTGCCCCGAGAACTGGCACAGGAGGTCACAGTGATATTCTGGTGACCTCCTACACTGGAATGCAGCAACTCAGGCCACAGGCGCAAAGAGACCCGTGGTCTGCATTACAGACGGTGGTGTAGAATGGGACACAGGTGAGTATTTTGTCTTTTTTATAATATATATTATATATATATATATGGGGGCATTATACTACAGAGGAGAGAGCATTATATATGGGGGAATTTTAATACAGGGGGAAAGATTTATATATACTACAGGGCCTACTACAGGGGTGCGGGAGAGCATCATATATACTACAGCTATATGGACCATTATACTACCGGGTAGGGGAGTGAGAGCATTATACATGCTAGCACTACAGGGGGCTTGAGAATTTGGCACAGATACAGACAAGAAAAACGGATGTCCGGCACTGCTGGATTGTCTGCTGCAATTTCTTCCTTTTATTAACCTGGCAACAAGGATTGTACACACACACTGTACAGTGGTATAATTTTACCGCTGTACAGTGTGTGTGTACAATCCTTGTTGCCACGTTAATAAAAGGAAGAAATTGCACCAGACAATCCAGCAGTGCCGGACATCCGTTTTTCTTGAAACTACTTTTCAGATGCTTTTCTGAACGACCGTGCACGCTGAAATCAACATATGGGTGAGCTGGAAATTTTCTTTAAATGACAGATATAGACACTAATTTAATACAGACACTACAATGTACCCACATTACCGCTGTCTGAAAAAGGTTTTACAACTCAAGAACGCTACAAACAATAAAGGCACAACTATCACTCTGGCAGGGCTCCGGAGGTAAGCAGGGGGGTGGGGCTTTAGCCAGGGGCGGACTGGCCATGAACGCAGTGGGCCAACTAAGTCCTCCTCTTGGCTGTGAGCCAGGTACATAAAAAGCTGATGCTTTCAGCATTAATGAAAGCTAAGAGCACCAGGCACCTATGCACCTGGCCAGCGGTCACGGGTGCCCTCCTGAATTCAGCTGTATTGCCGTCCTCAGGATGATGATACAGTTTCCTACTGTGGCACGGGCTGTGGTATTTTATGCTGTGCTGTGGTATTTAGTCCTTCTGGAACAGTATATTTTGCTGAACTGTGGTAGATTCTGCTGGGGCAGTATTACTGTACTATGGTATTGGCCCTGCATACTTGTGTTGCCCCGCCTTCTGTGAGATTGAACCCACAAGTTAGGGCCACTTTGAGGTTTTTTTCCAGGGCCACTTTAATTTTCCAGTGGGCCCTAAAACAGGCTTAGGTGCTTCAGCTTTCGGTAAAAGCTGAGGCCATTCTTTATAAAATTTCACCTGCTGCCCATCCCTATTCTTCTATACCGGGCCTGCTGAACAGACAGAACTTTAATCTGCAGTGCCGTAACTTGTAGAAAGAACCACACAAAACCATAGTTGGAGTAATAGGGAGTGGTCACAGATTTATTTTCAAAACCAAATAAATCAATACAGTTACCAAGAAATGACCCCGCCTAAAGGCTTGACTGTCATACTTCCTTTTCATCTGTCTCTTGCTTCCTGTATGCTAACGGCACGCTGACCAGCAACGAGCCTTCAGGGGCAACTCCTACCAGCTGTGACATCTGAAAAACAAACAAAAAAAAACCCCGCCAGGTAAAGAAACTATGCCATCCAAAAATATTGTACCAAACAATTGGGGGGGGGGGGTTCCTCACTCTGTCATCGCAGCCCCCGTATACCGTGGCAGTGTACCGACACCAATCGGAGACCCAGCGAAAGGCCCGGCAATCTGTGTTCAGCAAGTCGCACAGCCCAGTACACATGAATGCCCTAAAATCCACTCTTGGAGGGGGCTGACCTACAAGAAAACAAAGGGAAGAATGATGAACATTATAAAGAAAACTTCAAAACCATCAAGACAACAACAGATTAGGATGGACATAGGACCCAAAACATTGATAGAGCCAATGACATAATCACATTATGTACTGATCATCCATACCCAAGGAGGAAACCTCCGTAGCCGCACCAATACGGAATGAGTGTGTACCAAACTCCGAATAATTGACACCCAATGGCTCAAACAGGACTTGAATATAGTGTTAAACTAAAAATGCGTCAAAAAGGCTCCATAACCGTGCACCAAAAGCTGTGAGTTGGAAAAATGTGATGCACAATAAAAAACAACTAGAAAAGCTACAATTTCTGGGGAAATTGTGTAAAGTGTTCTTGCCTCCACCAGTAGTCTACAACTGGAGTGGGTGGAGTAACTGGGTGGAGTGGCTTGAGTAACTGTTGTGTGGTTGGAGTAACTGTGGAAAGGTTGGACTGGGCAAAGTAACTTTATGGAGTGGGCATAGTAACTGTGTGGAGTGTTTGGAGTGAGTAAAGATAGTAAACATTACACTAACCAATTGATTGATCAAATTTAAAAAGTGCACATGGCAAGCTTGATAGAGTGAGAAATGCAAATAAAATGTCATCCTTCTGTCGCATGATCATCTGAATCATCTGATAGTAGTCTTTCCAGACGCCATTGGTATTTTCCTTTTCAAATAGGGCAGAGAAGAGCGGTTAAAAACAAACTGCTCACTTCACTGGCGGTTGCCACTCACTTCACTGGAGGTTGCCATCTTCAAACGGTCATAGTTTTAAAAACTATAAATCCTATAGTGAAGAGCTTTATATTGTGTGAATCACAAGACCCAGACCTACATTTCGATGCATACTATGTCTCTGAAATATTGAAAATAAAGGCACAGTCGCAGTTTAGAAATTGCCCTTCAAATTTGAGGTGGCTAGAGTGGAGTTTCAATGAATGTCAATGGGCGGCGTGACTATGGCTTAGCCGTGGACATTTTTTAGTGGCAGCAGGGATAGTTGAGCGTTTTGATATAAGATTTGTGTAGGTGGGCTTGAAAATGAGGGAGTGGTGGCAGTTTAGAAATCATGTTCTGATTTTTCAGCTTCCACCCTAGTTTTGAACATTCCGCCATTCATTCCTATGGGACCAATTTCGCCACAAAAACGCAGATATTTCGTGAACCAATCCGCACGTTTTGATATATTACTGTCTATGTAGTGTAAAAACTGTTGGAGGAGTCAGAGTGGTAAGTTTGGCTATAATAATAAGAATATATATATGAGATAACAGTAAGTGGTCTTGCCATGCAAGAACACTTAAAGCGAACCTGTCACCTGCTTTTTACCTCTTAAGCTGTTAACTGTACCTTATAGATCATTGTAACCTTGTTTCCAAACAGGTGTTCTTCGTTTTTCTGGGGTTTATATTCCTGAAAAAATCACTTTATAATCTCCTGCTCTGCTGCGTCTGAAGTCACCAGACAAGTCAAGGAGGCAGACCCTCCTTGACTGCTGGATGCGACTCCCGCCCTAACCCCGCCTCTCATCCCTATGATTGACACTAGGTCTTCTGCCCGGGACCGCGCTGGTCTCGGCGGCGCATGCGCCGCCTGCCTTCATAGCAGCGTGATCCCGAGCCTCGCGCTGAGTGATCTGCATTTCACCAGCGGCCCGGCTAGAGAGGAGAGAAGTGCGCAAGCGCGATCTAGCATGGGGATCGCGCTTCACTCAGCGCGAGGCTCGGGATCGCGCTGCTATGAAGGCAGACGGCGCATGCGCCGCCGAGACCAGCGCGGTCCCGGGCAGAAGACCTAGTGTCAATCATAGGGATGAGAGGCGGGGTTAGGGCGGGAGTCGATCCAGCAGTCAAGGAGGGTCTGCCTCCTGACTTGTCTGGTGACTTCAGACGCAGCAGAGCAGGAAATTATAAAGTGATTTTTTCAGGAATATAAACCCCAGAAAAACGAAGAACACCTGTTTGGAAACAAGGTTACAATGATCTATAAGGTACAGTTAACAGCTTAAGAGGTAAAAAGCAGGTGACAGGTTCGCTTTTAATAATATCAACTGGACAGAATAAACCACCTAATGCCTTGATCACTAGCCAAAAACCACATCCTGGTATGTCAGTTTTCAACCAACGAACACAAACTCTCAAACAGTGTTCCAAAACCAAAACATCCCCAACTGCTAAACCACCAGATCGGGATGCACTCGGCTCTACCAACTCACTAATGCACAAAGCAGCAAAGAACGCTACTGTAAAAGCCGCTTTAAACAAGATCGTCTCCTGCAAGTCCCTGCAAACATGCGAAAGAACCCCAAAAGGAGATTGCAGCAACATAGAAAACACAGGTTGACGACAATCAAGGGACATGTGCTCCTTCCTCCAACCTTTAACCACCTGCCGAACAACAAAAGCCTTGGTAACATCCAAGTGCCCTCCTAATTTTAACATTAAAGCAATTCCAGAGAGGGTTTTAACCACAGCTGATGCAGAACACTTTGTCATACGTAAATGAGCCAAATAATCCAACGCATATGGCGTGTATCATCGATGAGGAATTGTGATCCGGCAAAATGCGACCAACCTTCCAAAACCCGACAGAGATTCTTCCACGTAGGAGGGTGCTACTGAATGCTCATACTGACAAGTGTGTCTCTACTACTTCCAACAAGTATTCCAGGCAGGATTCTCCCGCTGCACGCACTATTGGATGCAGTTCCCGGATAACAGGCATCTGAAAACAAGAAACAGCATCCACAACATTATTTTGATAACCTGGAACATGCTTTACTCAAAACCAAATGTAAAAACGTAAACTATGTAACACTAAATGATGCAAGAAGGCCAGCACTGGCAAAGAGCGAGAGGTCAAAGAGTTGAATCGGATACACCAATTAGCCATACTATATCCCCAAAGCTCCACCTCAACAACAATGGGAAACATTTCCAAGAGAGTCAGGTTCTTGGTCAAACCCAACTAAAACTAGGAAACTGGCTAAGGGGCATAACACCAATTGTCTCCAAAAATAGTCACAAAACCAACCCTCCTGGCCACATCAACATTAGAAACCTCCCTCTCCTGACACACCGCCGACCAAGTCTTCTCGCATACTGTTAGACACCCTAATAAGATGATGAGGAGACTGAATCCCTTGCGTCGCAAAATACAAGCGCCGCGAAAAAAGCGACCTATGGGAATGATCTGTCATGCAAAAACTAATAAACCCAAAAGCAACTGAAGCTGTTTCAACGTGATCTTTTTTGCCACCACAACCTTACTAATATTAACCCTCAAACATTCCAACTTATCATCCAGAAGACGAAAAACCATATCAGAAGAATCCATCTCAATTCCCAAGAAGGACAAACTGGTGCAAGGGCAGTCAGTCTTGTCCTCAGCCACCGATACATCAAAACGCACCATCAAACATTCCAAAAAGGAAGTAAAGATTTCAAAATAGCAACAGGAAATGGAACTGCCCATGGAAAGCAGGTGTCAAGATAAAACTCTTCATCTAAACGACAACCCAACAAATAGAAACAACTATGATGAACTGTGAGCAAACGGAAGGCATATTCTATGTCAGATTTGGCAAACGGCGCATGGGCATCTGTACTACGAACCAACTGTACGGCGACATCGAACCAGGTATAAGAAATAGCCACTGCATCCTTCGGGATACTATTATTTACCAATTCCCTTTTGAGAAAGGACAAATGATGAATTAAATGAAATTTGCCCTCCTCCTTCTCAGGAACAAGAATAAGAGGAGAAACCTGGAAATTAGCATATGGCGGCTCCCTAAAGGGGCTCACCACACGACCACGAAAAACCTCATCTCGCAACTTTTCCCTGGCAATCTCAATATGCTTGTCAACAGAACTCAAATTACCAGATAAAAACAATGCTGCTGACGGCTCATGAGGGATAAAAAAAAAACACACACTAAACCCTTCATGTAAAAGCTCTGCCTCCCGCTTCCTGGGGTAGATTTTTAACCATGGCTCCATTGCGAGAATGTTCACCGGCGTTCTCTGTTGTATTGGCGTCGCACACTTTGGCAGGTTGCTTAGACCATTGGAAACAATGCAAGGTGAAGTAAGTGACTCCACAAATGGAGCACTCCTGTCTAAATTTGCAGGTTGCCAGGAAATGGCAATGACCTTCATTGTAGAGCCAGAAGGCTTCATTTGCACAATGGGCCACAGACCCGGGAGAATCTTCTGAGATCAAGGCTCCCGACTGAAAAGGATGGGATGGTTTTTGAGCTAAATCAACTGCAGCCAGACATCATTTGCATTTGACACCTAACCAATGTCAGGTGATAAAGCCAACCTTCTCCGATTCTCCTCGTCATATCGCCACTATGCAGCTTGTGTGCACCAAATATGGTGTCCAAGTAAACAAATAAATCTGTACCTTTTTCTGGAAAACACTGTGCCAGGGTAGCAAAACCCTGTAACAAATTACTAAACGTTTTCGCCGGCTTCACTCTCTTATCAGACCCTTTCTCAAAGGATCACTCCTTGTGAACAGTCTCCTGATCTACTGCAATAAAAGACAAAATATCAACAAATCCAATTCCTGATTTCAGAGGACAAGTGAGAACCGAGGTGGGACACACCACAGAATAACGCATCACGAATGGACAATCCGGCGGCAGACGGCGGATCCTATGTGGACTGTTACACACCTGAAAGGGGAGGTGAAGGCAAAGGTACCACACCCAGTGGCGTACCTACCAGGGAAAGCAGCTGTTTCGGGGCCCGGGCTGACAAGGGGCCCAGAGCAGTAGTAAACAGTCAGACTAGCCACCCCCTCCCTCTACAATGCTTTAGAATGTCCTCGGAGCAGAGCAGGGAGATAAGCCCCGCCCATCAGCACGGACCATTAATAGAGGAGCCTGCTGCCTAAGGGTACGTTCACACGACGACAATTTGGGAACCACTACACTGCAACATTTGTAGCGCGACATTGATGTCACATTAATGTCGCGCGACAATTTTTATAATGGGAGTCTATGGTGGTGTCGCACGTGCAACATGCAACATGTTGCGACTGCGACACAACAGTCGCAAAAAATCCATCCCGGATGGATTTTCTCCGACTTTCGTGTCGCAGTCGCAGCATGTCGCATGTCGCACTGCGACACCATAGACTCCCATTATAAAAATTGTCGCGCGACAATAGTGCGACTTTTTGTCGCGCGACAATTGTCGTCGTGTGAACGTAGCCTAATAGTACAGCCAGGGCTCAGTACAGTGTGCTACAGGGAGATCCTGTCTCCCCTCCCTCTGCTATTAGTACAGCCCAACTTCTGCTACAGAGATTGCTCTGTAGTCGGCAGTAACAGGAGGGAGAGGGGAGACCTAATACTGACAGGAAGTGCTGCAGAAAGAAGAGCCTGTGCCTGTGACTATCAGGAGCCCATACATTCCAGACTTATCCCTGCCAACACTAGCTGTCCTGCATCTCAGGTAGCCCCCCCAGCTGCATTCATCTGCTGCTCTTTGCCCCCCCCAGCTGCATTTATCTGCTGTTCTTTTAGAAGTCCCCCCCCCACCAGTCCTGTCCTGTGGGCCCCCAACTTATCTGATGCCCTGCCCTCTAGGTCCCCTATCTATCTGATGCCACACTCCTCTGGGCGCCCATGTGCTGCATGGGGACACACCAGTATGAGGCCAGAATGGGGACTGGAAGATCACGGAGCGGTGGGTAGCAGGCGACAGGGGCAGACTGACCGGCCGGGCACTTCGGACGTGGTCCGAGGGCCCGACCGGAAAGGGGGCCCGGCGGCAGCTGCAGCTGCCCAGTGTGTCCAAAGTAAAATTTAGTCTCTGATCCCCGCAGTCTGTGACCGCGGGGATCAGAGACTTAAAAAATGCCCAGATCATTAAATAAAATAACCCGCCCCCCCTGCACCCCGCCATATTACTGTCCCCCGGCGGTGCAGGGCGGGGGGATTGCGGGAGGAGGCGCGGGAGGCGGGCGGTGCGGCAGACGGGATTGCATTTGCGATCCCCCGCCCGCCTCCTTTAAAAGATTTCCCTGGTGTCTAGTGGTTATAGCAGGGGGTCATTGCACATTGTGCCGCAGATGTCAGCAGTTTAACCCCTTCCATACTGCGGTCCGTATGGACCACGGTATGGAAGGGGTTAACAGGGAGGGAGCGCCCTGCTCTCTCCATGGTGCTGAAAGCTTGAATAGATCTGCTATAGGCAGGTCTATTCAGACTTTCTAAAGTAAAAAAAAAATACAGTAGGTACACTATATAGTGTACTTACTGTATTTCATGGACCCAGATCCACTGGATCTACAAGAACCAACTGGGTCTGGGTAAAAAAAAAATGTAAAAAAGTGAAAAAATAAAAATAAAAGAAAACACTATCACTGTATAAAAATTAAAAAAAACAAAAAAACTACACATATTACATATTGTCGCGTGCGTAAAAGCCTACTCTATAAAAATATCACATGACCTGACCCATAAGGTGAACACCAAAAAGACAAAAACAAAAAAATGGTGTAAAAAAAGCCATTTTTGTCACCTTGCATGACAAAATGCGTAATACCAAGCGATCAAAAAGGCTTATGCCTTCCAAAATAGTATCAATAAAACCGCCATCATATCCCGCAAAAAATGAGCCCCTACATAGGACAATCGCCCCAAAATATTAAAAAAAATGGCTCTCAGACTATACAGACATTAAAACAGGATTTTTTTTCTAAAATGCTGTTAAAGTAAAATACATAAAAAAAGTATACATTTTAGGTATCGCCGCATCCGTAAAAACATTCTCTATAAAAATATCCCATGATCTAACCCCTCAAGAAAATACCGTAAAAAAAATGTCACCTCACATCACAAAAAGTGTAATAGCAAGCGGTCAAAAATTTATATGAACCCCAAAATAGTGCCAATCAATCCGTCATCTCATCCCGCAAAAAATGATACTCTACATAGGACAGTTGGACCAAAAAAAAAAAAAAAAAATGACTCTCAGACTAATGATATTATTGTGTAAAACGTAAATAAATAAATAAAAAGTATACATATTAGGTATTGCCGCATTCGTAAGAACAAGCTCTATAAAAATAACACATGATCTAACCTCTCAGGTGAACACAACAAAAAAAAAATATAAAAACGTTGTCAAAAGCCATTTTTGTCACCTTACATCACAAAAAGTAGCAAGCGACCAAAATGTCATATGCACTCCAATACAGTGCCAATCAAACCGCCATGTCATTCCGCAAAAAATGAGCCCCTACATAAGACTGTCGCCCAAAAAATAAAAAAATATGGCTTTGAGAATGGGGAGACATAAAAAATATTTTTTTTTTTCACAAATGCTTTATTATAAAAAACTGTAACAAAAATTCCCAAAAAGTAGTCATATTTGGTATTGTCACGTCCAGAACAACCTGTTCTATAGAAATAGCACACGATCTAACCTTTCAGATCAACGATGTAAATAACAAAAAATAAAAATGGTCCAAAAACAGCAATTTTTTTTTAAATTTTCCATTTTAATCCATTTTTCCAGTAACAAAGCAAGGGTTAACAGCCAAACAAAACTCAATATTTATTACTTTGATTCTGTAGTTTGCAGAAACAGCCCATTTTGTTTGGCTGTTAACTCTTGCTTTGTTACTGGAAAAAATGGAATAAAATGGAAAATTTTGTCTCCATTTTCCATTAACTTTTGTGGAACACCTAAAGGGTTAACAACGTTTGTAAAATCAGTTTTGAATACCTTGAGGGATATGGGAGTGGCTGGAGGCAGGATATGGGAGTGACTGGAGGCGGGACATGGGTGGGGCCTGGAAGGGGGCCCTTGATTAATTTGCCCGGGGGCCCTGAGGGTTCTCAGTCCGCCCCTGGCAGGCGAGTATGGTTTTTTCCACAACTGTACAATGCGCTGCTAGTTCACATCACATTTTTGTCCTACATTCTAGGCTGGGTTCACATCAAGTTTTTCCCATCCGTTTAACGTATACAAAAAAACGTATTCGGATGCCTCATACTGATGCCATGACAGTGACATCCGTTCCCCATAGAGTTTCATTGTAAAAAAAAAAAAAAAAAAGTATACATTTTTTTACCAGATTGTGCAGGATACAAGAACGTGGAGTTCTGCGCTTTTGTATCGTATACGTCATAGTCCAGTAAAAACACATGTATGTTAAAGAATCAAATACCCTGTAGGACACCTGCCTCCCCGTTTAAAAATTTGCTGTGGGGCCCAGTCATTTCTAGCTACGCCACTGGTTACCAGGGGCTCAGACCATGGGGACAGACTACAGTCGGTTTCAGCCCTGCAGCAATACATAAAATGGGCGCCTATCCTACAGCAGGGGTCATACTGTGCTGTACATACATTGTAGTGTGACGTCATGTTCACCTCTCCGGGTATATTACCCAGGAAAGCACAATTCTGCAAAAAGGACATGTTCTGTCTTTTGGTGGAACGGAAGTGCGGAATGGAACCCCATGGAAGCACTGCGTAGTTTCGTGATTCCGTTTCGCACCCTTCCGCATCTCCAGATTTGCGAACCCATTGAAGTGAATGGGTCCGCATCCGTGATGCGGAATGCACACGGAAGGGTGCCCATTTATTGCTGATCCGCATATGCTGTCCGCAATACGGGAATGGCTGGCCCCTTTCACACGAACGATACGGGTTGGCTCTAGATGCGTTCAGGATGCATTCAGCGAAACTCGCACCATTTTTCAAGCAAGTTCAGTCAGTTTTGTCTACGATTGCGTTCAGTTTTTTCTGCGCGGGTGCAATGCGTTTTGATGCGTTTTTCATGCACGTGATAAAAAACTAATAGTTTACAAACAATATCTCCTAACAACCTGGTGGTGAGCGTGGTGACGTCGGCGCAGGTCTTGCTGAATGAAGATAGAAGATTTCTATCTTCATTCAGCAGGACCTGCTCCGACGTCACCACGCTCACCACGTTGTGAGCGCAGTGACGTTACCAAAGGGAATTTTCCTGGAAGGTCCTGAAAGAAGACGAGCTGGGCTGTGCGATCAAGTGGATGAGGTGAATAATTAAATATATATATTTTTTTAACCCCTCAAGCCACATGTTACTTAGCATTCTGTATTAAAGGGATTCTGTCACCTGGAAAATCAATATTAAGCCAAACATAGGTTCTTATAGCTCTTCATACCTTCTTTCCATAGGTGTTCTTTACACTTGGATCCGGATTTCTACCTTCATGAAAATCCTCTTTTATCTTTATGCTAATGACACCTGAAGGTGCCCAGAGGTGTGTTATTTTCATTCAAAAAGTGCCCAGGAACGCCTTCCATCCAGTGCCCAGGCCCGCCTTCCCCCCCCCCCAACAAAGCCCAGGCCCGCCCCTCTCTCTGCTCATACCATATGTCCCTGGCATTGCGACTGCCGTCAAGCTCCGCCCCCACTGGCTACGTCACTGGTAGCCGATAACCCCGCCCACTCCTTCCCTCCAGCTTCACGCATGCACAAGTGATGTGTGAAAATCACCGATCATGTACACAGACCCATTAAAGTGAATGGATTCAGTGTGGGTGCAATGGGTTAACATCACGCATTGCACCCACGCGGAAAACTCACCCGTGTCAAAGGGGCCTATGACTTTGACAGGGCCCCCACAACAGTATGATAAAATGACACTACATGACAGGGTGTGTGTGTATGTATATAATATATATAATAGGAAAAGGATGGCGTGGCAGCCTGGTCTGGTCTAGATCGTGACTAGCCAAAGGAGTGGGGATTACACAGGGTGGTGGCGGGGCACATACAAAAATTTGCTGTGGGGCCCAGTCACCTCTAGTTACGCCCCTGACCACACCTATACGGCCCTCCAAGAGTGCAACAACCATTTTTAATGCCGACACTAGATCTGCAGCGGCCCACTGCCAGCATCTGGGGGATCCCTTGCCCCACAAGAGGTATCTACGATTTTATGTCCCTCTATTAAAGCAAGTAGTGTAGCATCCCCAAGTCAGGGCAATGTGTGGGACTAACCTGGGGAATGCCAGTGATGGAGAGGCCGGCACGCTGTTCCTCTGGGGCACTCTCTGGGTTCTTGAGGGACACAGCCAGGTGGAATGTGAGGTGCCCTTGGTGTTGTGGTTTAACGTGCCTATGGCTGAGTCCCTGGTGTTTCGTGACGCCAGTGCCAGTAAACGGTGGCACACCGTATTTACAGTAGGAATAACTGAGGTACAGACTGATAACTTGAAAACAGAATCCAAACTTTACTGAAGACAGTGATGATACAGTAAGCAGTCTTTCCAACAGTTCCTTTTTGCAGACAATAAAAATTGCAGTGGTCTTACATCCAGCAAGGTTAAACAGAGGGTGGTAATACAGGACTTGAAATTGCAGGTGAACCTTACTTTCTTCCTGACTCGTCCTGACTGGAATTGATGCTTCAAGGCCCCAATGCCCTACTTCTGGCTTATATCCTTGAATCTCCAGCTTTATAATTTACCTCCTCTTGACGTTTAGTACCTCTTGCTCTAGGGATTGCCTCCAGATTCTGCTGAACTGGTCTAGGCCTGAGACATGTGGCCTCTACAGACTCCAGGGTCTGCACTGCACTAGCCTGCCTTGGCCTAGCTATATATATGACCTGCTCACCAGCTCCCCAGTGGTCCAATACCTAAATGACACCCTTAACATTGCTGCAGGCAATTACATGAAACGCTTAAAGAACATAACAGATTGGGGGTAAACGGGTGTTAAAGTGCCCGTATACTGCATACCCCACAGCTTTAAACTGAGTACGACCTCGTACTCCACCACAGGGGTCCACCCAGCTGGATTCATCTCCTGAAAGACAAAAGGAAAACATGCAGGCATACATAAACACAAATGAATGACATGCATAATTTATATCAGGTCCAGCTGGAAAAGGTGGAGCGTGGTGACAAGGGCGTCGTTCTCTTCCGTCAGGATACAAAGTGGAACTGGGGCGCTGACCTGGCACAGCGGACGTTAGGGAATACCAGGATAGTCCATGACAAAGAGTGAGTCCATAAAAACATATCACAGAGGCTCGCACACAGGGAGTCCATCTCTGGCACAAACTTAAATAGGATGATGCTCACACAGAGGTCCCCTGGGGGTGTATCACAGGCAAGGGCTCGCGTGGAGGAGTCCATTCTTGCGCACAAACGTCAAGCAAGGTATTTCCAGTAGTAACTGCCCGGGAGGAGACACCACCAGTATAATCAAAGTCCCCTAAACGGACTGGCGGACGTCCCCTGTTCATCCGGGTGGACCTTCTCAACACAGGGGTTTCCTCCTCCCTTAGCACCGAGGTAGAAGGGAGAGGAGCAACAGGAGGGTCTCCACCAGTGAGACCCTGGTCAGGAACAACAGGAGCCGGAGGATCCTCTACAAGGGAGACTGGATCCGGGACATTTTGAACCGGCTCTTCCGGAGGTGAAGGCACAGTAGGTGCCGGAGCGGGCACCAACAAATTTAACCAGGGTGTGAGGAACCAATGGAGTGGTTCAGCATCATTGACTAGATCCGCCACAGCCTGCATAGGCTCCACAGGCTGAGCAGAAAGTCCTGGCACAGAAGACTGGGGTCCGGAGTCTCCAGCAATGGGCCCCTTTGTCATGCAGAGTTTTAGGCGGTTTCTGTGAACAATTTGGGGACTCTTACCCTCTCTGGTGACCTCATAGGTATGGGTCTCAGCATTAGGGATGGCAGACACAAGATAGGGAGTTCTCTCCCATTTACTGTCCAGCTTACTGGTACGGTGATTGTTCTTCAACCACACGGTGTCCCCCACAGCTAAGGGCTCTGCATGGGCCGCCAAATCATAGTCTTTTGTTGTCGCTCCCGGGCACCTTCCATGCGCTCCTGGACAATTTCTTTGGCATTAAGCAAGCGCCGTTGATGTTCCGCTACCCAGTCAGTTTTAGGCAGGGGATTAATGTCATCCAGCACTTGTACATCCAGGGAATGATCTGCAGGCAATTTACCCTGACGCCCAAACAACAGGTAGAAAGGAGTGTATCCAGTGGAACAATGGATAGTATTATTGTACGTATACATGAGCTGTGGTAACAGGTTAGGCCAATCTCCTCTGGTCTCAGGAGGCACGGCTCTCAACATTTCAATCAGAGTCTGATTCATCTTTTCACAGAGTCCATTACCTTGTGGATGATAGGCCGTGGTCCGGACCTTTTGGCAATTGTGTAGTCGGCACAGCTCCTGGAACAGATGAGACTCAAACGCAGATCCCTGATCGGTGAGGATCTTTTCTGGGCAGCCGTAAGGCAGGAGGAAGTGCTTCCAGAACAATTCAGCGGTCGTCTTGGCTGTCAGGTCCTTCACAGGCACTGCTACGGCAAACTTAGTGAAATGGTCAATAATAGTCATGGCATAGGCATACCCTGAGCGACTGGGTTCTAACTTTACGTGGTCAATCGCAACCAGTTCAAGAGGGGCGGTACTTATAATAGGGTGCAGCGGTGCTCTCTGATCATGATGTTCACCTCTCTTTAGGGCACAGGCTGTACATTCCCGACACCACCTCTCAATGTCCTCTCTGATTCCAACCCAGTAGAACCGCCTACGGATAGTGGCCTCAGTCTTTTGAACCCCAAAATGTCCAGACTTATCATGATACATTTCTAGAACCATACCTGCATCACGACGTGGGATGAGGATCTGGTGCACTCTGTCATTTGACACTGGATCCAGGCTTCGTCGCAGCAACAGGCCTTTTGAAGGAACAGTTGTTGACGTTGCTTCCACAATTTGAGGAGTTCTGGGTCTGCGGTCTTTCGCCGAATTCTTTCAGGGGTTCTGCCACTGATGAAGAAGTCCAGCAGTTCACCGAGAACTCTACTCTCTGATTGCAACTTAATCCACTTTTCTTCTCTGGATGCAGGCTTATCAAAGGATGGTGGGTCAGAGGTTCCACTGTTGGCAGCTTGAGCTTGGTCCTGTTGAGCAAACCTGTTATAAAATGCTGGCATCTCTACATCTTCCCAGGCATCCCGTTTGTCATCTGGTGCTATTTCAGTGGGGAGCCTTGACAGGGCATCAGCATTATCGTTTGAACGACCAGCCCGGTATTTTACAGTGAAGTCGTAATTAGCAAGGCGGGAGGCCCATCTCTGTTCTAAGGCCCCCAGTTTGGCGGTGTTCAGGTGGGCCAGAGGATTATTATCAGTGAAGGCAATAAATGGAGTGGCAGCCAAATAGTCTTTGAATTTTTCTGTTACCGCCCACACTAAGGCCAGAAACTCTAATTTGAAAGAGCTATAATTCTGATCATTCTTTTCAGCTCCCTTTAAGGACCGGCTGGCGTAAGCTATCACCCTTTCTTTCCCTTCTTGCACTTGAGCCAGCACTGCTCCCAGGCCTTTCTTACTGGCATCTGTGTAAAGGTGAAATGGCTTACTGTAATCTGGGTACCCCAGCACAGGAGGTTCAGTCAACTTCTTCTTTAACAACTGAAATGCAACCTCCCTTTCTTCATTCCATTCTATGGGGATAGGAGTCTTTGGGCTCTTTTTGGTTGCCCCCTCAGAAGTTCCTGAATTGGATCCGCTATTTGAGCGAAGTGGGGGATAAAGCGCCGGTAGTAGCCAGCGAAGCTAAGGAAACTCCTCACTTCCTTCACTGTAGTGGGGACCGGCCAATTTCGGACAGCAGCCAACTTATCAGGATCAGGCTGGACCCCTCTGCACTTACAACATGTCCCAAGTATTTTACAGCAGGTTTCAGCAGGTGACATTTGGACGGTTTAATCTTGAGGCCGTATTTAATAAGGATTTCAAACACCTCAGCTAGATGCTTTAAATGGTCCTCATACGTTTTAGAGTAGATGATAACGTCATCCAGGTATAACAGCACCGTCTCAAAGTTCTTATGGCCTAAGCACCGCTCCATTAATCTTTGAAAGGTCCCGGGGCATTACACAGTCCAAATGGCATGCAATTAAATTCAAACAGGCCCATAGGGGTGGTGAAAGCAGTCTTTTCCCTATCTTCAGGGGCCATGGGCACTTGCCAATATCCGCTGGTTAAATCTAAGGTGGAGAAATAGGCGGAGGAGCCTAGAGCAGTTAGAGACTCCTCAATACGTGGCAATGGATAGGCATCTTTGTGAGTGATCTGATTTATCTTTCTATAGTCTACACAAAACCGGATGCCACCATCTTTCTTTTTACTAAAACCAGGGGGCAGCCCAGGGACTACGACTGTCCCGGATTACGTTTGAGTCTTTCATTTCTTGGATCATCTCTTTAACAGTTTGGTATGAAGTTGGTGGTATGGGCCTATACCTCTCTTTAATGGGAGGATGAGAGCCAGTGGGTATGGTGTGTTGGATGACACTGACCTCTCCATAGTCCGTTGCATGCTTACTGAAGGCTTGATGGTGTTGCTTTACTAGGTTCAGGAGTCCCTCTAGTTGATGCTGCGGGGTAGCTTCGTCCCCGACATGGAGTTCCTTCCACCAGGGCACTGGAGAGTCGTCCGCAGGAAGAGGTCCTCGAGTGGCAGCTGATGGCTTCTCGGTGACAGGCAGGCGGATGACATCCTGGAAGGAAACCTGGGAAAGCTGGGCAACAGGACAGTGCTTAGTAAGCACAGCAGGATGATCGCTGAGGTTAATCAGACGGACAGGTACTTTACCTTGGGAGACGGTCGCCAGGCACTTGGCAGCTCTCACATATGGGTAGTTCTCCATCTGGACAGGTTCCACCAGGGCCGGATAGTCTTGACCCTGGACTCCCAGGACAGCACGGCACCACAGGAGAGTTTGGGAGTTTGGAGGTAGAGTCACTGGTCTATTATCACCGATCCTGGCGGTGCAGATCTCTCCTTTTTCATTTGCAAACCTCTGCTGAGCACACAGTACGCTGATGGTCTTTTGGAGGACCTTCTTGGAGGCAGAGGAAGCTGCAGGCAGGGACTGATGGAGAGCTTCAAGGACCTCAGGGTAGCAATTTTTGAAAACATTAGTCCCAACAATCACAGGGTGGCCCCCTTTATCCCCGGTTTGTACCACGATCACTCCTTGCTGTGGTAAAGTGGCTTCACCCACTTGGAGCGTGGGTTCCCAGTATCCATGGACCTTTATGGGCTTACCATTGCTTGCAATTATCTCCAACCAGGACTCAGGTGGCTGGGTAAGCAGGCTGGAACTCCAGAACTGATTAAAGGTGGACTGCTGAATAGTGGTGACTTGAGATCCAGTGTCCAGCAACGCTTCAAAAGGCACTCCATTGATCCGGACGTTTATTTTGGGACGGGACCCCACATAACGGGGCATCCAGTTTGGATCCCTTGGACCTGTTGTTCTACCTCCCGAGGGGCGGTCCTCAGCCTCGAGGGTGACCCGCTTAACTGCCAGCAAGTAGATTCAGTATGACCCAACTTCTTGCAGTAATTACAGGAAGGTCGCTTGCGGTTCCTAAACCGGTCACTTGAACGTCTTCCAGGATCTCTGGGATAAACTTCTTGATACGCAGGGGGCCAGGCTTTTGAGGCAAAAGGAGTTCATCTTCCAGCATTAAGGGTTTCTCCCACTCTTCCAGTTTCCTGCAGACTTTTTCCAGGCTCTTAGTGAGGTAATTGACCTGTTCCATCAGAGCAGCTACTGTATCAGGAACTGGAGTCTGGGCGGCTTGGCTGGCCCCTGGCAGGCTGGTATCCGTCAGCTTGGGAGTACGGACAGGAGGCTCGGGATGGGCCACTGGTTCCGTTGGCAGATGTTGTCCCAGAATACTGATGGCCAGTTCTTTAAAGTCCAGGAAAACACTGTTAGGGTGCTGAGCCGACAACATTTTCAATTGTGTTTTTAAAGATTCGCTATTCACACCCGCAATAAATTGTTCTCTCAGAGTTTGATCCTGGGTGTCAACCTCTCTAGGGTCTATATGAATGACAGCCCTCCAGGCCTCTTGGAGGGATAAAGCAAAATCACGAAGTGACTCACCAGGTTTTTGTTTCTTGCTGAAGAAGCGCATCTTTATTTCAGACACCGTCCTGACTTCAAAGGTAGTGCTGAGGCGGTCAAAGATCTGCTCTATAGTGCTCCTCTCAGAACTGGGCCAGGACATGACTTCCCGACGGGCCGCTCCTTCCAACTGGGCTAACAGAATCTCCATTTGCTGATCCGGGTTAATAGGATAGAGCCGGAACAGAGCCAGGATTTTGTCTTGAAAGTCTTTTAAATTATGAGCCTCCCGGCATAACGGGGAAACCATGGAGCCCCAAAGTAGTATGGCATCGTCAGCGGCATCATGTTGACAGGCGTAATACCGTTGGTGGCCACTGGCTCCCTGGGGGCAGGCTGCTCGGCTGCTTCTGAGTCCGACATGATGCAGATTATTTGGTTGAGCGGTCCCTTTAAGAGGCAGCGCTAGGTCCGATGTCGCGCCGGCGGGGTTATTGGCCGGTGAGCGCGATCGATGGGCAGAGTCCGGTATCCCCTTTTTGGGCCTTGCTAACCAGGCGTCCCCTCTCCGGTGTCGGATTATTTCTCCCAGGAGTTGGTACTTACTCCGGTGCAGGCGGTCCAAATCTCGCGAGATCCGGAAGGACGTCTTCGGGAATCCCTTGCGCAGCGTGCCTTCCCGCGAGGACGTCGGGCTGGAGGGCGGAGCTTCGGACTTGCTCCGACGGGGAACAGCGTCTGCGTTCTTCTAAGTCCAAGGTAGGTGGAGTCCAGCTTGGGAAATTTGAATAAAGTGGTGACGCTGCAGAGTCTGGCGCTAAGCTTTCCCGCCAGCGATGAGTAGTGATGGCGCAGTAGATAAGTCCACAGTTCAGGCGGCCATCTTGGGCGCCATGATGCATCAATTCAATGACAGCAAGCAGCGGTAGTGAAACAGCATAAAAGTCCACAAAAATGCACTTTGAAGTGGCGATTTTCTTCCTCTTGATAGCGCAACACTGCACAGCGCTTTCTGGAGGTTTTGGGACACTTTTCTGTACGTTTTAGGTCCACAAAGTTCACTTCAAATAAACAGGCGTTTTGTCACTTGGCAAACTGGTTAAGGCACAAAGTTCACGTTTTTGATCACAGTCCATAAAACGTGCGTATCCTGTTCGTGACGCCAAAATGTAGCATCCCCAAGTCAGGGCTTTGTGTAGGAACTAACCTGGGGAATGCCAGTGATGGAGAGGCCGGCACGCTGCTCCTCTGGGGCACTCTCTGGGTTCTTGAGGGACACAGCCAGGTGGAAGGTGAGGTGCCCTTGGTGTTATAGTTTAACGTGCCTATGGCTAAGTCCCTGATATGTCGTGACGCCAGTGCCAGTAAACGGTGGCACACCGTATTTACAGTAGGAATAACTGAGGTACAGACTGATAACTTGAAAACAGAATCCAAACTTTACTGAAGACAGTGATGATACAGTAAGCAGTCTTTCCAACAGTTCCTTTTGCAGACAATAAAAATTGCAGTGGTCTTACATCCAGCAAGGTTAAACAGAGGGTGGTAATACAGGACTTGAAATTGCAGGTGAACCTTACTTTCTTCCTGACTCGTCCTGACTGGAATTGATGCTTCAAGGCCCCAATGCCCTACTTCTGGCTTATATCCTTGAATCTCCAGCTTTATAATTTACCTCCTCTTGACGTTTAGTACCTCTTGCTCTAGGGATTGCCTCCAGATTCTGCTGAACTGGTCTAGGCCTGAGACATGTGGCCTCTACAGACTCCAGGGTCTGCACTGCACTAGCCTGCCTTGGCCTAGCTATATATATGACCTGCTCACCAGCTCCCCCAGTGGTCCAATACCTAAATGACACCCTTAACATTGCTGCAGGCAATTACATGAAACGCATAAAGAACATAACAGATTTGGGGGTAAACGGGTGTTAAAGTGCCCGTATACTGCAGTAGTGGTGATGCCAGTTGCACTTAAGCAATGAGGACTTAGAGTCCCCTTTGTAGATAGTATAGGTGCTACCCAGGGTAGGAATGCCAGAGTGGTGTAGTGTGGCCTACAGTGTCTCTGCAGATGTTATAGACCCGCGTCATGGTGCTCCTACCTGGATATCCTTGGATCCCAGAGGTGGTGTGGTCCGAAGCAGTGCAAAAAGGGTAGTTGAACTTGGATGATGAATAGGTAGACTAAATGGAGTCCAGACTTTGTAGTAATGTTGAACACAGGTTTACTTGGCATAAACGGTAATCCAAACAGTTTCCGGATTTTATTTTGGTCATCAGCAGGTATTGGCTTATCTGTGGCAGGCAAACACTTCTCTGCAGCAATCTCAGCTCTGCTATGCAGTAGCTTTTTCTCAGCCCTGTTATGCTTGGCTGGCTTAGATAGGAACTCTTCCTCTTCTGCTGGAACTTCCTCTTCTGCTGGTTAGCTGTAGTCTGTCTCTACTTTAATCCTAGGAACTTCTTGTCCTGGCATCAAGCTCTGTTAGCTTGGGAGGCAATACAAGCCCAGGAGGGGGACATGCAACCATGTAGAACTTGCAGGCAGGGCCTACAGGCCCAACAGAGCAGATAGTGCTCTGCTGGCTGACACACAACCTCTCCCCAAGATGGAGTAGGTTAGACTGACCTTCACTATCACTAGTCTGAACTCCTATCTCTCTAGAGAGGGCCGGAATGGACAAAAAGGCTCTGTAGCTCTGCACAGATTTGCTGACACCCGCTGGTGAACCAGGCACATTACATGTAAAACATTAGTTTGTAAGGAAGTGAATACACACATTGCAGGATATGGTATTAAATATGAGAGATTACACAGGATCACACAATACAGATAGTGGGGGTACAAAAGGAGGTGGTAATGGCACTCTGGGTCATTACAGATCTGCTGGAGAATTTTCAGAAGCAAAACAAGCACGTGCACAAGGCATTGCCTACCAGGGTTGGGGCGTGGTTTAGTGGAGTCGGGGTTCTAAAATCCAGCTTTTGACCACTGTGGGAACTTCTATGACGGCTTCTCCTGTGATGACTCTTCTTTCTCTTCCTCACCTCAGATCGCTCAGATACTACGACACAAGAATGGGAAAGGGGACAGGAACAACCTGCGCTGCCAACTCCGCGGGCACCAGTACAGGTCGGTTCCACAACTGAACCAGGTATAACATGAGCCTAAATGGTGCTGGAGGCATGCAGTAACCTGTCTGAGCCAGCAGAGGGCTACCTGGACAACCTAACTGTGCAGACACCAGCCATACTACACCTGGGGCTTCCTGGATTCCAAAAACAGGCTCCACCAGTCCTAACAAGGGTTAAATCCTCATCACGCCCCCCCCCCCCTCCTTTCCCCACTGCACTCAGGGGAAATATCAATCAAGGGAGTTGGAGGCACTGAGGACACTGTGGAAGGGGGATGGGCATCACTAGCTACAACTGCAAGAGTCTCACACCTCGTTCCACTTACCAGCCCAGACACCAGGACTGGGGATAGCCCAGGCATGGGGCGCTGCAGTGTTGGAGCTCCAGGGGCGCTGCAGTGTTGGAGCTCCAGAAGACACAGCCGGCTGCTGCGTGTACCGGGATCGCTCCTGCTGAGAGGCAGAGAACGCCCGGCCATTGGGGATAAGTAGGAACCAGGTCTTACAGCAGAAAGTGCAGATCCAGAAGAGCTATGTGCTTTTCCGATCCACTACCCATTCAAATAGTTTAACCCCTGCAGTCCCTGCCACCTTCCCTATGTGGTAACATGGTTTGTGGTTAGAGAAATGTAGAGAAAATGTTTCAGAAGACATATACAGCGTGAGTGACTGAACTACACTATATTCTCTGTAACAACACGTACAGTCTGCGCTCTACCTGTGTCACACATCCTGCTACAAGGCACGCTCAGTCTATGATGCTCCGACGAGAGACATTTCCCGCCCGCTACTGACCACGTAACCACGCCCCCCCCACCTCTTACTTGAAATGTAGCTGTCGGAGGTGCCACTTCACAGCCTGACATAATGACGCAGCGCACGGATATACCACGGGACGTTGTCATTCTTCTCCGAGGTGACTGACCAGGAGGGAGGGGGACGTGGGTTTTCCAGTAATAATTATTAATGGCACTTGTCATAGTAGGCGGTATGGTGTAGAAGCAGTCATTTTATGAAAAGTTGTCAGGTTATAGTGTGTGGGGGGATTCTGAGGTAAAAGCTAAGTATCCACATAACTGCTCTGTATGTAATAATTGTGTCAGGAGGACACTTTACAGGTAGTTTCTCTGATATTGTGTCAAGTTTAATAAAGGGGTTGTGGGATAATTAAAAATCTTGGACAAACCCTTTGAAATCCAAAAATACACAGCTGAGGAGAGTGACTGCAGCGGTCATGTGCCGGAGGTTGGGGCGCCCCTGCAGGGGGACCGGACCTGCGCCACCGAGAATGTCACTGGAGAAACTCTTGTATTTTGTCATTGGCATAGCCCTACCTGTATGAGGGATTGTTTTATGTGGGGCAAGATATATTGTTTCATGGCACCATTTTAGGGTACATCAGGTGAATATACTGAATCTTTGTGGTGTGTAAATAAAAAAAAAATTGAGGCAGCAATGTAAAAAAAACAGCACAATTCCCCTGTTGTTTTAGGGTTTTGTTACACTGCGCAGTAATAATGATGCATTGGCGGTCATTTACTAGGCCTCCACCCACATTAGAAACTGGCGTGTCAGTCTTTTTAAATGCCGTTGCGCCTAAACTTAGGCCTCATTCACATGAACATGAAAAACTGCTTTTTTTTCTATGTCAATGGGGCTATTTACACGGCCCATTGAAATCAGTGGGACCGTTTCCAACGGCTGTTAAGACAGGAGTGTACTCTAACAGCCGGGTACACCATGTTAAAACGAGGGTTTAAAAAAAAGGAAAAAAAAAAACCTCATCCACTTGCATGTGCAAGGATACTTGCTCATCACTGGGGGCAGCAGAACCTGATGTTCCGACCGAGGTGACATCACAAAGCGGCCATTAAAAACAGAAAGCCGGCCAGAAAATAGATGCAAAATGGCCATGAAAAATTGACAGTTTTTTTTTTTTTTTTTTTTTTTTTAACTGTCATGTGTATGTCACATGAGCAATACGGATTGTGTCAGGCTTTGCTCAGGGAAAAACGGATGGTTTTGCACGCAAGTTCAATCAGCTTTTTTTCTGCGTTTGCGTTCAGTGTGAGCGTGTTTTCCATCCAGATTGTATCCAGACTGCATATGAAGAAGTGAAGAAAAGCTGAGGCAATCAGTATTAACAATCTACATCTAGTTAACCCTTTGGCGTCGAGGCCTATTTTTATTTTTGAATTTTAGATTTTTCATCCCCACGTTCCAATTACCATAACATTTTTATTTATCCTTTCACATAGCTATAAGAGGGCTTATTTTTTGCAGGACCAGATGCATTTTTTAATGCCGCCATTTAATTTACCATATCTTGTATTGGAAAATGGGAAAAAATTATTTGTGTGGCAGAATTGAAAAAAAAAAAAAAAAAGAATTCCGCCAAGGTTTTTGAGGTTTTGACTAGAGCTGAGCGAATTGACTTCGGAAAAAACATCAGAAATTGATTTATACTGTAAAAACCCATTTCCCGAACTCTGGTTCGGTTCCAAGTAGTACCTACCTTTTGGGGGGGGGCAAGATGACAAAAAAAATGGCGAATCGCACGTTTTAAATAGTTTTTTCCTGTTACAGTGTTCACCGTACAGGAATAAAAAAATAAATAATTTTAATAGTTCAGACATTTTCAGACGTGGCGGGCTCCGATCAGAAGGCAAAGAGAGCCGCATCCCTCTGCCTTCACTCACAGGTACCGTGATCAGCATTAATTGCGGCACTTGAGGGGTTAAATGACCGGGGCAGCGCAATCGCCGCTTCCTGTTAGTGCGGATGGGGGCCGGCACCCACCGTGTTTGGAGTGGGACCGCTGCAAAGGCCCGCTCCATACATCCCCTGAAGCATTATGACATAACTGTAAGTCATAATGCGCAAAGGGTAGGGTTGCCACCCAGCCAGTATCTCACCGGCAAGGCCGGTGCTGGTAATTTTTTTTTTTCTACCGCCAATATTAATTGCCGGTATTTTCCTATAAGGACTGTTACTAATGAGCGCTTCCATTGTGGAGCGCTCATTAGTACAGCCTTTACCCCTCCTCCACTTGTGTTAATAAAAAAAAAAACTCACCTCCCCCATTTGATCGCGATGCGGGGAACACTGCTGACTGAAGGTCAGGATGTGCGAGACGTCGTCCTGCTGGAACGCAAGTCCTGTCTTGAGCTTCCAGTCAGCAGTGAGTGTTCCCGAGGCGGGATCAAATGGAGGAGGTGAGTTTTTTTTTTTTTAGTTTTTTTATTTGCAAAAGCAGAAAAGGCGGCACTAATGGGGCATTATTCTTACTGGGAGGCAATAATGAGGGCATTACTCTTACTGGGGGCACGAAGGGCTCTTTTACACTTGCGTTTTTGTTTTCCGGCATAGAGTTCCGTCGTCGGGGCTCTATGCCGGAAAAATCCTGATCAGGATTATTCCAATGCATTCTGAATAGAGAGAAATTCGTTCAGGATGCATCAGGATGTCTTCAGTTCAGGACCGGAACGTTGTTTGGCCGGAGAAAATACCGTAGCATGCTGCGCTTTTTGCTCCGGCCAAAAATCCTGAACACTTGCCGCAAGGCCGGATCCGGAATGAATGCCCATTGAAAGGCATTAATCCGGATCCAGCCTTAAGCTAAACGTCGTTTCGGCGCATCGCCGGATCCGACATTTAGCTTTTTCTGACTGGTTACCATGGCAGCCAGGACACTAAAGTTCTGGTTGCCATGGTAAAGTGTAGTGGGGAGCAGGGGAGCAGTATACTTACCGTCCGTGCGGCTCCCGGGGCGCTCCAGAGTGACGTCAGGGCGCCCCACGCGCATGGATCACGTGATCCATGCGCATTGGGCACTCTGACGTCATTCTGGAGCGCCCGGGAGCCGCATGGACGGTAAGTATACTGCTCCCCACTAATACTATGGCAACCAGGACTAATAGCGTCCTGGCTGCCATAGTAACCTCAAAGCATTTCGAAGACTGATCAGGATCCTGATCAGTCTTCTAATGCTTTCAGGCGACTTGCATTCTGACGGATCCGGCGGGACGGAAGTGCCTGCCGGATCCTCAGAACGCAAGTGTGAAAGAGGCCTAATGGGGGTATTATTATTCATTCTGGGGCACACTAATGAGTCCTATACTTATACTGGGGCACTAATAGGGGGCAATACTATTACTGGGGGGCATTAATGGGGGCATTAATATTACTGGGGGGCACTAATGGGGCTGTAATTATTCTGGGGGGGGTGCTAATGGGGCATTACTTTTACTGGGGGCACTAATGGGGGGAATATTAATTCTGGGGGGGCGCTAATAGGGGCATTACTAATTCTGGTCAGTACTAATGGGGGTGTTAATATTACTGGGGGGCACAGTATGACAGCGACTTAACACGTTTTTCACACAAACCCCATTCACTTTTATGGAACCAGAGCTGTGTGAAAAACGCACAATATAGAACATGCTGCGGGTTTTACCTAAACGCAAAGATGATGCATAAATGGGTCAGGATTCAGTTTGGATGCTGAGCGTTTGCTACATGCATCTCATCCATATGAAAAACTCGCTTGTCTGAAAGAGCCCTTAGGCGTTTCTACTCCACTCTCGTCACTTTCTGAAGAGTGTCAGAGGCGTGGCATGGGCGGAGCCATTGGCCGACACATTCATTATAATATAGAGCTTTTTACTGATGTCAGTGATTACTGTAATTTGCTAGGAGCAGGAGAAGATTTCAGTCTAGACACTCGGATGGCAGAAGGATGCTCCTAACGTAAGGAGAGAACTGCAAAAAAACAAACAAATCTGGTATATTAGCAGTCAAGATATGGCAGGCCTGATTCCCTTCAGAAGATCCCCAGCTGCCAAGCCAAGTACTCGGCACCCCACAATTGTGTTCAGGAGGTGCCGATTAGGAGACAGAGGGAGCTCCTTCTGTCTAATCTCACATGCCATGCGCCAGCCCCCAGAGGGAGTTACGAAAAAAGTAGAGAAGATGGATATGGTGGCTGAGGCAGCTAGGGTGGTTGTAGTCCTCACAGTGGCTAATTCGAGCTCCAGCTTTAAGGGCAGTCCATAGGGGGGCATATCCCGGGCTTGGGACTCCTGCCTGGTGGTGGCTGAGGTGCACTTGATGGTGGATAGTTGGCAGCGTGCAAGGCAGGAGGACAGGGACAAGGGTGGGTGGTGGAGGCAATGATCAGGCCTGCTTGGTTAGAGTGTACTCTGTACTGAATAAGTGGTGGGGGTTGCAAATATAAACAATGGGCACTGTTTCAAGTACTTCACAAGGCAGCAATTCTCCAGAAGGCGGATATTGGGATCGACATTGTAATGTTCCTCTGTCGGACTCTCCTTAGACATCCCATGAAATCTTCCCAAATGACCACAGGTGTACTCTCAATAAGGCCTCATGCACATGGCCCGCTAATTACGGTCCCCAATGCACGGGCAATGTCCATGCTGCAACCGGGTACGGATCAAGACCCATTCAACCTGAATGGGTCCGTGATCTGTCCGCACCGCAATAAAATAGAACATGGAAACACCAAGGAAGCACTCCGTAGTGCCTCCGTTCAACACCGCAGCTCTGGATTGCGGACCCATTCGAGTGAACAGGTCCGCATCTGTGATGCGGGGAGTACACGGCCGGTGCCCTCATATTGTGAACCCACTGTTTGCGGCCGCAATATGGCCACGGCCGGACAATGGCCGTGTGCATGAGGCCTAAATGTTCTACAGTTCCTAGGTTCAGGGTGCTGTCCTAGGGTCTGTCTCAGAGGTTTGGCAGGAGAAGCAATTTGCCCAGACCACGTGCAGTAAAGTCCAAAACCATAAGTATGTGTCACCTTTATGGTCTAGTCCAGCACAGCCTGAATAGCCCTCAACAATCTGTAAATGTCTGTTCTGTTTTCCTTTAGCGGTCAGTCCTTAGTATACTTGTCTTTTGGTAATATGCAGTTTCATAGGGATGGTGTTTCCCTGCCCAAGGCAGCAGCATTCGCACCCAAACATTTTCTCTCTAGGTTGTTCACCTGAAGACTCTCAACCAGGAGGCAGGACCAGCCCACCCCCCGGCAACGGTAACTAAGGCTGCCAATAAACTATTTACCCTACATAGCCTTACTGGATAACATAGTGCATAAATCACAGTTAGCATAGCAGTAAATCTTTTAAAATAGTGAACCCGGGTATTAACCCTTTAGCAATGAATCATAACATTAACCTTTTAGCAGTGATGGCTCACAGTTTATTAGAAAACGGGGTGTGGTGTTTAACAAGCAGGATATGCTCAATCCATATGCAGTTGTGCATGTATATAGGGGAGCACACCCTGCACTTGTAGTCCGTTGCTAGGGGCAATCAACAGCAAAAAATGCATACAATGGAAGATGCCAGCAACGGACTACAAGTACCACAATAACCATCCTACATACGATAACGATAATGTGGATGTGGAGAACAATCAAAAACGTAACCATAGCAAAGGCAGGTGCTCTCTGCGGCAATACTAAACCCTCACACTGATGTTAAAGTTGAAAGGTTAGTTCGACACATCCTACTAGGAGGACATGTCTTAAGCTCGGACACCACGTCAAGGTCTCTCAAGTACCCCGAGACCCTACCACTCAACCTACCTGTGCCGTATGGGCGATACCAGGGGCCGTTTGGCATTACGGGAGCGTAAGTGGCCGTGCTTGCACACTATAGGAAGAAATGCCAGCCTCTCTGGGACCGTAGGAGCGCACATAGGCTGGTGATTTATCCTATAGTGTACAAGCACGGACACCGCTGCTGGATTGCAGGGTGGTCTGTAGCCATGGAAACGAGCAGTGCATAATGTGATGGAAAAATGTATTCAGCCAGCAAAGGAAGCAATATGGATAATAAACAATACATTAGTAACTGCCGGGTATTAACTTCCCCTACATAATAAATGCTATTTGACACAGCCCCTTTAAGTCAGCCAATAGCAGGAGTGTGATGCACAGGGCTGACATCAAATATATCTGGATCCCATAGAAGCAAAAGGTCTGGGGGGGTCCATGGATTTGCACCTATGTGAAATGAAGGGTGTTGGGACCAGGTTTGCATATTATTGTCTTTTATTAGGACTCTTTATTACCTGACTGAATTTCGTAAGGGTATGGCTTCTAGGCAACGTGTCGCGCGACATTTCATATAATGTGTTTTAATGGTGTCGCATACAACACGCTGCGACTGTGATGTGTCAGTCGCAAAAAAATCCATCCAAGTCAGTTTTTTTTTTTTTGCACCTGTTGCAGTCACAGCATTTGGTATTGCAATAAATGTCGCCATGTAGCATACCCTTTTGCTTCGCACAACTTTTCTGTGACTTGCAGTGTGTAGCTGTACCCTAATTCTTACGCTTCGCTGGGTGGATAACAGGGGGCTAGCTTACATGAGAGTTAGACCCCTGACAGCAGTACCACGGGAGAAGTGTACAGAAAAAACTTACAATTAAACACTTTGAGGCTTTTTTTCGTGATTTGTGACTTGTTTTGGCTACAAAAAAAAATGCATCAATATGTCAACTGGATTTTTAAAAATACAATTCAAAATAGTATGTATGCAATATCAATTCCTGAGGGTATGTCAAAGATCAAGTCACTGGGGATCTGAAAATATGTTTTTGAATTTCAGATGCAGAGTCTTTTCTATCCACTTGTCTTCAGTATGAACCTGTCAGCAGCAAAGCAAGAGAACTTGGAGAAGAAATACTCCTGGATTTCAGGACACTTCGTAATCGGTACAACTGCTTACTGCAACTATTGCTGTATTTTCTCAGTGGCTGCAGAATAATGTGCAAGAGGCTTGGTGTAAACTAAATAGTAGCAATTCCTTCCCAAAAATCTGCTGCTGTATCATCCCGTGTAAAGGGACCTTTACAAATGCCAACCCAATAAATGCTTGTAAATAGAAATGCCAGCATGGCATGGATTTTATTTACGAGCCAAAAAATACCCTTAGGGTATGTTCAGACGACGACAATTGTTGCGCGACAAAAAGTCGCACTATTGTCGCGCGACAATTTTTATAATGGGAGTCTATGGTGTCGCAGTGCGACATGCGACATGCTGTGACTGCGACACGACAGTCGACAAAAATCCATCCGGGATGGACTTCTTGCGACTGTTGTGTCTCAGTCGCAACATGTTGCATGTCGCACGTGCGACACCACCATAGACACCCATTATAAAAATTGTCGCGCGACATTAATGTGACATCAATGTCGCGCTACAAATGTTGCAGTGTAGTGGTTCTCTTAGTGATGTAGTGTGGCAACATCTGAAAGGAGTTTTCTGTGTGCGAGAAAGGCATGTCATGGATGAGGCTCAGCACATGTGACCAGTGATTGGCTGCTGTGGTGTTGTGGCCGAGAACTAGCCTCCGTCACTACTGGTTCTGTGGGAACCGCCAAGAACCACAGCACTCAAATGGAGGGCATTTTAAAGGATGAGTAATGTTTTTCTTTTGTTTAAAATCTAATTAAAATAGAGGTCTAACTATAAAAAAAATAATCCTTTACTATAAAATGCAAGATTTAAGACAGTTGCAAAGGCTGTTTTATGTTATAGATGGTAACTTTTATCTACTCCATTGTACATTCAATGAAGTGGTGTGGATTTGGATTTCTTTATAGGGTGCCTTCTCACGCTGCAGATATCCATGTTTCAAATAAATGAAACATATTCAGTTGCAGCAATGTTCTGCATCGAAATCTGCTGCGTGTGAAGGCGCCCTGTATGAGTAGTATTTTCTTTTAATTTTATTCCCAGTACTGCGAGCCGACACACATGTTGTGGTTTTTGTGGTAGCTTCCAGGAAGTTAAATGAGGTGTGTGTCGTAGAGCATCTTGCATTTTCTAAAGGGGTATTTTCAACATGTTGTAACTTAATGTACATAACATTTATGATTAGAAACAACAAAAGTCGGCTCTCCTCACATGTTTAGCAAATATTTCCGCATAAAATTACAATTTTGGAGCATCTTTTCTTACAGCTCTGCAGTATACTATTCCACTGATATTCACACCACGATCTGCCACCCACAAATGAGGATTTTTAAGCCTGCTAAGGCCTCTCTCACACGAGTCTGTCCGGATTAGGTCTGGATGCGTTGCGGATGCGTTCAGTGAAAACTGTGTGATTTCACAGGCAAAGCCATTCAGTTTTACCTGCGATTGCGTTTAGTTGTTCAGTTTTTATCGCGCGGGTGCAATGCGTTTTTCATGCACGTGATAAAAAACTGATGGTTTACAAACAACATCTCCTAGCAACCATCAGTAAAAAACGCATCGCACCTGCACTTGCTTGCGGATGCAATGCGTTTTTCACGCAGCCCCATTCACTTCTATGGGGCCAGAGCTGCGTAAAAAACGCAGAATATAGAACATGCTGCGATTTTCAGGCAACGCAGAAGTGATGTGTGAAAAACAACGTTCATGTTATGTACACAGACCCATTGAAATGAATGAGTCAGGATTCAGTGTGGGGGCTATGCGTTCACATCACGCATTGCACCTGCACGGAAAACTCGCTCGTGTGAAAGGGGCTTAAGAGATTTCAATTACCCGGGGTATCGGTTGGCAGTATTACTTGTTAGGGATGATCTTAATGATTATCTGTAGGTGTAATATAAGCAAGTATAGGTAGATGTCTATTTATTATGTTTATTGCAGGACAAGTTGCAATTTCTAATTTCACCATTTAATATTGAATATGATGTAGTGAAGAGCTGAAAAAAAATTCTACATGGGGTGAAATTGGAATTCCGCAACAGTCTTAAGGGTTTTGTTTTTACAGCGTTCCCTATATGGTAAAACTGACCTGTTACTTTCATTCTCCAGGTCAGTACGATTACATTGATGCCACATATGTATAGTTTTTCTTGCATTTTAATACTGAAAAAAAATAAATCATTTTTTTCCTTTCCATCGCCATATTATTTTTTTTTGTAGTAGTTCTGAAGTGTATGGAGCTGTGTGGGAGCTCATTTTTTGCAGGGTGATCTGTACTTTTCATTGATACCATTCTGGGGTGTGTAAGACTTTTTCGATCGCTTCTTATTTAATTTTTTGTGGGAGGTAAAGTAATCAAAAAATAGTGAATCAGCCATTTTGACTTTTTTCCATTTCACTGTTTGCCATATGGGAAAAATATTTTAATATTTTAATAATACGGGCATTTTTGCATGCGCTGATACTCATGATGTCTATTTTTTTGTTTATTTTTTTTTTAATTTTGGGGAAAGGGAGGTGATTAGAATTTTTGAATTTTTTAAAATTTTATTTTTAAAAACTTTTTACACTATTTTATAGTTTCCATAGGGAACTATAACAAGCAATCATTATATTGCTTCTCTCAGTGTATGAAAGGTGAAGTATTCCTATGGAGCACTGCCACAGGGGCTCCAAGAACTAATGTGCGGCAGCTTCAGTTCATTCAGGAGGACTCAAGCTGCCGCGCAATGCACCTGGCTCGCACTTCTGGGTTTTAGTACTTTCGGATGCCGTGGTCATGTTTGACCATGGCATCTGAAGGGTTAAAAGTCAGTCATCGGCATTACCGCTGGTCATGGACTTTAGCCGCAGGTGTCTGCTGTATGAAACAGCAGGCACCCGGCGGCTATGGCGTTTGTTGTATGCGAGAGCGGATGCCATGTTTAAAGTACCGCCCAGCTCCGTACAGCACTTCTGATGGCTGGTATTACCTAGGGCTGCTTTATTATCAGACAATGTGTCTTGCCACAAGAAGGCTTCCCTGCTGCCCTATAAAAAGGCTCTCAGAGAATACTTTTGGGTAGTGTACATCTTTATGAGTGATCATTGACCTATAGACATGTCTCTACAACACACTGGAATTCATTTTCACAACAGAGGGGGCACATCGTTGGATAAGCAGGATGGTCATTTTGATTAATTGCTTGCCGTCTTGTCCATTCTGGCCTGGCTGTTAGGAGGTGTTAAGAGCAGTGGTTATGTGAGGGCACAAACGAATGGTAAACAGACCCTGGACGGCCCAGGTAGACCACCAATAGAGAGGATCCACTGGCAAACATGAGCAGCTTCCACAGTTTCGGTGTCCACCATCCACATGTGGCAACTTCATTACACATCCCAGTCTCAGACCATTTCCAGATGCTTAGCAGAAGGAAATTAGGTATCATGGTGCCCATTACATGTCTTGCCATTGACAACCAGCCACTTTATACCTTTTGTTTGCAGTGATGTCATGAGCGAGAAACCTGAACTGCTACAAGATGAAACCTTATCGTTTTTAGCGATGAATCCAGATTCTGTTTGGGATCTGACGATGGTATGGAGCCTTGTGGTGAGCGCTTCAATCCTGTATTTGCTGTGGAGCGACACTGCCACACACATGTGTTGCCTCTCGTGGCAGAGCTTCCAACTAACATTTTTTCAGCAGGATAATGCTCATCCACATACAGCAAGAAATGTTTCCACCAAATTGCAACACTTCTTGACTTGCACGATCACCAGATTTATTGAGCATTTATGGGACTAGCTGGGATGGCAGCTTCTGCAGTCTACTAGTGTTCAGGATCTACAGGCTCAGCTGCAACATCTGTGGTCAAATGTGCGCAGGACACCACATGGAACCTGTATACCTCCATGCTCAACTGTATCCCATCTTGTATCCAAGCTAGAAGTGGCCCAACAGGTAGTAGAGCCTCCTTTCAATTGTACAGTTTCCCCCAAAAAAACTTCTCCATTAGTTCTAATATTGTAATCACTTATATTAATTATTTCCAGGGCTTTTTTTCTGGCGGAAAGCACCGGAACGGCGTTCCGCCACCTACCATGCTGACATTTTGACATCGCAGCCTGCGATGTATCAGCGGGGTGGGACTGGGAGGAGGAGCTGGGGGCCGGCAACTGCGGCGGAGCCGGTGAGTTCACTGTGCTCCGGCCCCGCCGCTCCAGTACAGTTATAAAACGTGACAGCGTGACTGACTGATGTCACGTGCCTGCGCCGCCTGCTTCATTCATAAAGTAGGCCGGGCAGGCACGTGACGTCAGTCAGTCACGCTGCCGCTCGTCTGCCCGGCCGGTGTTCTGAGAAAAAACCTTACCTTGAAAAAGAAACTTGCACCACGTGACTTCTGGGGTGTATCGGGGGATGTGCGCCTCTCCGCTTGCGCAGTACAACAGGAGACCAGGAACTTAGTGAACTCAAGATACAGCGCGCGCCGATTCCTGGGTGCGCGCAAGAATACAGCTCGTGCACCCAGCCGCGCATGCGCCGTCAGGGTTAAGGAGATTTCACAGTCTTTCGACATGTAAAAAATCTGCTTACCCTGACACTGCGCATGAGCGGATTTTCCACACTACACAGCGCGCATTAGATTATATTAATTGCTGGCTGGCTTCTAGCAGGGGGGGTGTGTCATGTTACACATGCATGATTTGCTTTTTCATTTTGTGTGTCCCTTCTGTCTTCCCCTAGCTTTGCTCTCTCTCTTGTCTCCTCCCTTCATCTTCATTCTGGCTTCATCCCTCATCTCAGCTACATGCTCCTGTTAGCTGCTCACAGCATGATTTTTTGACCTATCCATCTGTTCATCGGTGTATGATCTGCACAGTTTGAAATAAACTTCTTCAGGATCTACAAGGTGTCCTTTGGATCGAGTCACTGTCAGCCAATTCACCTAAGACTGCAGTTATTGCCATCTCATCACAACTGTAAGTTCAGAGATCACATTGTAGTGCTTAGACTGGAGAGGCAGAACAGGGTGGTTCCAGCATATTGGGGGGAAATGACCTGCCAGAAGCCAGCCAGCAATCAATGTAATGCGCGCTGTGTAGTGATATATGTCAGAAAATCCGCGCGTGCGCAGTGTCAGGGTAAGGAGATTTTTTTACATGTCGAAAGACTGTAAAATCTCCTTAACCCTGACGGCGCCTGCGCGGCTGGGCGCGTGCATTGTATCGAGTTCACTAAGTTCCTGGTTGCCCGTGGTATTGCGCAAGCGCGGAGGCGCACACTCCCCCGAAAGTCACTTGGGGTAAGTTTTTTTTTTTCAAGGTAAGGTTTTTTCTCCGGCTTGCATTACGATATAACAGTAGCCCTGTGAGTAGGATATATTGAATGTTATACTACAGAGGGGGCAGCATGAATCATTATGTGGATGGCACTGTTATGGAGTGGGGGGGGTCTGTGGATGGCATTGTTATAGGATGGGGGGTCTGTGGATGACACTGTAGGGGTGGGGGGGGGTCTGTGGATGGCATTGTTATAGGATGGGGGGTTCTGTGGATGACACTGTAGGGGTGGGGGGGGGTCTGTGGATGACACTGTTAAGGAGTGGGGGGATGGGTCTGTGGATGGCACTGTTATGGGGTGGGGGGGGGGGGAGGTCTGTGGAATGCACTGTTATAGGATGGGGGATCTGTGGATGCCATTCACAGATTCCACCATAACAGTGACATCCACAGATCCTCCACCCCGTAAAAGTGCCATCCCCAGATCCCCCATTAACGGTGCCATCCCCAGATCCCCCATTAACAGTGCCATCCCCAGATCCCCCCTTAACAGTGCTATCCCAATCTGGGGGGTTTCTTTGCTGGGCTGGACTTTTATAGCCCCCCCAAATTTTACTTGCATCCCTGTTCTTTAAAGGGGCGGTTTTAGGGGGCAGTCCTAGGGGTGGGTATGGGGCGTGGCCAGGGGGGGTGGTTGGTTCCACCACCTTTTCTCTGAGAAAAAAAGCCCTGATTATTTCTATATTCACACATATGAAGTTCCTTTAAATTCCAACAACTTCTTTTTGGTGTGTTATTTTTTGTTTGAGTGTAAGTAAAAAAAAAAAAAATAAGGGAAAAAATAAAAATCATCTGGTCATTTAGTCCTTTTCGTTTATCATCTGGTTACTAAAGGATTAAAGCTGGAATTGGGCAGTTTTTGTGGCAGCTTGTGACCAGGAGTAGATCTAAAAATAAGGAAATGTATTAAGGAAATGCGGTATCTTCTCCTATGTTTGTCTCAAAACCTTTGTTTGGCTCAAAGTATAACAAAAGCTGCATGTGTGATTCCAGGCTAAAGAGGTTTTCCCACAATGGACCTTTATCACCTATATACGTATAGGTGAGGAGAAGTCCGTGGAGCAGCAGTCAAGTACGCGAGGTGCCCTACATTCAAGGTTTCTGGGACTGATGGAGATAGCAGAGTGCAGCACTTGGCTTTTTTGTCAGAACTGTAGCCATTGAAAAGAGAAGCGGGGTGCATGTTTGACCGCTGCTCCATTTAAATTCCTCTTTACTACAGTCATGTAGTGGAGAGGAACTGTAGGATCAAGGCCCCTAGTTCTAGTGATTGGTGGGTGTCCCAATGTTGTGACCCCCCTGTGATCAGACATGTCCATTGTGGGAAGCAACCTATTAAAGTTAGTTATATTATGAAGTGGTATGTGCACTATAACTGTTTATTGGCTAATCATACTTATCATTGCTATGTTTTACTTTTAGGTACCCTTTGTATTTTCAACTGAGCGGTGAGTAAATTGTAAATTAGCTACACTTTTTTTGTGATATATACACTACTCACAAAAAGTTAAGGATATTTGACTTGTGGATGAAATTTCAGGATGACCCTAAAATGCACTTTAACCTTTACAGGTGAGCATAATGTGACCATCTGTAAACTTTTGAATGCAGATGTCCAACTGTTTGGTGTTTCAGTACTTTTTGCACAACTTGCTGTTCTCTAACATGAGCTTAACTGCAAAAGTGTTTCATCCATGAATCGTTCAATACATTTCCTGGTTCAACTATATATTTAAACAGTCCTCCTCATCATGCTGTTCACATTGTGGCATCATTAGACCAAGAGGACATCTAACAATTGATCAACAGTACCTCATCATTGTGAGGCTTCAAGCAGGTTGCTCCCCGACAGAAGTGGCCACTTAGCTTAGAGTGTCACAGAGTGTCATCAGTAGGTTTCAACAGAGATACAGAGAGACTGGAAGAGTCACAGAAAGGCATAAAAGTAGGCGTCCTTTGGGCACATTCCACACTGATGACCGCTTCATTGTGAACATTGCCCTGCGGAACTAGATGATGAATGCCACACAACTTCATGCACATTTAAGGGAGGTGAGAGGCACCCAAGTGTCACGTCAGACCATTCAAAACCTCAGCGCGGTCTGAAAACTAGACAACGTGCAAGGGTACGTGACTACAGGCGTCATCGTCTTGCATGTGCCAGGGAGCATCTACGCTGGACGAGGGAGCAGTGGGCCTCAGTGCTGTTTACTGATGAAAGTCGATTGACACTGAGCAGAAATGATGGCCGCCAACAATGTTGGAGACGTCAAGGAGAGCACTATGCATCAGACACTGTTGTCAGCAGATGAGCCTTTGATGGTGGTGTTACAGTGTGGGCAGGTGTGTCTAGTCAATAAAGAACTGCCCTTCACTTTGTGAATAGTACAGTGACAAGCCCATGGTACTTGAATGACACCATTAATACAGTCATTGTGCCTCTGCATGAACTACACAGGCCCAATTTCATCTTCGTGGACAACAACGCGCCAGCTCATCGAGGTCACATTAGGGAACGGCTGCTGGAGACTGGGGTACCTCAAATGGAGTGGCCTGCACTTTCTCCAGACCTGAATTCCATTGAAAACCTATGGGATCAGCTGAGTTGCCGGTAATTCTGTACCCCAGAACCTCAATGACCTGAGGGCCGCCCTTCAAGAAGAGTGGGATGCCATGCCTCAGCAGATAATTAGTTAACTTGTAAATAGCATAAGATGTCGTTGTCAAGTTGTAATTGATGCTCAAGAACCACATGACAAGTTGTTGAGACACTGACATTTTGTGGGGGTATGCCTACCACTGTTGGCTTTTGTTTCAATACATTGTTTAAGATGAGGTAGCAAGTACCCATTGCTACTTCTACTTACCATATTTTTCGCCCTATAAGACGCACCTGCCCATAAGACGCACCCAGGTTTTTGACGAGAAAAATAAGAAAAAAAATATTTTGATCCAAAATGTGTGCTTTTGGTGGGTTTTGAACTAATGGTGTGGATGACACTGTTATGGGGGATCTGTGGATGACACACTGTTATGGGGATCTCTGGGTGACACTGTTATGGGGGATCTCTGGGTGACACTGTTATGGGGGATCTGTAGATGGCACACTGTTATAGGGGGTCTGTGAAGGACACTGTTATGTGGAGTCTGTGGATGATACACTGTTTTGGGGGGATCTGTAGATGGTGCACTGTTATGGGGATCTGTGGATTACACTGCTATGGGGGGATCTGTGGATGACACATAGCATCTTATGCTATGTGTCATCCACAGATCCCCCCATTACAGTGTCCCTGTGATGACCCCCATTATAGGGGGTAGAGGTCTCATCTGCTTTTATAATGACAGCAGAGCCCGTGCAGTGACTGTATCCTACTACACGGGCCCCGCTCACTGTATATAAGCTTGCCATAATTGAAGACATTGTTATTATAAGTAAAAAACCTTAGTAATCCTTAGTTGTATTATTCTACCTACAATCGGTGGCAGAGAGGAGGGAGGAGGCAGGCTGGGAGGACGGACGCAGGCAGCGTGAGTCACTACGTCACGTGCCTGCGCTGCCTTCTTCATTCATAAACTGGGCAGTGCAGGCGCGTGACGTAGTGACTCACGCTGCCTGCGCCCATCCTCCCAGCCTGCCTCCTCCCTCCTCTCTGCCACCGATTGTAGGTAGAATAATACAACTAAGGTTTACTAACGCTTTTTACTTTATAATAACAATGTCTTCAAATATTGCAAGCTTATATACAGTGAGCGGGGCCTGTGTAGTAGGATACTACTGTCATGCTGGCCCGCCACAGCCCCTCCTCCCTCTTAGCTAAAACACCCGCCGCCCGGCATCGTGGCGGGTGTATCATTATAACTACAGCAAAAACGCAACTTTCGCCCCATAAGACGCACTGCTATTTTTCCCCCACCTTTGGGGGAAAAAAAGTGCGTCTTATAGGACGAAAAATACGGTAAATGCCCTATTTTCATGATATAATATCACTGTAGCGTGAACTTTTTACGTTTTCCATAAATTTCACCCAAAAGCTAAATATTCCTAACTATTTGTGAGTAGTGTATTTGTTTTTTTTTTTACTCTTTATTGTTTGTGGGCAGTTGTGTGTAGCGCTTCCAAAAATCTACAAAAAGTATTGCTCAACACATGAATTAAGTTTTATAAAACCCCCCTGCATGCACTCTAAAAAATCAGCTTGGTTATGCAAGAAATACAAATTGCGTGGACATGTGTCCTTTAACCCCTTAAGGACACGGCCCTATTTCACCTTAAGGACCCGGCCATTTTTTGCAAATCTGACATGTATCACTTTAAGTGTGAATAACTTTAAAACGCTTTTACTTACCCAGGCCGTTCTGAGAGAGTTTTTTCGTCCCATATTGTACGTCATGACACTGCTAATAAAAATTCAAAAAAGTAAAATTTTTTGTTTAAAAAAATACCAAATTTACCCGAAATTTTGAAAAATTAGCAAATTTCAAAGTTTAAAATTCTCTACTTCTAAAATACATAGTAATACCCCCAAAAATAGTTATTACTTTACATTCCCCATATGTCTACTTCATGTTTGGAGCATTTTGGGAATGCCATTTTATTTTTTGGGGATGTTACAAGTCTTAGAAGCAAATTCTAAAATTTTTCAGGAATTTTACAAAACCCACTTTTTAAGGATCAGTTCAGGTCTGAAGTCACTTTGGGAGGCTTACATAATAGAAACCACCCACAAATGACCCTATTTTAGAAACAACACCCCTCAAAGTATTCAAAACTGATTTTACAGACTTTGTTAACCCTTTTGGTGTTCCACAAGAATTAATGGAAAATTCTTGTGGAAAATTCTCAATTTAAATCCATTTTTTCCAGGAATAAAGCAAGGGTTAACTGCCAAACAAAACTCAATATGGGTTGCCCTGATTCTGTACTTTGCAGAAACACCCCATATGTGGTCGTAAACTACTGTTTGGCCAAACGGCAGGATATAGAAGGAAAGGGACACCATATGGTTTTTGGAAGGCAGATTTTGCAGGACAGGTTTTTTTTTTTACACCATTTCCAATTTAAAGCCCCCTTGATGCACCCCTAGAATAGAAATTCCAAAAAAGTGACTCCATCTAAGAAAGTACACCCCTCAAGGTATTTAAAATGGGTTTTACAAACTTTGTTAACCCTTTAGGTGTTCCACAAGAGTTAATGGCAAATTGAGAAACAATTTTAGAATTTCGATTTTTTTTTTTTTTTTTTTTTCCATTTGAATCCATTTTTCCAGGAATAAAGCAAGGGTTAACTGCCAAACAAAACTCAATATGGGTTGCCCTGATTCTGTACTTTGCAGAAACACCCCATATGTGGTCGTAAACTACTGTTTGGCCAAACGGCATGACCCATTTCAAGACCCCCTGATGCACCCCTAGAGTAGAAACTCCATAAAAGTGACCCCATCTTTGAAACTACAGGATAAGGTGGCAGTTTTTCTGGGACTATTTTAGGATAAATATTATTTTTGGTTGCTCTATATTAAGTTTTTTTATGAAAAGTAACAAAAAAAGTTTTTTTTTTTTATTTCATCTCCTGTTTCCAATAACTCTTTTGGAACACCTAAAGGGTTAACAAAGTTTGTAAAATCATTTTGAAATACCTTGAGGGGTGTAGTTTCTTAGATGGGGTCACTTTTTTGGAGTTTCTACTCTAGGGTTACATCAGGGGGGCTTCAAATGGGACAAGGCGTAAATAAACCAGTCCATCGAAATCTGCCTTCCAAAAACCATATGGAGTTCCTTTCCTTTTGCATCCTGGCGTGTTCCCGTACAGCAGTTTACTACCACATATGGGGTGTTTCTGCAAACTCTACAGGGTCAAATGTTATTTTTATAGGGCAGATTCTTACGGATGTGGCAATACCTAATTTATTTTGATTTTACACTATATTATTATTTTAGAAGCAAAAAAAAAAACTATTTTAGTATCTCCATAGCCTGAGAGCTACAGTTTTTTAATTTTTTCGGTGATTGTCTTAGGTAGGGGCTAATTTTTTGCGGGATGAGATGGCGGTTTTATTGGCACTATTTTTGGGGGCATATGACTTTTTGATTGCTTGCTATTATACTTTTTATGATCTAAGTTGACAAAAAATGGATTTTTTTTACATATTATTTATTTTTTTACGGCGTTTATCCGAGGGGTTAGTTCAAATGTTATTTTTAGAGAGCACATTGTTACGGACGTGGCAATACCTAATATGACTACTTTGAGTATTCTGTTGGTTTCAGTTTGACATCATCAACCAACTTAGAAAAAGAAAAAAAAACTGTCTCCACATTCTAAAAGTCTTCTTTTTTTTGCTTGGGCGACTGTTTTATGTAGGGGCTCATTTTTTGTGGGATGAGATGACTTTTTAATGACGTGCCATTACAATTTTTGGGATCTAAGGTGACAAAAATTTTTTTTTTTACATCGTTTACATTTTTTTTAAGGGTGTTTATCCGAGGGATTAGATAATGTTTTATTTTTATAGATCAGATTATTACAGACGCGACAATGCCTAATATGTATGGCTCTAAGACTTTGGAGACACTAAAAAAACATTTTTTCAAAACTTAAATACAACTTAAACAGTTGTTTCCGTGTCTCCAAAGTCTGAGAGCCATAATTTTATGTATTTTCTAGGGGATTGTCTGGGATTATAATAATTTAGAACTCCATGGAAGTGCGATACTCCCTGAAGCAACCAATAACGCAGAGGCCCGGATGATCGGGGCACGTGTCACATTGAGTAGTGGTGTTCTTCCGTATCCCCCTCTTGTGACACACTCTGCACTTTTTTTGGGTACGTCCCTTCTTTCCAGTATGGGGGACCACACCTGGAAAGTGTTGGCCAGGGACGACCCAGGCGCCTCCAGTTCCTGAGGTCAGAAAAGATCAGGGCCTTGAGGACTGCCTCATAGAACTGAAGGAAAGTCTCTGTGCTGCCAGCGCATCTGGATAGTACAAAAGCGTTGTACATGGCAACCTGTACCAAGTAGACCGCAACTTTTTTGTACCATACCCGGGTTTTGCGCATGGCATTATATGGCTTGAGGACTCCTCCCATAGTCGACGATACAATCGGGCTTGAGGACTGTTGCCGCGGTACCTCGCACAGAGACGGGGGTGGTGCCGTTACCGTGAATTGTGGTCAGCATAAGGACATCCCTCTTGTCCTTATATCTGACCAGCAACAGGTTGTCACTGGTAAGGGCACGTGTCTGACCCCTGGGGATAGGTACCTGGAGGGGGGAGGTAGGGAGGCCGCGCTGATTTTTCTGCACGGTCCCACAAGCGAACGTGGATCTGGCGGAGAGGGCCTGAAACAAGGGAATACTGGTATAAAAGTTATCCACGTACAAGTGGTAACCCTTATCCAGCAGTGGGTGCAGTGAGTTTCAAGGGTACTTTCACACTAGTGTTTTGGATTTCGTTTGTGAGATCCGTTTCAGGGCTCTCACAAACGGTCCAAAACGCATCAGTTAAGCCCCACTGCATTCTGAATGGATAAGGATCCGTTCAGAATGCATCAGTTAGGCTCTGTTCTGCTTCTATTCTGTTTTGGAGGCAGACACCAAAACGCAGCATGCAGCATTTTGGTGTCTGTCTTAAGAGGCGGAGCCTAACGGATCCGTTTTGAATTACAATGTAAGTCAATGGGGACGGATCCGTTTTCAATGACACAATATGGTGCATTTGAAAACGGATCTGTTCCCCATTGACTTTCAATGTAATTCAAAACGGATCCATTTTGGACTTTGTCATTTTTCTTTTAACTAATGCAAACGGATCTGTTCTGAACGGATACAAACGTTTGCATTATAGGTGCGGATCCATCTGTGCAAATAAACAGACGGATCCGCACCAACGCAAGTGTGAAAGTACCCTAACACCCAGAGTGGGGGGACATTCTGGGGGTTCAATACGGGAATCTCACCCCTCGTACACACGAAATTTGTAAGTGTACCCTAGACACCAAAACCAGGACCTAAGTTAAAAAAAAAAACTTTCTCCTAACTAACTTTCCCTTACTATCCCTGCCTAAATACCCTCTCCCTTACTAACCCTACCTTACCTTCAACGGATGCTGCAGCTGGGGATGCTGCAGCTGGGGATGCTGCTGCTGGGGATGCTGCTGCTGGGGATGCTGCTGCTGGGGATGCTGCTGCTGGGGATGCTGCTGCTGGGGATGCAGGTCCGGCGGTCGGCTCCTCTCTCCTCTGCGACGCTGGAAACTGTGGGAGGAGAGAGGTAAGCAGCGGAAATTTGAACTTCTCGCCGCCGGCCAATCAGGGGACAGCAACGTCAACAACACCGCCACTGCCCCCCAATCTAAGGACGGTGATTGGTGGTGTGTTTTCACACCACCGATCACCGTTCTTTTCCGGTTCATCTGGTCACCAAACGGAGACGCAGAAAACCGCAGGTCTGAATTGACCACTTATGTTTCCTGATGATGAGGACATGGGAATACCACCTCATAGGAGTCCGCACATCTCTGATGATGACTAAACACAGGTGCCAACTGCTGCATCTTTCTGCAGTGTGCAGATCGAACAGGAGGTCAGGGAGGAAGACTGTGTGGAAGACGATGCAGGGGACGATGAGGTCCTAGACCCCACATGGAATGAAGGTCGTGCCACTGACTTTCATAGTTCAGAGGAAGACGCAGTGGTGAGACCGAGCCAACAGCGTAGCAAAAGAGGGAGCAGGGGGCAAAAGCAGAACAGCCGCCGCCAAGAGAGTTCGCCTGCTACTGGCCACCGCCACCAGGGACTGAGCACCCCAAAGGCAGCTTCAAGGAGTTCCCTGGCATGGCACTTCTTCAAACAATGTGCTGACGACAAGACCCGAGTGGTTTGCACGCTGTGCCATCAGAACCAGAAGCGAGGCATTAACGTTCTGAACCTTAGCAGAACCTGCGTGACCAGGCATCTACATGCAAAGCATGAACTGCAGTGAAGTAAACACCTTAAAAGCAAGGAACTCACTCAGGCTCCCCCTGCTCCCTCTTCTGCTGCTGCCTTGGCCTCTTCCTCCGCCTCGGGAGGAACGTTGGCACCTGCCGCCCACCAAACAGAGGATGTGCCACCGACACCACCATCTGCGTCACCAAGCTGAAATGCTGTCATTCAGGCTGGTGGACACGGACAGCTTCAAACAGCTGATGGCGGTGGCTGTTAAATTGTGGGATTACTACATAGATACTGCAGGGGATACGTTATATGGTTATATGCCCCCTCTCTTACACGCTGGTTTTATGTACAGCCTGTCTACTTTCGTCTCTGTGAACATAATTCCATCTGTTCTGTACCTCCACTTGATTAGCTGTTCCACAAATAGGGATACAGATGTAAATTTAATTTAATGTGTTAAATTAGCCCCCTAAATAGGCTTGATTATTTTGGCTACATTTTCAAAAACGATAGAATTCAGTGGATAGGCTACTTACTTCTGAAGCAAAATGTTCTATTTAACCCATAGGATACCAGCGCCGTACATGTACGACGCGGGGAGACGTGACAAGTCCCGGCGCCATTGGCGTTCTGATCGGGCATGTGCAGGAGCTGTGCCTGCTCCATCGGCAACAAGGTTCCGGCTGTTCTTGACACCCAAACCCCTGCTATATATGAAATCATCGGTGAATACACCAGTGCTGGCGTATTAACCCCTTGTATGCCGCTGTCAACACTGACCACAGAATGTACGGGGTTTGCGGTGGGTATGGGCACCCTACCCCACCCCATCGGCAAAGTAGTATGGTACCCGCTTCCAAAACAGCTTGGGCAGTGCCAGGGGCATTTCTAGGTTAAAACATTCGGGGCCTGGGCCCCTGATGTTTTGTCCCAATCCCCAAATGTCCTGCCTGCCAGCTAGTTACAACTGTATTGCCGTCCTCTACAATTTAATCTAATGCACTGAAAATACTGAAGGACCTGTGGTGACATCACAGGTCATGTGATCAGTAAAACAGGCAGTGGTTGAGAAGGACCTGCGATGATGTCACCATCATGTGACCAGTGCAGGGGAAGAAGCTCTGGTGATGTCTGCTACATGAGGAAAGGTAAGTGAAAGGAGAGGCAGAGCAAATGGGGTCATGTTAATTACATGGGACTGTATGATGGTGGCTGTAGGAGGCAGTGATGTTATTTACATGGGACTGAATGTTAAGGGGTATCAATTTAGAGAAAATGGACGGCACTGTGCTTTCATTGAGGTCCGGGTGCACGGTCAGCAGGTCGGATCCCCATCAAAATGAAATGAAAGGATCGGCACTCCGTAATTTCTTAAGAAATTACGGAGTGCCGGTCCTTTCATTTCATTTTGAATGTTAAGGGGGTGATGTTTACATGGGACTGTATGTTGAAGGCGGCTGGGGAGGAGGTGATGTTATTTGCATGAGACTGTATTTTGGAAGGGGCTGTAGATAGAGAGGGATGTTATTTACATGGGACTGTATATTGGAGGGGACTGGAGAGGTGGTGTGATGTTATTTACATGAGACTCTATGGCGGAGAGAGGGAAATAGTGTTGTTTACATGGGACTGTATGTTGGAGGGGCTGAAGGGAGGGGAGTGATGTTAATTACATAGGACTGTATTTTGGAGGGGGTAGGAGAGATGGTGTAATGTTATTTAAATGGGACTGTATGGTGGGGGGAGGAATATAACTACAGGGGGCACTGCAAATTCAGGGGACATTATGGCCGTTCTTATTACTACTGTGGGCTCTATAGGAGGGACTTATAGATCCACCTTATTTCTACTAAGAGCACTATGGGGGGCCTTATTGCTACTGAGGGGTCTGTAGATAGCTTTATTACCACTAGGGGAACAATAGGGGGCCTTATTTCTACTGGGGGCTCTGTGAGGGTATTATTAATACTGGAGGGCTCTTCTACTAATGGGGGCACTCTTGGGGAGGGTTATCACTGTTAGGGGCACTGTAGGTGGTAGTCTAACTAATGAAGGCATTCTAGAAGGGAATTACTATTGGTGGGACTATAAGAGGCACTATTACTATGGGAGCACTTATTTTTCTTCAGGATAGTATTTGGAGGTGTTGGGGGCACAGCGAGCAGCAGGATTAGGCCTCATACACACGACCGTTGTTCTGGTCCGCATCCGAGCCGCAGTTTTTGCGGCTCTGGTGCGGGCCCATTCACTTCAATGGGGCTGCAAAAGATGCAGACAGCACTCCGTGTGCTGTCCGGATCCGTTGCTCTGTTCTGTAGCCCCGCAAAAAAAATATAACATGTCCTATTCTTGTCCGTTTTGCGGACAAGAATAGGCATCTCTATAATGGGCCATCCGTTCCGAAAATTGCGGAACACACACGGACGCCATCCGTGCTTTGCGGATCCGAAATTTGCAGACCGCAAAACACAACTATTGTGTGCATGTAGCCTAACACTGTGGGAACTCCAGGTTGGGAGATGATGATAGAAATGTGAGGAAGCTAAGATATCTGTGTCTTACACTCTGCAGAGATTAAGCGGCTGAAAGAATGTATGTATGGACCAAATGGAGAAGATGATGACCGAGAAGATCTACATTGGAGGAGAAGTCACCTGAGAGGCACTGGATGTGACAGTTATGTGCTACTGTATAGCAAATACAGCAAAATGCGGTGTGTGAGGGGAGGGGGGAATGTCGACTTAGAGAACTGGGCCATATTCCTTGGGGCTTGGGCCCCGGATCTTTTGTCACCCTAGCAACGCTATTGACTGCTCATCTGTGCTGGTCACCAGGCTCACTGCTCACAGCTCTGTTCCATTTAAGTGAATGGTGCTGAGCTTCAAAATACCAGTCCTAGCTGCTATCCAGCGGATGACGCTGTGCTTGGTAAGCTGTGATGAGGCCGCAGCACCTGCCAGAGCTCCAGTGAGCGCCACTGCTTCCTCAGACAGCTGACCAGTGGGGGTGCAGGGAGTCAGACCTCCTCTGATCTCATTAATGAGGATAGGCCTTTAAAATGAAAATCCTGGAGAACCCCTTTAACCCCTTCTGACTAGTGCCTTAAATGTATGGCGCAGTGGGACGTGACTTGTCACCCAGCTCTGATATGTCGGGTGCCCGGCTGTTCCTGTTGGTATAACCCCTTGTATACCACGGTCAACGCTGACTGCAGCATGTGTGGGGTTTGTGGAGGGAGGGGGGCTCCCTCTCCATCCCCATCGGGTCCCTGTGCTGCAGTGACGGGGACCTGATGGCTGTTATGGCAGCATGTTACCTTTCACAGGCATCGGAGCCTGCCAGCTACGGAAGCATGTGTGACCCAGCCTCCAGTGTCAGTGTATTACACTGACACTCACTGCATTACAATAAAGGATGTATTGTAATGCATTGTAGAGGGGAACAGACCCCCAAAAGTTGAAGCCCCATAGTGGGGAAAAATAAATAGTAAAAATCATAATAAAAATATAAGTTTCAAATTAACAAAAGTGCACCTTTTCTAATAATTAAGTCATATAAAATTGTAAAACGTAGAAAAAAAAGAAAAGTAGACATATTGATGACCGGCTCTATAAAAATATCACATGATCCGCCCGGTTGGTTGAACCGATGTAAAAAAACTAAATAAAAACGGTACCAAAACAGCCATTTTTGTGTGACCTTGTCTGACAAAAAGTGTAATACCAAGCGATCAAAAAGTCATATGTGCCCCAAAATAGTACAAATGAAAATGCCACCTCATCCTGCAAAAAAACAAACCCCTACATAGGACAAATTCAAAAATATGGCTTTCAGAAAATTGCGATGCAAAAACATATTTTGTCTTTACAAAAATGCTTTGTGTAAAATTGGTAAAATGTTAATGAGACATAAAGCCAAGTTCGGCTTAGTATTTTGATACATTAAGGTGAGACGAAGTAAGTTTAGCGATATTTGCTGAAACTTCATAAAGACCGTGGAGGCAATACATTTTACAGTAGGGCGGAACCAGTATTCTTAAAGTTTTCAAAAGAATCGGATTCGGATACAGCAATCTGAACCCAATTCACTCAACCCTAGTACTGACTAGCAGAATAAATATAACGTTATTTTTGTTGCAATAACAAAACCCCTACAGCAGGTTTACATCCACATATGGGGTCTTGCTGTATTCAGGAGAAAATGGGCAACAAATTATGGTTCTTTTTCTCCAGTTACCCCTTGTGAAAATGAAAAATTTGGGGCTAAAGCAACATTTTATTGGGAAAAATGAATTTTTTCATTTTCGCAGCCAAGTGTTTATAAATTCTGTACTCCTTTGGGGTGTTCAGTATACCCCTTACTCAATTCCATTGCGGGGTTTAGTTTCCAAAATTGGGTCCCTTTTGGGGTTTTTCTCCACTGTAGGTGTCCCTCAGGGTCTCCTCAAATACAACATGGTGCCCATAAACCATTTCAACAAAATCTGCGCTCCAAAAACCATATGGTGCTACTTCCCTTCTGACCACTGCTATGTGCCCATAGAGCTGTTTATGAACTGTTTTTGCTGTTCACCCTTGTGTTTCAGGAAAAAAAATGGATTAACATAGAAAAGCTGCAAACAAAACGAAATGTTGAAATTTCACCTCCGTTTTCCTTTAATTCCTGTGGAACACCTCAAAGGTTAACAAAGTTTGTAACATCAGTTTTGAATAATTTGAGGGGTGTATTTTCAAAATTAGGTCTTTTATGGGTAGTTTCTATTATGTAAGCCCATCACAATCACTGTATAACTGAATTGGTACTTAAAAAAATGGTTTTGGAAATTTTCTTGAACAGTTGCTTCTAAAATTCTAAGCCTTCAAAGGTCCTAAAAATATAAAATGACATTTACAAAATGATGCCAACATATAGTAGACATGTGGAGAATGTTAATTGATAACTATTTTATGAGGTATTACTATCTGTGTTAACAGTAGAGAAATTCAAATTTAGAAAATTGCGAATTTTTCCAAATTTTCTGTAAATTTTGTTGTTGTTTTTTTATAAATTAAAGAAAAAAATATTGACCCACATTTACCTCTAACATGAAGTACAATGTGTCACGAGAAAACATTCTCTGAGTTGGTTAGATAAGTAAAACCATTCTAAAGTTATTACCACATAAAGTGACACGTCAGATTTGCCCAAATAGGCCTGGGCAGGGAGATGAAAACTGGGCTGGGGTGGAAGGGGTTAAAGAGGTTGTCCTGACACATATACTGATGACCTGTCCTGCTCTTACCAAAGTCACCAACGACCTGCTAACTGCCACAGCCATGTAACATTACTCTGTCCTCCTCCTCCTTGACCTGTCCTCTGCCTTTGGCACAGTCCACTATTCCCTTCTGTTACAATCTCTTGTATCTCTTGGCATCATGGACTTGGCCCTTTCCTGGATCACCTCATACCCCACAGACCAGACATTTAGTGCCTCCCACTGGCACACACCATTTCCTCGTCTCATTCCCCCTATGTTGGTGTCCCTCAAGCAGGGGCGTACATAGAAATCATTGGGCCCCATAGCAAAAATCTAAATTGGGCCCCATGCCCTGTTCCTAGCCCCTCCCACTACCCACACATGGCTCCTCCCACTACATACATTGGCTGCTCCCTGGCCACGACCCTTTTTCACTCACAAACAAAGAATAAAATGTACCATAAATAACCTAATCAAACAGGGATAAAAAATAAAATACATGTAGCAGCATAGAATGGTAGCTATTAGCAGAGCAAGTGCAGGGCAGCAGCTCACATGAGACATTGCCCTCCTGCCTGTTCCCAGGTATATAGGGCTTTAGCAGGTACACTTTAAGCTTACAGCGCTGGCAGTCAACCTTATGAACTATGACTGTTGTTTGCTCTGCTGCTATGTGTGCCCCCATGAACCGTACCAGTGCCACCATAGCCCCACTTTTGAACTTTACCAGTGCCACCATAGCCCCACTTTTGAACTGTACCAGTGCCACCATAGCACACTTATGAATCAATGCTACCATAGGTCCCTTTTGTAAACTGTCCCAGTGCCACCATAGCCCCCCCCCTTATAAACAGTACCAATGCCACCATAGCCCCCCCTTATGAACAGTACCACTGCCACCATAGCCCCCCTTATGAACAGTACCAGTGCCACCATAGCCCCCCTTATGAACAATGCCAGTGCCACCGCAGCCCTCTTTATGAACAGTGCCATCATAGCCCCCTTATGAAGTTAACATTGCACTGTCTGCCCTGCTGTGCCTTCTGCTGCTTATAGTGTGGATAAGCAGTGCTCCTAGGCCCAACTCATAAACTTTTTATTTGAAAGAAACAGCAGTGCACAGGGCTGCTGACTTACTGTGTGCACTGTGGCTTGCTGGTCACAGAGAGGCAGACAGGGCTGATCTTCAGCAGCAGTAGGGTCAGTTCACAGCAGGGCTAACCAGCGGCAGCCCTGTGCCAGCACACATGCACTTGCTAGGTGCACTGCGAGGCTAGCCACTGAGCAGAGTGCCAACATTGCTAAATGCTGATTGGTAAATCAGCCAGTGCTGGACACACTCTGTTATGAGTGAGGACAGTGACTGTGGGTGGGACGTGAACTGTGTAAGGGGGAGGGGAGCCAGCCTGGGCCCAGCCCCCCTTAGAAGCCAAGAACCGGGGCCCAAACCTCATACATGGATTCAGGTTAGAAGTAGCTATATTTATTTAGCATGGCCGGGCCCCTTTCCCCACGGGCCCCATAGCAGCTGCGTGGTCTGCCTCTATTAGAGGTACACCACTGCCCTCAAGGCTCTGTCCTAGAAACCCTTCTCTTCCCAATCTACACCTTCGGCCTGGCACAGCTTAAAAAGTTCTATGGATTTCAGTATGACTTTTATGCTGACGACACACAAATTTACCTCTTTGGTCCAGTTACCACCACCATACTATCTCAAATCCCATAATGCCTATCTTCTCTATCCTCCTTCTTCTCCTCTTGCTTTCTAAAACTTAACATGGATAAAACAGAATTTATCCACTGTACCCCATCTTACTCAACCCCTCCAACAAACCTATCTATCACGGTCAATGGCTGCACACTCTCCCGGGTCAACCAAGTCAGCTACTTTGGATTAACTTTTGATTCTGCCCTGTCCTTCAAACTGCACAGCCAAGCCCTTGCCACCACCTCCAACTCAAAAACATCTCTCAAATGTTTGTAGTCCTCAGCCAGGAGTCTGCAAGAATGCTTGTACATGCCCTCATCATTTCCTGCCTCGACTTCTGTAACATCCTCCTCTGTGGCCTTTCATCTAGAACCCTTGCACCCCTCCAATCTTTACTCAACCCTGCTCCCCAACTAATCCACCTCTCCCCCTGTTACTCCTCTGGCTCTCCCCTCGGCTAACCTCTTCACTGGCTCCCCATCGCCCGGCGAATTCAGTTTAAAATAAATGCTAAAAAATACATATAAGGCTGTCCACAACCTGTCCCCTCTGAATATCTCTGTATATCTCTGAACTACTTTCCAGATACATCCTCACATGTAATCTCCGATCTTCTACTCTCCTGTTATCACCTCTTCCCATAATCACCTCCAAGATTTCTCCTGTGCATCCCCTTTACTCTGGAACTCTCTATCCCAACATATCAGACTCTCACCTACAGTGGAAACCTTCAAAAGAAACCTAAAAACCTACCTCTTCAAACAAGCCCACATCCTACAGTAACCCTGCTGCCTCTATACTGCCATGACCAGCTGTACCCTCACCTACTGTATCCTTCTCCCATCCCTTGTAGATTTTAAGCCCTCGTGAGCAGGGACCTCTCTCCTTCTGTACCAGTTTGTAACTCATCTTGTTCATGATTATTCCAAATGTTTTGTATTATGTATGTACATCCCTTTTTATATGTACAGCGCCTTGGAACGAATGGCTCATTAATAATAAATAATAATCCTCAGGCTAGGCCACCAAGATCTGATCGTTGGGGGGGGTCCGACACCTGGCACCGCCGACGATCAGCTGCTTGAAGAGGTGGAGCTCCATGCGAGCGGCGCTCCCTGTTCATTACACTGCCTGTCGTCTCAGAAGTACAGTGTGATGACAAGTACTTTCTATTCACTTAAATGGAGCATGAACTTGTAATTACACTACACCACCACTCCACAGGAGATGACGCGTAGTGTAATGACCAGGTAGCGGCACTTGCCTCCTCTTCAAACAGCTGGTCGGTGGGGGTGCCGGGTGTCAGACCCCTGCCAATTTGATATTGATTACCTATTCTTACGATGGGTCGTCAATAATTATGGCAGGACAACCCTTTTAAGCTTCAGAGATGAAATATACTATTTTCTAGCGTATAAGACTACTTTTTACCACATGAAAATCTTCTCAAAAGTCAGGAGTCGTCTTATACACCGGTATACTGTGTGCTGAAACTTAAGAGGGCCTTTCACTGGTCCAACGATTGTTAGATAATGATATGTATGTGTAGAGCGGTGCCCAGGGATCTCCCTGCACTTACTATTATCCCTGGGCGCCGCTCTACACATACGGTATATATCCTTATCTAACAACTGTTGGACCAGTGAAAGGTCATCTTTACTTCCAAGCTGGACTGGAGAAGCTGTACTTCCTCAGATTCAGGGACAGGCGCCCTCTAGCTGAGCCACCGTGCGCTGCATCCCGGCCAGGCGCTCCTGAAGCAGCCCCCTCGCCCTGCTCTCAGTGGTTTTCTCATGCTCGGATCGTCTGATTAATTTTTATTTGGTGTGCGTTGGAAGAGGGGTAGTCTTATATGGCGAGTATAGCCCAAACCCCATATTTTAACAGGAAAAGTAGGGGGTCGTCTTATATGCCCAGTCGTCTAATACGCCGGAAAATACAGTAAATCTTTTGGTGTGGCTGTACATTATCCTTGAAAGTCCCTGCTCTTTAACTGTGATATCTACTTTTACACTGCATGTCTCTTTCCGTTTGCTTTGACAATCAATGGCCACAAAAGCTCTTGTTCTATGAGCCACATCTGACAGAACTGTAATTGCTCCTTCTAATCATTTGTTACTTCTGAAAATAAATTACAGCATTCTGATTTTCTTCTCTCTCCTTTGGTTATGTGGCACTTGAGCCCAAACTATCTGTGTGGCTGATCTGGAGATCCCTGTAGAATTGTGTTATTACATTTTCATACAGACCTTGCAGCTTTCTGGCTTTCCAAATTGCATTAAAACCTTTGTTTAGGTGCCATTACCAGATGAGCCTAACATCTGGCTTCATTCTACAAAATACAACAGCCAGATGTTTCCTAAGCTACAAACAACAAAAAAAAAACGACACAAAAGTAGTTTTAATTAGAACATTGCTACCTTCCGACAATACGCTTTCTTTGTGAAGAATTAGAATTTGAAGAATAAAGATGTGTTTTTAATGCATCAAGCCAGGTATAAGATTTCCCATCTGTATTGTAATATTGTATAATGGATCACACTGTCCTACCGGATTGTACAGGATTTTGTCGCATTTGTGAGATTAACAGCATACAAAATAATTTTCCCCCAAAACATCTTTATTTGAAGTTCTCTACAGACACAAGTGAACATTTATAAGATTAGCTAATTTATTCTGCAAGTGTGACAATTCCCTTTTCCCTAAATGAAATGACCGTCTTGAGTTTGACAATGACAAATTCTATAATGAAATATTTCCTCCTTGTAAACGTCTCTGTAACATACAAATATGTGATATGAAGTACATTTGTTCGGTGCAGAGAGAGCAAAGTGCTTGCAGTAGAAACATTTTAGTGGGCAAATGCATGTTAATCATTGTGTGCTGTTTGTAAGCTGGAGGCCTAATTGGTCGCATTTATCTATGTTGTTCAAGAGCATAGGCAAACACTTTATTATGTTTTGGAATAGGTTCTGTGAAATCAGGTGCAGTGTTTTTCTTTTATGAAATGGTATTTTTTATCTTCCTGTTTTTTCAGTGCTTGTGTGCCAATAAGCTCTCCTCCAGAAAGGAAAAAACTGACTCTCTAGTGCCACCTATTGGAGGTAGCTACCCTGTAAGCCAGTACCCAGCTAGGAACATAGCTAGGGTTTTTAGCCCAACCAGGCAAAATAGGAAGAGGCACCCACCTGTACTAACTAAGTAACTACTTTCCAGTAGGTATCACTTGAGAGAGAGAGAGTCTCCTAGGGAGCATTGCCGGTAAAGTTGCCTGTGCCAGCTGGACAAAGGACAAAGGGTATTCCTGAGATCCAGTACTAGTGCATTTGGTGATGTGTCACTCTCTGTGCTGACCCATGGTGTCTCTGTGAGGCATTTTATTCTGCCCTAGAGGAGTGTACCACTGTAATATGGCAAGGATTGGAGCATGCCACAGTGTTCTTTCATATAAAACTAAAGGCACATGGAGTTACAGTATGGGCCTATAGTAGTAGTTTATGTGTGCCGTATTATAGGTCCATACAGCACTGCTGCATTATTATATTCAGGGCCGTCTTTAACGCGGGGCAAAAAAGGCAGCTGCCCTGAGCCTTGTTGCTCCTGGGGGGCCCAAGGCAGCTGCCTCTTGAGCCCCGCTGGCCACTGCCCACAAATTCAATGACATCGTCATAAAATTTCTTGGCTCCGCTCCCCGGGCCGGCTCCGTGTCCCGATCCTATTCTTCTCTATGCGAGCGACATAGTGAAGGACTTATTTGCTTGCTCCTCCTCCCGACATCCCCTGCCCTTTACGTCACGCAGAGGCACTGCAACGTTAGGGTGAGCCGAGCCCTGATTTAATTCCTGAACTGCAGAGCGGTGCCCACTTCCAGCCGTGAGCCCAGCTGCCCAGAGCACTCATCCTGAGCCTGCTGGAGTCTTCAGAACTGTAAGTATTTACAGTGATTCACATGTGAGTGGATTTTTTGTGTGTGTGTTGTGGTAGAGTGCGTGATTGCATGCTAGGGTGTGGGAAGGTGGGATCCAGGGGGCCCAAGTAAATTCTTGCCCAGGACGAGAGGCGAGATTTGCTGTGAATGCGCGCGCGTTTAAAGCGGTGCACAGCTCGGCAGTGATTCTACAGCCTGCCAGCGATGATCCATCGCTGGCAGGCTGTAGATGCGAATTAAATCGCATCAAAGCGGTATATCAGACGCTGTTTTGTTAACAGCGTCTGATATACCTGCTACCTGGTCCTCTGGTGGTCCCATTTACTGGGATCGACCACCAGAGGACCAGGTAACTGTAAAGTAGCACCAAGCACCACACTTCCCCCCCCTCCCCCTTATTAACCCCTGATCACCCCATATAGACTCCCAGATCACCCTCCTGTAAGGCTCCATTCACATGTCCATATGTGTTTTGCGGATCCGCAAAACACGGACACCGGCAATGTGCTTTCCGCATTTTGCGGATCCGCACATTGCCAGAACTATATAGATAATGCCTTTTCTTGTCCACAATTGCGGACAAGAATAGGACATGTTCTATATTTTTGCGGAACGGAAGTGCAGACCCGGAAGTGCGGATACGCAATTCCGGATCCGAGCGGGACAAAGTCTGTCCCCATAGAAATGAATGGGTCTGCAATTCCGTTCCGCAAACAGAATTTCGGACGTGTGAATGGGGCATAAGGTCCCTTATCACCGCCAGTTAGTTAGCTACTTGTTAGGTAGTTAGCGCCCAGCCCACCGCACCGCAGTCACTGATTTTGGCAGAGATTTTTTTCATCCACATTGATCGATGCGTATGAAAAAATCTGTGCCGTTCATTTTTTTTCTTTTTTCAGCGCAGAGGCTGAACGGAAAAAAAAAATCTCATTACCCGTATGCTCAATATAAGGAAAATAGCAGAAACTCCTAATGCTGGGCATACATGTAATGATTGCGGAGACCCTCAAATGCCAGGGCAGTACAAATCCCTCACAAGTGACCCTATTTTAGAAAGAAGACACCCCAAGGTATTCCGTGAGGGGTATGGTGAGTTCATGCAAAATTGTATTTTTTGTCACAAGTTAGTGGAATATGAGACTTTGTAAAAAAAAAAAAAAAAGAAAAATATCAATTTCCGCTAACTTGTGCCAAAAAATTTTTTTCTGTGAACTCGCCATGCCCCTCACAGAATACCTTGGGGTGTCTTCTTTCCAAAATAGGGTCACATGTGGGATATTCTGTCCTGGCATTTTAGGGGTCCTAAAGCGTGAGAATCCAAATGCGTAAAAATGCCCTGTGAAATCCTAAAGGTACTCGTTGGAATTTGGGCCCCTTTGCGCATCTTGGCTGCAAAAAAGTGTCACACATGTGGTATCGCCGTACTCAGGAGAAGTAGGGCAATGTGTTTTGAGGTGTATTTTTATATATACCCATGCTGGGTGTGAGAAATATCGCTGTAAACGACAACTTTTTAAACATTTTTATACAAAGTTATCAGTTTGCAGAGATATTTCTCTTTTTTTTTTTTTTTTTCTTACAAAGTCTCATATTCCACTAATTTGTGCCAAAATAAAAATCTTCTATGAACTTGCCATGCCCTTCACGGAATACCTTGGGGTGTCTTCTTTCCAAAATGAGGTCACATGTGGGGTATTTATACTGCCCTGGCATTTTAGGGGCCCTAAAGCGTGAGAAGAAAAATGCCCTCTTAAAAGATACTCATTGGTTTTAGGGCCCCTTTGCACATCTTGGCTACAAAGAAGTGTCACACATGTGGTATCGCCGTACTCAGGAGAAGTAGGGCAATGTTTTTTTGGGTGTATTTTTACATCTACCCATGCTGGGTGAGAGAAATATCTCTGTAAATTGACAACTTTGTATAAAATTTTTCAAAAAGTTGTCATTTACAGAGATATTTCTCACACCCAGCATAGGTATATATAAAAATACACCCCAAAACACATTGCCCTACTTCTCCTGAGTACGGCGATACCACATGTGTGACACTTTTTTGCAGCCAAGATGCGCAAAGGGGCCCTAAAACCAATGAGTACCTTTAGGATTTCACAGGGCATTTTTACGCATTTGGATTCTCACGCTCACCCCTAAAATGCCAGGGCAGTATAAATACCCCACAAGTGACCCCATTTTGGAAAGAAGACACCCCAAGGTATTCCGTGAGGGGCATGTTAAGTTCACAGACATTTTTTTTTTTTTGGCACAAGTTAGCGGAAATTGATATTTTTTTTATTTTTTATTTTTGTTTTTTACAAAGTTTCATATTCCACTAACTTGTGACAAAAAATAAAATTTTACATGAACTCACCATACCCCTCACGGAATACCTTGGGGTGTCTTCTTTCCAAAATGAGGTCACATGTGGGGTATTTATACTGCCCTGGCATTTTAGGGGCCCCTAAAGCGTGAGAAGAAAACTGAACCCTCTTAAAGATACTCATTAGTTTAGGGTCCTTTGCACATCTTGGCTACAAGAAGTGTACACATGTAGTATCGCCGTACTCAGGAGAAGTAGGGCACATGTTTGGGTGTATTTTACATCTACTCATGCTGGTGAGAGAAATATCTCTGTAAATTGACAACTTTGTATAAAATTTTTCATACAAAGTTGTCAGTTTACAGAGATATTTCTCACACCCAACATAGGTATATATAAAAATACACCCTAAAACACATTGCCCTACTTCTCCTGAGTACGGCGATACCACATGTGTGACACTTTTTGCAGCCAAGATGCAAAGGGCCCTAAAATCCAATGAGTACCTTTAGGTTTCACAGGGCATGTTCACATTTGATTCTCACGCTCACCCCTAAAATGCCAGGACAGTATAACATACCCCACAAGTGACCCCATTTTGAAAGAAGACACCCCAAGGTATTCACGTGAGGGGCATGTTGAGTTCACGGAGATTTTATTTTTTTTTGGCACAAGTTAGCAGAAATTGATATCTTTTTATTTTTATTTTTGTTTCTTACAAAGTTTCATATTCCACTAACTTGTGACAAAAATAAAATGTTACATGAACTCACCATACCCCTCACGGAATACCTTGGGGTGTCTTCTTTCTAAAATGGGGTCACTTGTGGGGTATTTATACTGCCCTGGCATTTTAGGGGCCCCTAATGCGTGAGAAGAAGTCTGGAACCCAAATGCGTAAAAATGCCCTGTGAAATCCTAAAGGTACTCATTGGAATTTGGGCCTTGCACTCAGGCTGCAAAAGTGTCACACATGTGGTATCGCCGTACTCAGGAGAAGTAGGGCAATGTGTTTTGGGGTGTATTTTTACATATACCCATGCTGGGTGTGAGAAATATCTCTGTGAATGACAACTTATTAATTTTTTTTATACAAAGTTGTCAGTTTACAGAGATATTTCTCTCACCCAACATGGGTATATGTAAAAATACACCCCAAAACACATTGCCCTACTTCTTCTGAGTACGGCAATACCACATGAGTGACACTTTTTTGCAGCCTGGGTGCGCAAAGGGGCCCAAATTCCAACGAGTACCTTTAGCTTTTACATGGCGGCTCACAATTTAGCCCCGCCCAAAATGCCAGAACAGTAAACACACCGCACAAATGACCCCATTTCGGAAAGTAGACACCCCAAGGTGTTCACTGAGGGGCATAGTGAGTCCGTGGGAGATTTTATTTTATTTTTGCCAGAAGTTAGCAGAAATGGAAACTTTATTATTTTTTTTTTTCCTCAGAAAGTGTCATTTTCCGCTAACTTGTGAAAAAAATGAAATGATACATGAACTCACCATGCCCCTCCGCGAATACTTTGGAGTGTCTTCTTTCTAAAATGGTGTCATTTGGGGGGTATTTATACTATCCTGACATTCTAGCACCTGAAGAAACATGACAGGTGCTCAGAAAGTCAGAGCTGCTTCAAAATGCCGAAATTCACTTTTTTGCACCATAGTTTGTAAATGCTATAACTTTTACCCAAACCAATAAATATACACTTATTTGATTTTTTTTTTTTATCAGACATGTAGAAAAATAAATTTTGCGAAAAATTTATATAGAAATGTAGTTGTTTTTTTTATAAATAATTTACAACAGAAAGTGAAAAATTTCATTTTTTTTGCAAAAATTTCGGTCATTTTTGATTAATAGCAAAAAAAGTAAAAATGTCAGCAGCAATGAAATACCACCAAATGAAAGCTCTATTAGTGAGAAGAAAAGGAGGTAAAATTCATTTGGGTGGTAAGTTGCATGATGGAGCAATAAACGGGTAAAGTAGTGTAGTGCGGAATTGTAAAAAGTGGCCTGGTCATTAGGGGTGTTTAAGCTAGGGGGGCTGAGGTGGTAAAGACGGCCCTGATTATCTACCAACCTGTCACTTGGGAAGTCTGATCAGGGATATATCCTTCCCACTATGACTGTGCATATACGATTTGGCAGATTTCTTTTCCCATAATTTCTTTTCAAGAATGCTAGAATTTTTTGTTGTTTTTGACATAGTACTGTGTGGGGAAAATTGTATTTGTTACTGATATTGTTTAACCCCTTCCCAACATTTAAAATGCATGTACATCATAATGGCAGAAGGAGTGTATGGAGTAGGCTTAGAAGCAGTGCCTTCTCTATTGCTCTATATGTGGCAGGTGCCAGCTGTGTAATAGTGATGAGCGGCATAGGCAATATTCGTTTTCGCAATATTTTGTGACTTTTTCGCATAATATTTGCAATAATATCTAGAATTCGCGATCTTGTCATTATTTTTTTGCACAATACGTGCAACTTCACATTTTATCAGGTCTGAGTAGATATTAATGATTGGTGCACTAAGTATTGTTGTGACATCACAGCACTGTGTCTAACACAGACACTAATCCCTATCACAGCACAGCAATTCCCATCATACTACCTAACACCCTGCATTGGAACCTATCAGCTACACTATATCACTATTTAACCTACACTGACTATCTCCCACTAATAGGGTTGAGCGAACCCGAACTGTAAAGTTCGGGTTCGTACCGAACATTATGGTTTTTTCGCACCCGGAGCAAAACATTTCCATAAAAGTTCGGGTTTGTTGTTCGGCGATTTATTCACGCTTTTTGAAAGCATGCAGGGCAGCCAATCAACAAGCATTTCACTACTTTGCCCTAAGAAGCCATCACAGCCATGCCTACTATTGGCATAGCTGTGACTGGCTAAGTGCAGCATGTGACCCAGCCTCTATTTAAGCTGGAGTCACGTAGCGCCGCACATCACTGCTCTTCTCAGTGTAGGGATAGGATGCTGCCGCTTCTGTGAGGGTAGAGATTAGGGAAGAAATCTGTTGAACTTGGTGGTGTAAACTCTTCAAACTACAGCAATTATTGAGGGTGCTATGCGACATATTTGTACCCAGCCCTGAGTCCAATGATACTGCAAAATAATTTTTAATCCATCTGTTACTGAGGTGGGGGTCGGCGGCCATTTTAGCAACTGCAGTGTCCTTGGAACTGCATGTGTGCCAGCCAGCCAGGGACATCAGTCTAATTATTTTTTGGTAGCTCAGTGGAGGAAAAATTCCTTTTTTCTGGCAGGTCAAGTCCCCCTACATTACCTTTTTTATAATTTTGGGGTGACATAGTGCATTTCTGTAGTTGAGGAAATAAACCCGTACTATTATACCACAGAGCACGTTTGCATACACCGCTGAAAAATTTTAAAATTTTGCGGTGACATAGTGCATTTCTGTAGTTGCCGTAATAAACCCGTACTGTCGTACCACAGAGCATGTTTGTATACAATGCAGAAAAAACTGTTTTAAAATTTTGCTGTGAAAAACTGCATTGCTGTAGTTGGGTTAATAAACCTGTACTGTTGTGCCACAAAGCACATTTGCATACAATGCTGAAAAACCTGTTTTATAATTTTTGGGGTCACATACTGCATTTCTGTAGTTGGGTTAATAAACCTGTACTGTTGTGCCACAGAGCCCGTTTCCATACAACGCAGAAAAAACTGTTTTTTTAAATTTTATGGTAAAAAACTGCATTTCTGTAGTTGGGTTAATAAACTCGTACTGTTGTGCCACAGAGCCCTTTTCCATACAACGCAGAAAAAACTGTTTTAAAATTTTACGGTGAAAAACTGCATTTCTGTAGTTGGGTTAATAAACCCGTACTGTTGTGCCATAGAGTACGTTTGCATACAACGCTGAAAAACCCGTTTTATAATTTTTGGGGTGACATACTGCATTTCTGTAGTTTGTTGCAATAAACACTGGTTTTGTGCTACAAAATAATGAGGAGAACATCAAATAAGGGACGTGGACTTGGTCGTGGTGATGTTGGTGGAGCTCCTGTTGCTGGAAGAGGACGTGGCTGCTCTGCGCCAGCTACAGGTCCATGTGAAACACTTTCCTCAGGTGCGAGTAGGCGACAGAACCTGCAAAGTATTTTGGTAGGCCCGAATGCTGCTCTACGGATGTTGAGGCCAGAACAAGTACAGGCGATAGTAGATTGGGTGGCTGACAGTGGCGCCAGTTCCTTCACAGTATCTCCCACCCAGTCCTCTGCGGAAAGCTCAGAGTTGGCACTTGCAGCCCATGCCCATCAGTCTTTCACCGCACCCCCTTGCAAAGCAGCCAAGCAGCCTAAGCTCCAAGTCATGCAGCTTTTTGATGACTCTTCTGGCAGGGTTTCCCCGGGCCATCCACATAGCCCTGCCCCAGAAGTGGAAGACATTGAATGCACTGATGCCCAACCACTTATGTTGCAGGATGAGGTGGGAATACCATGGCAGCACATCTCTGATGATGACGAAACACAGGTGCCAACTGCTGCGGGTTTCTGCAGTGTGCAGACCGACGAGGAGGGCAGGGGTCAAGAATGGGTGGAAGATGATGTGGAGGACGATGAGGTCCTAGACCCCGACTGGACTCAAGTTCATGCTAGTGACGTGTGCAGTTCTGAGGAAGAGGTGGTGGGCTCACAGAGGCAACAGCTCAGCAAAGGCAGAGCAGCCGTCCCCAAGCAAGTACGCCTGCTACTGCCCACCGCACCCAGGGAGCTAGCACACCAAAGCCAGCTCCAAGGAGTTCATTGACATGGCAGTTCTTCAGACAATGTCCTGACAACAAGACACGAGTGGTTTGCACGTTGTGCCATCAAAGCCTAAAGCGAGGCATAAACGTTCTTAACCTGCATGACCAGGCATCTACATGCAAAGCACGAACTGCAGTGGAGTAAACACCTTAAAAACCAAGAAAGGTCTCAGGCTCCTCCTGCTTCCTCTTCTGCTGCTGTCTCTGCCTCTTCCTCTGCCTCTGGAGTCACAGTGGCACCTGCCACCCAGCAAACAGAGGATGCGCCACCAACACCACCATCTCCGTCATCATCACCAAGCATCTCCACCATGTCACACGCAAGCGTTCAGCTCTTCATCTCCCAAACACTGGAAAGAAAGAGAAAATACCCACCTACCCACCCTCGAACCCTGGTCCTGAATGCCAGCATTTACTGGCCTTTGAAATGCTGTCATTCCGTCTGGTGGACACGGACTGTTTTAAACAGCTGATGGCAGTGGCTGTCCCACAGTACGTCGTTCCCAGCCACCACTACTTTTCCAGACGAGCCGTCCCTTCCCTGCACAACCAAGTGGAGGATAGAATCAAGTGCGCACTGCGCAACACCATCTGTGGCAAGGTCCACATAACCACAGATTAGGGTTGGGCAATATACAGGTGTCTGCGATATACCTCGGTATTAAGAAACTGTGATATGGCGACATCACAGTTTCCTAATAACCGCGGTATTTAATGACATCATAGGAGCGGTCACACGTGTGCAGACCGCTCCTAAAACGTCCATGTACTGCGCCTGCACAAAGTAAGTGTTGGGCCCCGCAGCGGCTGCCTCCTGCTTTCTCCTATTTTGCCATGACTCCGCCCCTCGAACTGACACAAAGCCAGGGACCTGCGGTCACAGAGCGGCCCCTTACGTACTGCAGCCACATCCTGGAGTCCGTAGAAGGCCCTGAAAAAGCTGGGGGCACTGGAGACTGGAGACCATGGGGATCAGTACATGAAGTTCCCCGCAGCAGCTGCTGCCTCCTGGCTCCTAGCCCCGCCCACCACCAAAGGCAGGAAGTGCTGGGAGAGCAGCAAGTGAGGGAGGCCATGCAGGTCTCTGTCAGGGAGTTCTCCAGGTCCTGGCCTGCCACTGTCCAAGGAGGGAGAAGCAGGTAAAAGATAGTGGCCCTCCCCTCCTAGGCCCCAGCTGTAGCCCTTGCACAGTGCTTCTCTACACACTAGAAGGTGATGGGTATTATACCTGTCAGGAGGCCCAGCAGTAGAAGCCCCCTCTATAATGTCTCCCTGTGGCCCCTATACGGGAGCAATAAGGAGACATTACTGTATACTGTATGGGGCGACAAGGAGACATTATACTGATTTGGGAAAGGGTTTATAATGTCACCTTGTGGCCCTCACACAGTATAACGGCTTCATGCATCTGCCCCCATTCAGTATAATGTCACCTTGTGGCTGCCCCCATACAGTATAACGTCTCTTTGTGTCCCCATACAGTATAACGTCCCCTTGTGGCTGCCCCCATACAATATAACGTCTCCTTGTGGCTCCCACACAATATAATGTCTCCTTGTGGCTGCCCCCATACAGTATAACGTCTCCTTGTGGCTGCCCCCATATAGTATAACATCTCCTTGTGGCTGCCCCCATACAGTATAATGACTCCTTGTGGCCGCCCCATACAGTATAACGTCTCCTTGCATCTTCCCCCATACAGTATAACGTCTCCTTGCATCTTCCCCCATACAGTATAATGTCTCCTTGTAGCTGCCCCCATACAGTATAACGTCTCCTTGTGGTCGCCCCCATACAGTATAACATCTTCTTGCGGCTGCCCCCATACAGTATAACGTCTCCTTGTGGCCCCCATACAGTATAACGTCTCTTTGTGGCCCCCATACAGTATAACGTCTCCTTCTGGTCGTCCCCATACAGTATAACATCTTCTTGCGGCTGCCCCCATACAGTATAACGTCTCCTTGTGGCCCCCATACAGTATAACGTCTCTTTGTGGCCCCCATACAGTATAACGTCTCCTTGTGGCCCCCATACAGTATAACGTCTCCTTGTGGCCGCCCCCCCATACAATATAATGTCTCCAAGTGTTTTTTTCTTCTAAATGGGCATTTATTGTGATATATATCGTTATCGCGATACATTTTTTAATATCTTTATCGCGGCAATATTTTTGATATCGCCCAACCCTACCACAGATACATGGAACAGTAAGCACAGGCAGGGACGCTATATCTCCCTAACTGCACACTGGGTAAATCTAGTCGCGGCTGGGCCCGAGGCGGATAGTGGTTTGACGCATGTCCTTCCACCACCGAGGATCGCAGGGCATTATTCTTTGCCTCCTGTTGCCTCCTACTCCACTTCTACCACCTCCTCATCCGGTCAGCGAAAGACCTTCACTACCAACTTTAGCACAGCCAGGGGTAAACGTCAGCAGGCGGTTTTAAAACATATGTTTGGGGGACAAACCCCACACCGTGCAGGAGCTGTGGAGGTGCATAGAAGAACAGACCGATGAGTGGTTGCTGCCAGTGAGCCTCAAGCCCGGCCTGGTGGTGTGCGATAATGGGCGAAATCTCGTAGCAGCTCTGGGACTAGCCGGTTTGACGCACATCCCTTGCCTGGCGGCATGTGCTGAATTTGGTGGTGCACAAATTCCTTAAAAACTACCCAGACATGTCAGAGCTGCTGCAGAAAGTGCGGTCCGTCTGTGCGCACTTTCGGCGTTCTCACCCTGCTGCTGCCTGCAGCATAACTTCGGTCTTCCCGCTCATCGTCTCATATGACGTGCCCACCAGGTGGAACTCCACTTTACATATGCTGGAGAGACTGTGCGAGCAGCAGCAGACGATAGTGAAGTTTCAGTTTCAGCACGCACGGGTCAGTCGCTCTGCGGAACAACACCACGTCACCACCAATGAGTGGGCCTCCATGTGAGACCTGTGTGCCTTGTTGCGGTGTTTCGAGTACTCAACCAACATGGCCAGTGCTGATGACGCCGTTCTTAGCGTTACAATACCACTTTTATGTCTCCTTGAAAAAACATTTAGGGCGATGATGGAAGAGGATGTGGCACAGGAGGAAGAGGGGGCATTTCACAGGGTTTCAGGCCAGTCATTCAGAAGTGGCTCAGAGGGTGGGTTCCTGCGCCAACAGAGGCCAGGTACACATGTGGCCAACCAGGGCACAGTTCTGGAGGAGGAGGAGGTAGAGGAGGAGAAACCGGGTTCACAGCAGGGTGGCACCCAAGCAGCTCATGGCCATCACTGGAGTGTGGCTGGGGGGATACGGAGGACACAGACAATACACCGCCTACAGAGGACAGCTTATCCTTACCTCTGGGCATCTTGGCACACATGAGCGACTACATGCTGCAGTGCCTGCGCAACGACTGCAGAGTTGCCCACATTTTAACTTGTGCTGACTACTGGGTTGCCACCCTGCTGGATCACCGTTACAAAGACAATGTGCCATCCTTAATTCCCTCCCTGGGGCGTGATAGGAAGATGCACGACTACAAGGGCACGCTGGTAGACGCACTCATGAGGGCATTCCCAAATGACACCGGGGGACAAGTGGAAGCACAAGTCAAAGGCAGAGGAGGAGGAGGAAGAGGTCGCCAACGCAGCTGGGTCACGGCCAGCACCTCACAAGGCTAGGTTAGAATGGCCGACATGTGGAAAAGCTTTGTCACCATGCCACAGCAACCGGCACCACCAGGCTTGGATCCCACAAGACTTATCTGTACCTTGTGCAGAATAGACATTTATACCCGCCTCGCCCTCAACCATACATTCTTGTACTCAAGTGCACTTATTCTTTGATTTCTTTTTTTTAAATTTGTCCCATTATTTGGGGGGCTACCCCAATTAAAAAACAAACAAAAAAAAAAACATTGTTAGCTGGCTACCTCCTCCTCCATCACCGCTTCCACCTACAACACCACATTCACCACCTCCTCAACCTCTGACTCCACATTCACTTCCTCCTCTGAGTTGCAGGTTAATAATTTTTAATTTTTATTTGTTTTATCTTCTTTTAAGTTATTTCCCTATCCACATTTGTTTGCAGCCCTCTAGCCCTTTCTATTACATTTTTAGTGCCATTTTAGTGCCCAAAAGTTCGGGTCCCCATTGACTTCAATGGGGTTTGGGGTCAAGTTTGAGTTAAGTTCGGATCACGAACCCAAACTTTTTTTGTGAAGTTCGGCCGAACCTGTCGAACCCGAACTTCCAGGTGTTCGATCAACTGTATCCACTATCTGTAATATATATATATATATATATATATATATATATACACCAGAAAATGAAACAGCACCTCCTAGAGGTAATTTAAATGCAGGTGCAAGCTACACGGCAACTATATAGCAAACTAGAGAAATAGCAGCACGTGCTGCTATTTCTCTAGTTTGATAATATATATATATATATATATATATATATATATATATATATAGTAACTAATGTAATTAAATAAGGATCCAGATGAGTCTGCAGAGCACAGAGCACAGCAATGTCACTGCTGTCTCTCAGAACTGCAAAAAAACTGAAGAAAATGGCTGCTGGGGAGTTTCTTATATAGTAAGTGGTAGGCAACTTTCCTATTAATTGCTAGGGATGTTGCTAAGCTCTGACAAAGATATTTCAGTCTTCTTATTGGCCCACAAGCAATAAGCAGTAGTACTGATGGAAAAAAAACTAGAATATTCGCTGTTACGAATATATAGCACTATATTCTAGATTTTTGCAAATTCTCGAAGAGCCGATATTCGTGATAAAAATTTGCGATTAGAATATTCACGATCAACACTACTGTGTAATACAGCTGACACCCATCTGCAGTGACCAGGATCGAAGCTAAATATGACCCTGGTTATTTAATCCCTCAAATGCTGCAGTCAATAGCGACCAAAACATCTGAACGGTTAGACAGAAGGAGGAAGCTCCCCACCAGCAAACCAATAGTAAAATTATGGTGGTGGTGGTGGGGGGTCAAGTACTGTAACTGTCATGTCATTTTTTGGTTGCCTTACTTTTTCCGTTGTTTTTTCGCATGCACGCTGTAGTTTTTATTGGTACCTTTTTGGTCTATATACAACTTTTCATGGCACCTCCATAACTGCAGTGACAGAAGGGTACTCTGTCCCCGTCTCTAGGGACGGGTAACAACATAGACTCCAGAAATAAAAGCCCCTTCCGCTTTTTTTGCCTTAGAAGTTTTCTGTCCTCCTGGGATAGATAGAAGACTTGCCTGGAGTGCTTTCCCTTGGCAGCTGGAGTAGAGAAAGTGGACTCTGGAGTGGTAGCATGCAGCAGAAAAAGCCTTCACCAATGAGTGCAGTAATGGAAGGAAAATCAGGTATTAATTACTACTGTGGCCAGCAGCTGGAGTTGGGAAGCTCACGCTCCTCAACATGTTCCACACAAGACTGCATAGGATAGGCTTATGTCTGATGAAGGTTGCATGACCAAAAGCATTAACCACCTTATTTTGTTATCCTATATCTTGAATGAAATCTCATCCAAGTACATAGAGTGTGCCGAATATCCTTGCATTATCGATGGGTTGGTGACCTACTGGAAGTACCTCCTAATGAATTATTATTATTAATTATTATTAAAGCCCCATTCATTCCATAGCGCTGTACATATGAAAAAGGGTATACATACATAATACAGACAGTTGCACTAGGCATGAACAAGACTGGTTACAAACTGGTACAGAAGGAGAGAGTGTTATGTTTTCCCTGCACATCAGTTCAACATTTGGGTATTTGCTGAACATCCTGATTAGATGTGTATCTGAGCCAGTAATTGCTACTTTGCTGTACAACTTGGAACCCATTACTCCAAAGATCCACCTTAGAACAAGGAATGCATTCTTAAGATTCTTCAAAGACATCTCAAATTCCTATATGCTTCTAGACTTTGCAGTGATATTAGACTTCTTACAAGCAGACCTGGACTGAATTACACTGACATAATGCTGTCAGTGTAATACAATAGATTTCCGGACTATAAGGGTTACACAGCATTATAACTCAGTATAATGCTGTGCGATCCTGTCAGAGGGGCGGAGGTCAGAACAGGACTTCTCACTGACACGCTGCAAGTTTATTGCATTCAACTTGCTTGTGTGTCTTTAGCCTTAAAGACATACTTGAAAAACACTTTGTACAGAGCTCCAAAACATACAGAAGAATACAGCGCCACATACCTCTTACATCCAGTGACTTCTCTGATGTAGATGTTCTCTTTCCTCATCTTCTCCATTGAGACCAGACCTCCATGATGATTTCTTTCAGCCATCTCTTGTGTCTGCAGAGTTTGACAAGCAGACATCTTAGTTTCCTACTTTTCCATCATCCTCCCACCTTCTGAACACCCCATCCTGTGACTGCTGTTCTCCTCAATACTACACTGCAGAAACAGTCCCCCTGTAAATACTAGTACCACACAGATGGTGCTCCCCTTCAATAATGATTGGCACACTTTACCCTAACAAATAACTGGGTTCAGCAAATAGTGTCCGTGACACTAATAATGTCATAAACATAATGTCCCCCAAAAATGTGCTAAGCTGATACTGTGCCAGGGTGCCCCCACAGTAATACTGTTCCCCAAAGTCCCACCAATAGTAGTAATTCTCTGCCAGAGTGCACTGTTAACAGTGCCCCTATTATTAATAATGCCCCCATTGTGCCCATACTAGTAATCATGTCCCCCAGTAGTAATAAAGCTTACCATGATGTCCCCGAGTAGTAATAATTCTCCTTAGAATGTTTGACAGTAGAAAAATACTCCCTTTAGAATGTGTGGCAGCACAAAAAATGCCCCTATAATGTTTGCCAGTACAAAAATACCTCCTTATAATTTGCAAAAAATACCCCCTGAAAATGTTTAAGTGCAAATACCGAATTACAGTGTGCATGAGTACAAAAATTACCCCCTGATAATGTGCGCCAATACAAAAATCACCCCCTTATAATGTGTGCCAGGACAAAAAATACCCCCTTATAATGTGCTCCAGGACAAAAAATACCCCCTTATATATGTGCGGCAGTGCAAAAAATGGGCTTAGGGCCTAGTACCTGTAGTAACCAGAAGTAACCAGAAGTAACGATGCGGCAGACCAATAATAGTAATTATCTTCCAGAGTGCACTGTTAACAGTGCCCCTAATATTATTATTGTCCCCATTGTACCCATTCTAGTAATAATATCCCCCAGTAGTGATAAAGCATACCATGATGTCCCCGAGTAGTAATAATATTCCTTAGGATGTGTGTCCATAGACACGTTATCATTGTCACCTTCACCACCACTGACATTTGAGATCTCTGAGTAGGCAGCAACAGCTCCATTTAGTATAATGATCCCCAATGACCCTCCATTCAGTATGATGACCACCAGACCTGCGTAGGTGGGTGATGGCTCACATAGGCTGCGGCCAACTGACTACATAGGATGTCTTGATAGTAGCTCAGTTTGTCCTCCCTCTCATTGGGTGTAAAAAAAAAGGCCCCCATTTTGGACTGGTGGCGAGGGTCTAACATTGTGGAGAGCCAGTAATCATCCCTCTGCCGGATGGTGACGATTCGGCTGTCACTACGCAAGCAACTGAGCATGCATTGGGCCATTTACGCAAGTGACTCGGAGGGAATCCCTGCCTCCATCTCCACTGCATACTACCACGGTATTTCTGGGTAATCTGCCTCATCGCCTGGTAGCTCCTCCGGCTGCTCCTCCTCTCCTGTCACCTATGTAGAAAAACCAGCCATTTCTCTACGCATTGCTTGTGCACAACTGTTGTCCTCCTCCTCCTCTAGTTCAGCCCCCACAGGGCTCATGTTGCCGTGAGATTAAGTTGCCACGTCTCTTATCCCCTGGCCAGCCAGATTTAGCAGCTTCTGTTCCAGGACATAAATCAGTGGAATGACGTTGTTCATACTGTAGTCCTGGCCACTGACAAATTAAGCGGCCTCCTCAAAGGGCCCGAGCAAACGGCAGGTGTTATGCATGGGCTGACATCGACGTTACACAGGGGAGTACCTCTATCCGCCTGTATCATCAAAAAAATTGTTTATGGACTTTCTCTATTCATATAACATATGGAATAGGTGGAATTTCAATGAGTGGAAACGTCGCATATCAGCCTATGTTGGGGGACACCGTTCTGCCGCTGCAGCTCAAGAAAGGGTGTGCTTTGTGGTGTATGAGTGGCTTAAGTGCATGCAAAGTTTCCTGGCCATTTTCAAGATGTCTTGCAGATGGGGTGAAGACTTCAGAACTGCTTTACAACCAGATTGAACACATGCGCCATGCAGGGCGCATGCTCAGCCCTCCTTGACGCAGCACCGACACCATGTTCTTCCCATTGTCAATCACCATGGTTCCGATTTTGAGTTGTCGAGGAGAAAGCCAGGATTTGATTTCTTGATGAAGGACTAGGAGCAGTTCCTCCCCTGTGTGACTCCGTTCGCCCAGGCAAACGAGGTGCAGAACAGCGTGACACCGCCGTGCCCTGCACATGTGGTATGCTGGAGGAGCACTGTGAATTGTCCCTGCAGTGGAGGCTGAGGACACGGCAGAGGATGAGGAGGCAGAGGCGGACATTGTCGCAGGACCAACGGCGTAAGAACGTGGAGGCGGAAGCGGCATCACCTGGCCAAGTTGCTGGTGTGGCTGGGCAGGAACCACATTTTTCCAGTGGGCCATAAAGGACATATATTGTCCTTGACCATTGTGACGGAACGCCTGCCACCCCGACTGGGTGCCTCCGTCGACCGATGCGCCTAGTGCTTGCCAAGGACCATCAGCACTGCACTCGACACCAGAACCACCTCAAACCCCACGAACCGCCTCAGCTTAGTTTGGGTTTTCGCCGTACCTCTCCTTAGTCCAGAGAGCGAAACAGGAACAAGAACAGCTCTCACAAGAGCTAGGGAATATACTCTGGAGAGTATAATGATTATAGCAATCCCCAGAGTGTAGTTCTCCAATCCCCCAAACATGAGCCCAGACTTCATGAAGGGTAGAACAGGACACTTTAATGACAGCCAGCACTCACAATTTATACAATTCCACTGGCCAGGGGCACACCCCCTCTGCCTGGGATACAGTTAACTCAGACAATAGACTAACTTAATATACATATACAGTTCTGGTGGTCTAACATTATAACGCAATCAAACAGATCCCCCCAGTGTCTCAATGATGAATAGGAAGAGAGGAGACACATGTGATGGGATTATCTCCTGAGCGTATCAGAGGGTGATCTACTCCTCTACCCCAGAGTCAGCTACTTAATCCCATCACTAGCACAACAGAACATAGGGACAAATGAACCAACACCTTTCCTGGGAGCCTCAGTGCGGAGTTAACCCTTCTTGTGTTGCTGGGTTCACCCCTGCACTTTCAATGGACAACAGGAACGATAAGGCCTATAAAGTCCACACATAAATCAGGGCTCACTGTTCCTTGTAACCCCCAAGAGGTCTGAGGGGGTCTCCATGGTTCTGGGTCCATAGTCCGTAGGAAGGCTAGTTCTCAGTCTTCTCCAGCAGCCCCAGTGATGGTTCAGTCCATCACATTTCTCCCCTCCCAACAGTAGACTAACGAGGTATCTGACCTCCTGTCGGTCAGTGCCTTGGTTAGTCCAGCAACCCACCCACAAAACATAATCAACAGAGTGGCCCACCCACAAGAATTGGTTATTGCACCTGGGGTAGTGGGTAGCTTGTTCATGTCCAGGGGCTCCACCACAGCTCTGGGGGGGTACTAGCCTTCTGGATCGGTGGGTTGCTGAGTGGGTAGAGACCAGCGGTACTCTGCCCTGGTGCCAGCGCTACCACGGGAATAGCCTGGTTGGAGCCCAGCTGAGGAGAAGGGTTAGCACGCTCCTCCCTCTGGACCTGGTGTTGCTGCTGGAGGAGAAGACAGGCTGTCTCCCCTTTGGATATACAGCCCTGCTGCTGGGGAACAGGGCCGACTGTCCCTAACCCTGTGGTTTGGGCACAGAGACCACGGTCCCATCTGCACAGGTGTGGGGCTTATCATCTCCCCTTGGTGGGCTGGGCTGCCGCTGGGAAGGGGGAACGAGGTTCTCCCCTCCTGGTAGAATACTCTGCCGCTGGGGAGCAGGACCGACTGTCCGTACTCCCTGTAGCTTGGGCGCAGAGACCACGGTCCCATCTGCGCTGGTGGGGGCTTAGTGTCTCCCCTTGGTGGGCTACGCTGCCGCTGGGGAGAGGGGTAATAAGCTCCTCTCCCTTACACACCTTCAGCCGCTGGGGAGAGGGGTAACAGGCTCTTCTCCCTGACACTCTCTCTGCTGGTGGAGAGGGGAACTGACTGTCTCCCCTTCCAATAATGCGCTCTGCCGCTGGGGAGGGGAACGAGGCTCTTCCCTCCCGGTAGAATACTCTGCCGCTGGGGAGCAGGACCGACTGTCCGTACTCCTGTAGCTTGGGCGCAGAGACCACGGTCCCATCTGCGCTGGTGGGGGCTTAGTGTCTCCCCTTGGTGGGCTACGCTGCCGCTGGGAAAAGGGGTAATAAGCTCCTCTCCCTTACACACCTTCAGCTGCTGGGGAGAGGGGGTAACAGGCTCCTCTCCCTGACACTCTCTCTGCTGGTGGAGAGGGGAACCGACTGTCTCCCCTTCCAATAATGCACTCTGCCGCTGGGGAGTGAAACCGGTGGTCTCTCCTCCCTGTAATGTACTCTGCCGCTGGGGATCTGGGCCGACTGCCCAGCATCCCTGTAGGGCCGGTAGTGAGACCGCAGTCCCATCTCCACCTGCCATCTGTGGGTCTTCCCAGGACCAGTCTATGAGGTCCCTCAACATTTGAGAGTAGGGACCACCTGCATCTGCACCCGGTAACTCCGGCTGCTGCTGGGGATCGGGGCCAGCTTCCCAGCATCCCGGTGGGCCCGGTGGAGAGACCTTAGTCCCATCTCCACCTGCCTGTTGTGGTTCCTCGCAGGACCAGTCTATGAGGACCCCTACTTCGGGTTCCTCTGGCCGCCTCCGGGGGAAATGGTTAACCTCCTCGAATGGAGCCTCTCTTTGGCTGCTATAACGCTCCTTCTGCTGAGCATACTCCATCTTTTTCGCCAGTCGGAATTCTCGGTCCAGCCTTGTGTTTCGCTCGGCCATGACCTGGTTCCAGATCACCCGGCGTGTCTCCATAGGTACATCATCCCCATACTGGGCCACTCGCTGCCTTACTTCAGCCAGCCAATTATCTCCAGAGCCAGAGCCTTCCATACTTGTCTGCTCCAAGTCGCTAGATCCCTCTGCTCCCAGGGGCGCTGTACGGATACTAGCGTTGCCCTCAGTTTGTAATTCCACGAACGGTGTCTCAGAGCTGCTTTACATCGCACTAGGACGCCATCCCACTGCTGCCACCAATGTGACGGAACGCCTGCCACCCTGACTGGGTGCCTCCGTCGACCGATGCGCCTAGTGCTTGCCAAGGACCATCAGCACTGCACTCGACACCAGAACCACCTCAAACCCCACGAACCGCCTCAGCTTAGTTTGGGTTTTCGCCGTACCTCTCCTTAGTCCAGAGAGTGAAACAGGAACAAGAACAGCTCTCACAAGAGCTAGGGAATATACTCTGGAGAGTATAATGATTATAGCAATCCCCAGAGTGTAGTTCTCCAATCCCCCAAACATGAGCCCAGACTTCATGAAGGGTAGAACAGGACACTTTAATGACAGCCAGCACTCACAATTTATACAATTCCACTGGCCAGGGGCACACCCCCTCTGCCTGGGATACAGTTAACTCAGACAATAGACTAACTTAATATACATATACAGTTCTGGTGGTCTAACATTATAACGCAATCAAACAGATCCCCCAGTGTCTCAATGATGAATAGGAAGAGAGGAGACACATGTGATGGGATTATCTCCTGAGTGTATCAGAGGGTGATCTACTCCTCTACCCCAGAGTCAGCTACTTAATCCCATCACTAGCACAACAGAACATAGGGACAAATGAACCAACACCTTTCCTGGGAGCCTCAGTGCAGAGTTAACCCTTCTTGTGTTGCTGGGTTCACCCCTGCACTTTCAATGGACAACAGGAACGATAAGGCCTATAAAGTCCACACATAAATCAGGGCTCACTGTTCCTTGTAACCCCCAAGAGGTCTGAGGGGGTCTCCATGGTTCTGGGTCCATAGTCCGAAGGAAGGAGGCTAGCTCTCAGTCTTCTCCAGCAGCCCCAGTGATGGTTCAGTCCATCACAACCATAATTACAGCTTCACACGTCAGTGCTGCCGTGCACTTTGGCAGACACTAACAGGCTCAAAGACTGGCTCACCTTCTGTTCTACATATGTATGCAGGGCTGGTACTGCCTTTTTCGCAAAGAAATGACTGTTTGGGACTCTCCACCTTGGCTCAGCACAAGGCATCAGTTCTCTGAAAGGTGCAGAGTCCACCACTTGGAAAGGGAGGGACTGCAGCACCAGCCAGGAGCTTGTTCAGCTTCTGCGCCATTGGATAAGTGCAAGCATACTGTTGTCTTTTGGCAATCTCTTCAGTGATCGATTGCTACCGGAGGAAGTGTCGGATGTCTTCTCCAGATCTTGGCTGAGCAGTAGCTGCAGAATGTCCTCTAGTAGCTCGTCCCCGCTGAAAAGTGGAGCCGAGCTTACGGAATATAATACTTCTAGCGCTGAGGGAACAGAAAATGACAGTGGCAGGTTGAGGACAGTTGGGGGCACAGGGCCTGCTCCCGGGCCATGCCAACTAAGCACTGTGTCAGAGGAACCCACCGACTCTTAGCTGGGGTTGTCTGATGTCATTTGCAACGAAGTCGAAGACAGAGTCAACCATTTAAGTACCGCTGGGTTGCTGGACAAGACACGACCGCTAGATGACACCTGGAGCTCAGGACTCTCGCTGCGACTCCCACTGCCACCCCCCTTCTTCTGCTGCTACCGACAGAAACATTTTGGCCACTGCCCGTTCCTTTTGAAGGGCCTGTCACCTGTCTTTCTGACTTACTGTATAATAAAATAATTAAGTTTAAAATAATACACCCCAGAAAAGGCTGTAGTACAATGTAACCACCGCAGAACGGCAATTAAGACATATTCTTTTTCCCATTAATACACCCCAAAAATAGAAATATACTTCACCGCTGAACGGAAATTATGACATATATTTTTTCCTTTTTTTTCCCTATTAATGCACCCCCAAAAAATAAGTAAAACAATGTAAATTCACCGCGGAATGGCTAATAGGACGTACGTATCTTTCCTATTAATACACCCCATAAATGGCTGTAATACAATGTAACTTCACCGCTGAACGGCAATTATGACATATATTTGTTTCCTTTTTTTTCTATTAATACCCCCCCCCCCAAAAAAAAAATGTAAAACATTATCAAATCAACACAGAACGGCTAATAGGACGCACATATATTTCCTTTTAACACACCCTGTAAATTACTGTATCACACAAAACTTGCAAGGTTTGCTGGAATTACTGATCTATCATATAATGCAAACAACCTAAAAGCAGCAATATAACTGCAATTTGGATCCCCAGTCAGTGCAGCAAGGTGTAATAGAATCGCTCCTATTCTCCAGGCTGTACACTCTCCTATTGCACCCTGTTCTCCTTTTTATAGTGTAGATAATTCCTCACTATCCTTTCCCTACACCTTGAATAATCTTTCCCTGAACTTCTAAATAGTTTTTTTAGCACAATGAAGTCTTTCCTAGCACTGTCCCTAGCGCCTGCTGACGTCTCTTCCTGCACTAAGTACACTGGAAAATGGCTGAAGCTATTTATAGGGCTGTGACATCACAGGGCTGGCTGGCTGCTGATGGGCTGCATGCATGGCATTGTGGGTGACCCCTCGTTCCAAGAGTTCTTTGCTCCATGTCCTAACATGTGCAGCAGCCATTTTAGGAAAAAATGTGATTCGTTGCCACAAAGCACGAGGAAATTCGGCTTCAGTGCAAATAGAGATTTTCCTGAAATTCAGGTCGAATTCCACTTTGTCAACTTCGTTTCTCTCATCTCTACTAAGGATATATTTAGAAAAATTTACTTATCTCGGCATGGAAAGGTTGTAAAAAAATGTATTCCTAAATTTCTGGGCAGAAATAGGTTGAGAGGAAGCAGGAAGTAGAGACCACTGTAATTTTGAAACTTTAGGGTAACCTGCAATATTTTTTTGTTTAACTGCAAATCAATAGTAGAAAACAGTGTGCTGCTAAACCCCTTCCTGACACATGGCAAAAATGTATGTCATGCCCAGGCACTAGTTCCCACACCATGACATACATTTATGTCACAGTTATCTCATGAACGCACCCAAAAGATTAGCAGGAGTGGGGCTGTATTTATTACACAGTCCTAATGCGCCTCAGCCTTCATCAATGGTGACCAGGAGGCTCGATAAGGAAGGAGACCCTCCATCACCTCTGCCCCCTTGCTGTCAGACGACAGCAGAGTGCTGATGGTTGTTGCTATGACAGCTAAGGAAGGGTCTACAGAAGTATTTCCCCTTTCTTCAGGTAAAAAAAATGGTTTATTATATTCCAAATTTAAAGGCTATGGAAACCTTTTGGGGGCATTTTTTTATCACTCCATTTTCCTCATTTGGACTACAATAATTTTTCATTGTTCTTTATTAAAATATTTCAACAGTTTTTGTTCTACAGCCTTCCCTTCAGTGCATCTTCAGACTATTGCTTTCTGTTCTACTCTGAATCTGTCAGGGACCGGCTCTGATGGCTCGATATGTAGCCCTTTTCTCTGAAAACCCATTCAAATTGATCGACCTGCAGAAAACACACACCGCGCATGGACTACATCTATGCGGTCTATTTTAAAACTCGTCCATGTTAACCATCCATAACACAAACATGTTTTTCGTGTGAGGAAAATTAACAAATATAAAACCTGGAGCATCCATGTGGAGCTTTCCGGGGTGCACCACGAGGTACGGGGTCCCCATTCTCATGATCGTGGTTGTGCCAATAATAGGACCCTCACCAATCTAATAGTTATTCCCTATCCTGTGGGGGGATAACTGAATATATCCAGAATATCCTCTTTAAGTCCTGAAACATCACCCTTGTGAAATGAACCATAGGGCTCCCGAATGATTTCTATGCCTTGGTGCCTCATTTAAAACTGCGAGCCCCCGAATTGAACACTGGCACATTAAAGTCAACTTGGTCTATTCACATGATTTTTCAATTGTTCAGAGAAAATCACAGCATGCTTTATCTTCATCAGTTTTCCACACAGGAATGACCTATTCAAATCAATTCAAGTTTATCACTGATAGTTGCCAGGAGACGCTGGGTGTTGTGCTTGGACATGGACAGAAACATGGACAGTGTGAAGGCAATTGTAGCAAAACCTGAAGCAAATGTGAAAGAAACTAAACAGTTTTTCACTGAGAAGTCAGAAGAGTTTTCAACTGTTTGTGTGAATAAGCTCTTAAAGGGGTTGTTTAAAAGTGAATTTCCGCATTTTGAAGAACCTCTGACTTTCTGAGCACCTGTCATGTTTCTTCAGGTGCTAGAATGCCAGGATAGTATAAATACCCCCCAAATGACACCATTTTAGAAAGAAGACACCCCAAAGTATTTACGGAGGGGCATGGTGAGTTCATGTATCATTTCATTTTTTTTCACAAGTTAGCGGAAAATGACCCTTTCTGAGGGAAAAAAATAATAATAAAGTTTCCATTTCTGCTAACTTTCAGCTACTCACTATGCCCCTCAGTGAATACCTTGGGGTGTCTACTTTCCGAAATGGGGTCATTTGTGGGGTGTGTTTAATGTTCTGGCATTTTGGGCGGGGCTAAATTGTGAGCAACCTTGTAAAACCTAAAGGTACTCCTTGGACTTTACGCCCCTTTACGCACCTAGGCTGTAAAAAAGTGGCACACATGTGGTATCTCCGTACTCAGAAGAAGTAGGGCAATGTGTTTTGGGGTGTATTTTTTACATATACCCAAGCTGAGTGAGAGAAATATCTCTGTAAATTGTCAACTTTGTATAAATTTTTTTTAAAAGTTGTCATTTACAGAGATATTTCTCTCATCCAGCATGGGTATATGTAAAATGACACCCCAAAACACATTGCCCTACTTCTCCTGAGTACGGCAATACCACATGTGTGACACTTTTTTGCAGCCTGGGTGCGCAAAGGGGCCCAAATTCCAATGAGTAACTTTAGGATTTCACAGGGCATTTTTACACATTTGGATTCCAGACTTCTTCTCACGCATTAGGGGCCCCTAAAATGCCAGGGCAGTATAAATACCCCACAAGTGACCCCATTTTAGAAAAAAAACACCCCAAGGTATTCCGTGAGGGTTATGGTGAATTCATTTAAAATTTTATTTTTTGTCACAAGTTAGTGGAATATGAGACTTTGTAAGAAAAAAAAAAAAAGCCAATTTCCGCTAACTTGTGCCAAAAATTAAGAAATCTTCTATGAACTCGCCATGCCCGTCACGGAATACCTTGGGGTGTCTTCTTTCCAAAATGGGGTCACATGTGGGGTATTTATACTGCCCTGGCATTTTAGGGGTCCTAAAGCATGAGAAGAAGTCTGGAATCCAAATGCGTAAAAATGCCCTCCTGATAGGTACTCATTGGAATTTAGGCCCCTTTGCGCATCTTGGCTGCAAAAAAGTGTCACACATGTGGTATCGCCGTACTCAGGAGGGTTGATCACAATTTATTCTGCGGAATAGATGCGGACCCATTCAGTGTAAATGGCGCCGGCGGTGATGCGGAGTGCACACTATGTGCTCTCCGCATCAGCATTTGCGGAGCTGCGGCCGCAAACTTCCGGGTTGCGGCCCCAAAACATCAGGCCGCAGGTCCGCAAAAGATAGAGCATGTCCTATTCTTGTCCGCAATTGCAGACAAGAAAAGGCATTTTCTATATAGTTCTGGCAATGTGCGGATCCGCAAAATGCGGAAAGCACATTGCCGGTGTACGTGTTTGCGGATCCGTGGATCTGCAAAAATCATACGGATGTCTGAATGAGCCTTACAGGGGGGTGATTAGTGACAGGGGTGGTGACATGGGGTGATACGGGGTTAATCAGTGACTGGGGGGGTGTGGTGTGGTGATTGGTGCACTTACTTTAGCTGCCTGTGTCCTCTGGTGGTCCCAAGCAAAAGGGACCACCAGAAGAGCAGGCAGCAGGCATATCAGACGCTGTTTACAAAACAGCGTCTGATATGCGATTTTTTTCTGACATCTGACTAGAGTTGTTTCGGTACCAAAATTTTGATTCGGTATCGATACCATAAAAAAGTATTGCGATACTCGATACCATTCGATACCACGCGAAAAAAATAAAAACGTCAAAAAAATCCGCGTGCATTCCACATTTTATGAAACCGCCGGCTCATAATACAACAGTCCTATCCTACTTTTTTGTGGGGACAAGGCGACTAAAAGAAAATGGCGAATCGTGCATTTTTTCTTTTTCTTTTTTTTTCTTTTACGGCGTTCACCGCATAAAAGTGGATTTTTTAATAGTTTGGACTTTTGAGACGTGGCGATATGTAATATTTTATTTATGTATTGTTTATATATTTTATATGTAAAATTTGGAAAGGGGGTGATTTATAATTAATATTTTGGTGTACTTTAACTTTTTTTTTTTTTTACAGTTTATTTATTAACTATTTTCCCCCTTAGGGGCTAGAACCTGGGATATTCTCATCCTATTCACCCTGATAGAGCTCTATCAGGGTGAATAGGATCTCACCCTCTCCCTGCTGCCCTGTGCACAGTGCACACAGCAGCAGGGAGCAGACCAAGGCAGCCAGGACTTCAGAAGCGTCCTGGTTACCATGGTAACCAATCGGAGCCCCAGCATTACACTGCTGGGGCTCCGATCACTGCCACCAATGAGGAGGAGGTGAGGGGACCCTGTGGCCACTGCCACCAATGATTTTATTACTGCGGGGAAGGGGGGGGGGCACACTGCCCACCAATGTTTTAATACTAGGGAGGGGGAGGGGGGGCACACTGCCCACCAATGTTTTAATACTAGGGAGGGGGCGGGGCGGAGCACTGGCCAGAGTAATTACGTTCATATATAAATGCAGGCAGAAGGCACAGGCTGCCGGCACCTGCCTGTGACCTAGCGCTGCGATCAGAGGCTATTAACCCCTCAGGTGCCGCCCCTCCTCCCGCCCCCGCTCCTCCCTCCTCTCCGCCCTTCTCTCTCTATTGGTTGCAGCGGCAGCACAGGGGGAGGGAGAGACTGCCTCCTTCTCCCTGTGCTGCCGAGGAGAACATGGCCGCGCTGAGAGCAGCGCAGCCATGCTCTCTTATACTGGGCTGTGCAGTAGCGCAGCCCAGTATCGATAAAATACTTTTCCTGGTATCGAGTGCGATACCAGAGAAAAGTATCGATTGGGTATCGAAAGTTCGATACCCGAAACAGCCCTACATCTGACAGCATAATCAGCGCTGGCAGGCTGTAGTAAAACTTCCTCCGGACGCGATCCGTTCACAGGAAATCTCGCCTCTTGTGAGATGATGCATCGGCGCGTCAAGGAGGAATAACCCGGCCGCCCGCAGGACGCATCCACCACGGGTAGTGGTTAAAATTTATTTTAAGCCCAGTATCAGAGAACGTGGCTGCGCTGCTCTCAGCGCGGCCATGTTCTCCTCGGCAGCACAGGGAGAAGGAGGCAGTCTCTCCCTCCCCCTGTGCTGCCGCTGCAACCAATAGAGGGAGAGGGGGGCAGTAGGAGGGGCGGGCGCACTGGCCACCAATGCCTAGTAACGTTTCATATATAAATGCAGGCAGAAGACACATGCTGCCGGCACCTGCCTGTGACAGAGCGCTGCGATCAGAGGCAATTAACCCCTCAGGTGCGGCTCTTACTAGGCATTGGTGGCCAGTGCTCCGCCCCCCCCCTCCCTAGTATTAAAACATTGGTGGGCAGTGTGCCCCCCCTGTCCCCAGTAATAAATACAGTATTGGTGGCCAGTGCGCCCTCCCCCATCCCCCCCTTCCTCCCTCCCCCCAGTACCAAAATCATTGGTGGCAGTGGCCACAGGGTCCCCTCACCTCCTCCTCATTGGTGGCGGTGGCAGTAATCAGAGCCCCGATCGGTTACCATGGCAACCAGGATGCTCCTGAAGTCCTGGCTGCCTTGGTCAGCTCCCTGCTGCTGTGTGTACTGTGCACAGGGCAGCAGGGAGAGGGTGAGATCCTATTCACTCTGATAGAGCTGTATCAGGGTGAATAGGATGAAAATGACCCCAGGTTCTAGCCCCTAAGGGGGAAATAGTTAATAAATAAACTGTAAAAGTTAAAAAAAAAGTTAACAAAGTACACCAAAATATTAATTATAAATCACCCCCTTTCCCAATTTTACATATAAGATATATAAACAATACATAAATAAAATATTACATATCGCCGTGTCTCAAAAGTCCAAACTATAAAAAAAATCCACTTTTATGCGGTGAACGCCGTAAAACAAAAAAAAGAAAAGAAAAAATGCACGATTCGCCATTTTCTTTTAGTCGCCTTGTCCCCCCAAAAAATAGGATCGGACTGTTTGATTATGGGCCGGTTGTTCCATAAAATGCGGAATGCACGCGGCTTTTTTGGCATTTTATTTTTTTCGCGTGGTATCGAGTATCCCTATACTTTTTTATGGTATTGATACCGAATCAAAATTTGGGTATCGAAATAAGTCTACAGTGAATGGTGTATTCCGTGATTGGTATTTATCCATCCAGAAAACAACTGTTAATCTGATGATTGCTAGTTCTAGTCACCCAGGGTGACTTAAAAAAAAGTAAAAAAAAAAAAGTTCTTAAAACTATAAAACAATTCTATCGCCCCCCTTTCCCCATAACTAAAATAAAAATAATAAAAATAAACATGATAGGCATCACATCCAAGGATTCCTGTACTATTACAATATAACAATATATACACATGTAGCAGGGTTAACACACAAACTCTTAACTCAAATTTCTGAACTCATCGCGTTATCTTGAAACAAAAGCCATTGAAAAGCAATTGAAGGTGTTAAAGGGGTTGTCTCATCATGGGCAATGGAGGCATATCGCTAGGATATGCCCCCATTGTCCTATAGGTGCGGGTCCCAATGGTGGGACCTGCACCTATATCGAGAATGGAGCCCCGCAAGTGACGAAGAGCGCACTGCGCATGCGCAGCCGCCCTCCATTCATTTCCTATGGGGCCGGCGAAAATAGCCAAGCGCTGGCTCAGCTATTTCCGTCGGCCTCATAGAAATGAATGGGAGCGGGGGCCGCGCATGCAGGTACCCATTCACTTCTATGGGGAGCCAGCTTGGTGGTGGCCGGACTGGAGTTCTCCAGCCACCACCTTGCGGCTCTGCACCTATAAGACAATGATGAGACAACCCCTTTAACTCATAGTTTGGATAACATGTCTCATAAAGCATGTGTGTTAACTCTACTACATCTATATCCCATACAGCGATGGCAAATTCCACTTTTTTTTGTCACTTTACCTCCCCAAATAATTTGAATAAAAAGTGATCAAACACACTTCTTTTCTTTTATTTATTTTTTCCAGTATTAAAAAGCAAGAAAAAACTATACACGTGGTACCTTTCGTACTGACCTGAAGAAGAGGTCAATTTTACCTCCTAGGGAACACCTCCAAAAACATAAAACTAACGGAATTGCGTTTTCCCATTTCCACCCTATAGAATTTTATTCCAGCTCGGCACTACATCATATGCAATATTAAATGGTGCCACTAGAAAGTACAACTTGTCCTGCAAAAAACAAGCCCTCATACGGCTATGTGAATGCAAAAAAAAAAAGTTATGTCTCTGGGAAGGCAGGGGGTGAAAAGCAAAAATGGAAAATCACAGGGTTAAGTTCTTTTTTTTTTTTGTTTTTACTGTAATCCTGTGTAAACCAAGAAAGAGTTTGCAAAAAACAAAAAAAACAACAACAAATGCTTCAAACCCTAAACCACTGAATGTGAGCAAATGTTCTTCACTCCAGTGATACAGCAGGCTTACTTCTAAATAGTATACTATTGTATTACAGAGGATCTGCTACAGCTGCGATGTCTTGTTATGTTTGTGTGGACACTGGCCATGCGGCCTTTTTTTAGTTCACATTTATCTTCCATGTTTTAGATTTTTGTTACTTTAAAGAGCAATACGGCATTACAATCCTCTCTCCCTTAGGTATTCACTTCCTGCTGCATACTTCTGTTGGAATATGGATTATACATTTGATTTATGAGGGGATTACTAGCAGCTTTAAACTTGTAGCTGAAGGGGTAGTGTGGAGGTAAGAGAATGATAGAGAGCTATGATACTTTACGGTGAGAATGCTGCTTACAATAACATACTTGCCTCATGTAGTTATGACAAGTACAAGTAGCAAATCGTTAAAGTAGAAAACACCATTTTGTGTGGTGACAAAGAGATTGCTTTTGAAGTAGATAGAGAGTGTTTTATGAATTAATGGAGTGCAAAGTGATTTTGCTAACTATTATTTACAGAGTCCTCGGGCCTTCTTGCCAGCAGTTGGAGAGTACTTCTAAGAGTTGTAATGACAACGTAACTAGGTCGAAATTTATGATGTGTTAAAAATGTAAACACGGTGGAGAAATTCAATGGTAGTTGGAGTTTGTTCACTCTCCGTTTGTCTCGCCTCTCCTGGAATCCTGTTAAAGCTCCACATTTTGTAAGGGAGTGAGGGAGTGCCTTCCAGTGTGTCAGGAAAGCAGTGATTTACTCATCACCTCTAATGTGGCTGCAAATAACTGAGCCAAATGTGTAAACCCTGCTGACTCACAGAAAATGTACTGTATTACTTTTTTCTTTTGATTGATCCATTTTTTATTATTAAAGAGCAACTGTCATATTTTTATTTATTTGCTAGTTTATTAGAGCTAGGCATATATACCTGAGTTAGTCTGTCAATGATTGTCAAAAGATCTTTATTACCTTATAATAACAGCTTTCATTACTGTCCTCTGTCCCTTTCCACTGCTCCCTTAAAAGACTGTTGCTATGGCTTGTCTGTCTTCCCTTTAGTGTAAACAGAAGACACAGGGGCGGTCCTTCACACTGCATGGCTGCATTAGGCTTCAGAGTGAGGAGGCGTGTCTCTCAGTAATCCAATCTGATTGGCTGGCAGGAAGCTGCTGGCTACTGCAAGTGTGTATGTGAAGTATGGAAAAGCAGTTTTGGCCTCAGAGAACTGGCAGAGAAGCCATCTTGAGAAGGTCCTTATATTGTAAATGTTTAAACAGCCGTAACTAAGGGAAAAACTCAAGGAAAACTGTGGTATCTGAAGAAACTAAAGATTGCAGCAGTAACATATGCTAAAATAGATTTTTTGATAAAAACATGACAGTTACACTTTAATGTGGTTTTAATGCATTATTTAGGCTACTATCACACTAGGTTTTTTGCTGGATGCGACAGGGCCCAGCAAAAACGCTTCCGTTAGTGATAATACAACCATCTGCACCCGTTATGAATGGATCCGGTTGTATTATCTGTAACATAACCAAGACGGATCCGTCATGAACTCCATTGAAAGTCAATGGGGGACGGATCCGTTTTCTATTGTGTCCTGACAGAAAGAAAACCACAGCATGCTGCGGTTTGCTCTCCGGTATGAGAACACAACCAAACAGAACGGAATGCATTTTGGAGCATTCCGTTCTGTTCAGTCATGTTTTGTTCCCATTGACAATGAATGGGGACAAAACGGAAGCGTTTTTTTCCGGTATTGAGACCCTATTATGGATCTTAATACCGGAAAATAGAAACGCCAGTGTGAAAGTTGCCTTACTTGTTTTTTAAAGTAATGTTTGTTTTACCTAATTAAGTTGTGGTTAGTTTACCATTAAACGTATAGAACTATACAGGAAGCATATGCGTATGTGTGCAGTTGTTTGAGTATGATTATGAATTGCAGTATTAACAGGGATGTGCTGCCCACAAACAAGAAATCTGTATGGGGAAGAACTATCTCTGTAATGGTAGTTGTTCATCCCACAACAGAGGGGATGATTGCTGCATGTAAATGCAGCTCTGCTACTGAACAAAGACTGGGCAATGAACATGAACAGATTTTTAATTCCCAATAATTGTCCCAATTGCTGGACTATTCAAAAGGACCCTTACCACATTGTTCGCACCTGACTTGCTACCTTGACCACCTTAAGTGACACCTGTCCATATGCCCATCTTAGAGTATGTGAATGTTTTAAGATTGTTATGCATCTTCAATAGCTGTCAACTGAATTAATTCTTTGGTCAACTGCTGTTCTTCCCTCTCCAAAGCTATGTACCCATTTCTGTTATAGGCTGACATTACAAACTGAAAAATTAGCACTGCATGCATACATCAGTGGTATCCATTGTGTCATAGATCCAGTACTATACCATGGTTTCACTAGTTATGAACAGAGCCTTATCTGTGTATAGAACGTGCCTTGTAATATGTTGTTAATCTAGCTACTGAGTAGGGCCTCTCACAGGAACAGCTATTCCCTGTGAACTACCCCACCTAATTTGTCATTTCTGGTGGTAAAAGCAGCCATGTATTAGCCACTAGAGGATACAGAGCATCAAGATAATAACTGTTACACCCTAAAAATCAAACATTATTGCAATAGAAAATAGTCGACCCACCAAAATCTGTAATGCACTCCAGTCATTTCAGGTCTTGCTGCAAGCCCAAAAAACATGCAAAAGCGCATATAGGGTATTATTCCAAATGGCTGAAGTAAATGAACATGTGGAAATGTGTCCTTTTCCTTAAAAACAAAACAAAACTCGAAAAGCCAGACTGTTGATGATGAGTACCTTAGGGGTTCAACATAAAAAAATAAAAAATTGTCACTTTGAAGGTGTTTCTAATGTTTTGTCACTGCTCCAGCAGTATGGTGCGATAAAGCCAACAATAGGCCTCCAAAATGTGCTCCAGTCCTTTGAAGTCTTGCGGTGCACCCAAACAAGGTGTAAAAAGCACATATGTTAGGTCAGCTGTCTATGTCCACAGATGCCCAGTTCTCCCCTGTGGTAATGATATCTGTGCTACTCACCACTCTGCTTCCTCCATGCTTCTGCCATGTGCACCATCCTCTTTCTCCTTAGGATTTGGAGCACATCCTGGGTATTTTAGGGTTTTGCCCAAAGCCAAACCAGTTAGTTGGAACAATGGGTGCATACTCGCTGAACCGTAACAGAAAGCTCAGGCCATGGACCTTGGTGGCCCAGCTAAAATGCCAGAAATTCGCAAAGAACTTGATAGCCTAAGTACAAGTCAGGATCAGATATTGTCCTATTTGCGTGATGTGTCTGACCATCTGGACTCTGACTACTACCCTTAATCAGCAACTTGTCTCTTCTGGAGGAACCAGTCCTAGATTTTCTCTGCCTTCACATTTATGATGGTGACCAAAAGTCTGGCTGTGGTTTTTTTAAAATCAGTGCATCCTTCATTTTGAGTTAATGCCACACAAATTTCCATCTGATCGAGCTAAAGTAGCCTTCGTCATTTCTCATGTGGCTGGAGAAGCCCTGACATGGACAAACCCTGTATGGGGAAAGAGTGGTTCAATTACAAGTAACTTGCAAGTTTTCTTGGACTCTTTCCAGAGAATTTTTTAGGAATTCCTCGTCGGCTTCCTCAATGTTATGCCTACGCCAAGGTTCACTTACTGTTGACCTATATGCAATCCAGTTCCAGACCTTGGCCTCAGAGGTGGCCAGGAACAATAAAGCCTTGATTTCTGCATTCTGGTAGGGGCTTTCTGATCAAATTAAAGACACTTTGACAGGCCGGGACCTTCCTACCTCCCTAGATGAGCGGATAATTTTGGCTACCTGAATTGATCTTCGATTTCGTGAGCAAGTCAAGGATGTGGCCAGAAAGGAGACCCCTTCAACTCATACAGATTTCTCAGGAACTGCTATATCCATCATCTTCTTCCTCACCAGCTGTTGTTCCTGAACCAATGCTGATGGAAAGAGTAAGTCTGGCAGAAGTAGAGCATAACCACAGACGAACCAAAGACGTGCGTGTACTACGGTAGAGAGGGTCTTTGCCCACACCTGTCCCCAAAAAGCTGGGAGGTCCCATAGCTTAGGGCTGGTTGGAGAGACAACCCTGAGTGAAGTCCTCTTCAAGATTGTCCTTGCCTGTGGCATTGTACTGTGATGGTACTAGGTTTACCGTACTGGCCTTCCTTGATTCCGGTTTGGCAGGTAGATTCCTGCACCAGATTGTCACATCAAATGTCTAACCAAACCGGTTAGTTGGCGCAGTGGGTCCACACTCGCAGAAGCAAATAGCAGAAGTATATGAACATTTAGTAAAGTGTCTTTTTTCAAGTCTACATGATAAATATGAGAGATAGGCCCCTGAATCAAAGCATTTTAGAAAAAAAATGCTATTTTCATTTTCTCCACCTAATTCCATTCAGTTTTCCTAAAAAGGCCAAAATCTTACAATGTCCAAATTTCTCCAAGATGAAAACCTGGGGGTTGGGGGGTCACTTTGGGGGATATGTTTAGTCAGTGAACAACATCTGTTCTGGCAGTATGGTACTATAGAGCCAGCAATAGAAAAATAGGCCTCCACTAGTTTTGAAGTCTTGAGGTGAGCCCAAACAAGATGTAAAAAGGCACATATAGAGTATCACTGCAAATGGCAGAAATATGCCTGTATTCCTGTATTAACGTGAGGCACGGGGTCTTATTACTTTAGTACCTCTGTGTGCCTCACATTAAAAGTAACAGTGATCCCATCATGTACCTCATATAATGGGCTACATGGGGTTAATAATGGTGTTACTTACTATTAATATGAAGCATATGGAGATTCAAAATTAATAACACCATGTGCCACACATTAATATTAACCCCATTTTGTACCTAGTCACATAATGGACAACCTGGGGTTAATATGAGGTACATGATGGGAACATTTACTATTAATGTGATGCACATGGATGTCCAAACAGATAAAACCATGTGCTTTACATTAATAGTAACTCCATCACGTTGCTCACGTTAACCCCCATGTTGCCCATTATGTGAGGAGCTACATGAGTTACTTATTATTACTATTGGTTTTATCAGTTTGGACCTCCATGTGCCTCACGTTAATAGTAAGTAATCCCATCATATAACTTACATTAACTCCATGTCGTCCACCTTATGAGAAGGTACATTAAGGGGATTATTTACTATTAATGTGAAGCACATGGAGGTCAAAACTGATAAAACCATGTGCCTCACATTAAGGGTCCATTCACATGTCCTCAAGTGTTTTGAGGTCTGCAAATTGCAGATCCACAAAATGCGAACACCGGCCATGTGCGTTCCGCATTTTGCGGACCTCACATGGCCGACACTATAATAGTGGCTGCAGACAAGAATAGGACATGTTCTATTTTTTTTTTGCGGGGTTGTGGAACGGAAGTGCGGATGTCGACCCATTATGCGGAGATGTGAATGAACCCTAATGGAAAGTATCCTTATCATGTAACTCTTCACATAATGGTCAACAGGGCCAGCTCCAGGTTCATGCGGGCTTTTGAGCGATAAATCTCAGTGGTCCCCCTTGCGGCATTTTTTTACAGCGACATGTCCCCCTGTGTCTCCCACACAGTATAATAGCTTCCAGTGACCCCCCCCCCTACAGTATAATAACCCCTAGGGACCCCCTAGCAGCCGGCCCGGCACCCCCTGAGAGCCTGCACCTGGAGTCTACCGCCACTCCTTGGCACGTCACTGTACAGTGAGCCCATGGGCGATTTTAGACAAAATGTGGCCCTGGGTAAAATCAAAAGTGGGGCCCCAAATCTTGTAATAATGTACTAACACAGTCACATTCTGTTGATTCCGGCCCTCCCTCACAGATTTACACCCCGTAAAGCCCCACACACAGAGCTGCAGTCTCAGGCCCCCAGTATACGTCACATGCCCTCTCCCCTCACAGGAATGAGTTCCCCTCCCTCACAAAAAGCTATAGCAATGGAGCCTCTCATCATACAGCATGTACCCCAGGATTGCACAGCACTGGACCTGCCCTCACCCAGCCGCTTGCAGGCTACACAACCCCTCTCTCCCAAAGTACCTGCACAAGCTCCAGTGTCAGTGCAGAAAGAATGCCCTGTCCTATAATCATTTGGTAAATGTATGGCACATGTCGTGTCTGGCGTCCTCACTGGAGTGGAGCAGGTGCCATAGCAATCAGGCACCCATGGCCAATGTCCACCACGATCTGTGGTAATGCTGACCTGGACATTTAACCACTCCGATGCCGTGTTCAAATGTCACCACGGCATCTGAGAATGTTAAAAACTGGAAGAGCAGGCTTCCTGTTCAGGCGCTCTTTCCCCTGGCAGAGATCAGGGAAGCACACTATTCTAAAAATTAGCCACAGCCTGTACTAGGCTTCCATGCTCATTATTAGTTTATCCCAGTTCAGGCCACTAGGTGGCAGCACTGAACTGGGATGTAGTGATTTCTATACAGAATAATGGTGCAATTTCCATTATTCTGGATAAATTACAATCTGATGATTGCAAGTTGTGGTCCACTTGGGGACCACGCCAGCTCTGATGGTCAACATGAGATTAATGGGAGGTACATGATGGGGTTATATTTTATTAATGTGAGGCACATAGGGGTCCAAATTGATAAAACCATGTGCCTCACATTAATCTAAATTAACCCCATCATGTACCTCACATTAACCCCATGTTGTCCATCATGTGAGGAGGTAGATGATGGGGTTATTATTAGGCTAGGTCCACACGACGACATGTGTCGCGCGACAATAAGTTGCGCGACACATAGGGTACAACTACACTGCAACATTTGTTGCGCTACAATTTTTATAATGATAGTCAATGGTGTTGCACTGCGACATACGACATGCGACATGCTGCGACTGCGAGGCGACAGTCGCAGAAAAATCTATTTCAAATGGATTTTTTGCGACTGTCGTGTGGGTCGCAGCATGTCGCAAATAGACTACCATTATAAAAATTGTCACGCGAAATTCATGCGACAAAATATCGCACAACAAATGTCGTCATGTAGACCTAGCCTTAAAGGGAATGAGTCATCAGAAAATGGCCTATTGATTAAATCACGTTTTTATTTTTAACATATTTGTAAAGAAATTCTCCATGTCAACATCTATATGTAAACAAAAACCATAAAATCCTGCAGTTTTCTGGTCTATTCAAATCATTTACTGCAATAAATTATATATTATCCTAACTATGCCTGTAATGATAAGGAGGTATCACCTCTGTGTATAGATAAGACAAGATCCACCATTCACAGTAGGTGATGTCAGAGCTTATCTATTCTTTCTTTGTACAATGACCTCTGCGCAGGTCACAGAGCAGGCCCAGAAAACTGTCCCATATAAGACAATGAGGTCCACTCCTGACCATTGTGTCTATGGACCATGGGGCTGCCGTAAAACAATTTTATTAATACTTTCTAAATGCTGTTAGCGTCAGCTCAGGCAAGATGGTCTCCCCCATTTTACTGTTCAGGAAATGGATAAATAAACATAAAATAACGTTTGTAATGTAATTTTTAGGAAAATAACCTACCTTTAGGGAACCTTTGCCTGTGTATTAGGCAATTTCATTTACAACAGGAAATTTGGCAGATAAGAATTTTTGCAACACATTTCCTTTAATGTGAGGCATATGGATTTATCAGTTGATACTTCCACATCCCTCACATTATTAGCAAAACACATGAGGTTAATGCGTGGATATTTTTTGTTTTGCATGGTATCGAATGGTTTAGAAAAATGCACTTTAGTCTTTTGAAGTCTTGCGTTGAGCCTAAACAAGATGTTAAAGGCTCATATAGGGTGTCATTGCAAAAGGCCACATGGTGAATGTGAAAAATAGGCCCATGAATCCATTTCTTTTGCGGGGGGGGGGAGCTATTTTTATTTTTCTCCACCTACTTCAATTTAGTTTTCCAAAAAGATAAGCCAAAAGCCCAAATATCCACATTTTTCCTAATATGAATACCTCAAGGGGGTTTCACATAAAAAAAAAAAGTCACAGAGGTTATTTCTAATGTTTTGGTACTGTACAACATCTGTTCTGGCAGTAGGGTGCCATAAAACCAGTAATAGAAAAAAAGGCCTCCAGAATCTATAATGTGCTCATTTCAGGCCTTTTGTTTAGCCCAGCTAGTAGGTAGATTATATCATCCATTTTCACAGTACAATGTAATGGGTGTTAGAAATGTTTTGTCTTGAATAGAAATAGAAAAAAAAATAATAAGAAAGGAATATTTTTGTTTATAATTCTGAAGGTTTATATATAAATAAATATATATATCTATATCTATATCTATATATATATATATATATATATATAGTACACGATACAGTGATATTATATGATGAAAGTCGGGCATTTAAGTAGAAGCAGCAATGGTGATTTCCTCATCTTCAACAATTTATAGAAACAAAAGCCAACACCAGTGCTGGGTATACCCCCACAAAAATGTCAGTGTCTCAAAAAGTTATGTGGCCTTGAGCATCAATTACAGCTTGACAACGACGTCTCATGCTGTTCACAAGTCAACTTATTGTCTGCTGAGGCATGGCATTCCACTCTTCTTGAAGATCGGCCCTCAGATCATTGAGGTTCGGGGGTACAGAGTTACGAGCCTCTACACGGCAACTCAGCTGATTGCATAGCTTTTCAATGGGATTCAGGTCTGGAGAAAGTGCAGGCCACTCCATTTAAGGTACCACAGTCTTCAACACCCACTGGTCTCTCGTTCCAGCGTAGATGCTCCCTGGCCTATGCAAGACGTTGACGCCTGTGCCTGGTGGTGTAGTTAGGTACCCTTGCAGGTCGTCTAGCATGATGTAAATGGTTTCTAATGGTCTGACATGACACTTGGGTGCCTCTCACCTCCCTGAAATATGCCTGGAGTTGTGTGGCATTTATCATTCAGTTCTGCAGGCCATTGTATACAATGAAGTGGTCATCAGTGTGGGATGTGGCTAAAGGACGTCCACTTCTATGCTTTTTTGTGACTCCTATCTGTATCTCTGTTGCAACCTGCTGATGACACTCTGTGACACTCTAAGCTCAGTGGCCACTTCTGTCTGAGTACATCCTGCTTAAAGTTTTGCAATGGCGAGGTACTGTTGATCAATTGTTAGATGTCGTCTTGGTCTCATGATGTCAAAATGTGAATAGCATGATGAGGAGGAATGTTTAAATACCAATTGAACCAGGAAATTTATTGGGCGATTCAAGGATCAAACACCTGTTGTGAATTTTGCCGTTAAGCTTCTTCTTAGAGAAGAGCAAGTTGTGCAAAAAGTACTGAAATACTGAACAGTTGGACATGTGCATTCAAAAGTTTAGAGATGGTCACATTAAGTTCACCTGTAAAGGTTAGAGTGCATTTTAGGTTCATCCGGAAATTTCACCAGAAGCCAAATACCCTAACTTTTTGTGAGGTGTGTGTTTCTATATATACATACATACACACACTTGGCTTGGTCACTCATACATGTGTTCTCAATAATAAGAGGAGAATAAACTGCCACCAGACACCTGTAGCTTCCGCTTTTCCTCACTTTTGTCAACAAGAAAACATTCCTCCGTTTTCTTTGATAGCTAGGGTCTAAAAGCATGGCTATCCAGTAATCATCAGATGGCTTGATGGTAAGGATGCAGCTGTCATTACGAAAGCAAGCAACCATACAGCTTATCATTCTGGCCTGTGTGCCTGAGAACCCATTTCTTTCTGGCTCTGCACTCCACCCATTGAGATGATGTTTCATCATCATCATCAGCCTCCTGCTCTTCCTCCATCACCGACTCCTCCTCCAATGGTTGCGTCTCATCTTTCTCCTCCTCCTTCATGGGACTGGCTTCATGTGGCTCGCCAACAGCTACAGGGCAGCCAGCAAAATGCGTGCATGACAGGCATCTCTGAAAAGCTGGCACTGAACTCGAAACAACATATGCGCATAATGAAATCATTGACGACTTTACACTGCTCATACAGACGCTTTAGAATATGCAAGGTGAAATTCAAGTGCGTTGAAACATGGCAGATCAAGCAGTGCTATGTCAAATCGTTCTGTTGATGCAAGTCTAAGCTGACGTTCCTTGCCCCATTAGAATGGTTCAAATGTGAGGACAGTCTCCTGGACATGGCCAGCCCTCTCAAGCCAGTGTAGTTTATTAAATGGTGTTGCACGACTACATTGATTACATGCACCATTATTTTCCCCAAATGCAGTGCAGCCACGATGTTCCTGCCATTGTCGCTGACCACCCAGACCAGTTGCAGTTGGAGGGGAGACAACAAATGGGATGTTTGGTGTTTAATGAACTTTAGCAGGTGATTGGCTGTGAGGCTACTCTTACCCAGGCCTATCAGCTATAACACGGCCTGGAAAAACTTTGTTTTATACATATGAAAGGAGGGAGAGTGAATGGGAGCTACTGTTGGGGATGGGAGGAAATCGTGGAGGAGGCAGATAAGTACCTGGAGTAGAACAAGGCAAGGATGGTTTTTTTTTAAAAAAAAAATGGTGGCTAGGTATCTCCCAGCAAGGCTGAGCTCATGCCATCTGCTCTCTCAGCAGCGACTGCACCACCAGCAATTTGGCGAGATGGGAGTTAAAGTATAACTGTCAAATTTTTTTTTTTTTTACTATTGGATTCTGGTGATTAATATTACCTTATTGGCCCTGTTTTAATTTCTGATTCTTAAATAAATAACCCCTAAAAGCCACCTAAAAGTCCCCAGTATTGGCTATTGTTACCGGAGATAAAATCAGGTTGCTATGCCCCTTCCGTCTACCAGATAGAGGACGGAGCACGCTGCGTGCACTGGGAACTGATAGTGAGTCAGCATTGTAAGGGAATGTATAAAAAGCCAGGTTCTTCCTGACAGGAGATAACAGTGCTGGGCTGTGTGTGTGAACTTCTCCACATGTCTGTGCTTGGCAGACACTCCCTTAGCAGTTCTGGAGAATATACAGCTCAGAGAAGATATGGGGCTGCTCAGTGTATAAATGACAGCCTTATCTGATAAGAGGAGAGCTTGTAGGAGAACTACAGGCTTCAGCCAGACCTGGGAACTTCACTGCAAGACAGAGCAATACAGAGCTGGTCTTCACTAACTTCACTGCAGGTGTCCTATGGATTAGCCTCAGGGCTGAGGGCGGCCATCTTAACAGAATAGTGAAATTGCAGTTTTATGCAGACTGGTTGCTAAGGGCTGAATCTTATTAAATAAGGGGTAAGTAAGTCTAATAGTTATTGATTCAGGAATATTATCATATTAGTAACTACATATATGAAAACTGAAATTTGGGTCTAAATGTGACAGTTATCCTTTAAGCTTTCACACAAGCAGATTGCTGGGAATGTATAGTTGTTTCCTGGCCACCCATTCTGTTACCAATGGCTGAAGATGGAGGGGAGGAAGACGAGGAGTGCATGGAAGAGGTGTTGCCTCTTGTTAGGAAAAAAGATGACGACCCACTTGGAGGGTGCTGTGAAGACAGAGAGGATGCAACTGAGAGGCTTTTTTAGGGTTGCAAGGAGGAGGAGCAGGAGGAATGCTGCGATCCCTGGTTCCAAGGCACTATGTCAGACTCAGGGGTGACCTCCACATCATCCTGCTGTGACTGAGAGGAGGAGTGAGCCATCCAGTCCACAACCTCATTCACTTTGTCTTCACTAATAGTGTTGGAAGCCAGGGAGAACTGTAGCCTACTAGTGTTTCTACTGGCTGGATGGCTGGTGCTGCTACTACCCGCATTCTGACTCTGGGAGGACAAGTCGTGGGTCTATTGTACTCTTCTGTTTTCCAGACATTTTTTTAAGAGGCATAAAAATGAAAAGTCAGGAGTTTCCTTTTAAATTAGTATATGATTTGAGTGTATGAGAGAAGTCTATGGAAACTATAAAAAGTAAAAAAAAAAATATATATATAGTGAGAAGGCACAAGGTGCCATAGTATACGATAGATACATGTCACCGAGGTGCCTGGCCTCTGTGAAATGAACCAGTAACGTTTTGTCAGTAACCCCAGGTTACTGACGCTTAGTAGTAGTAGTTTAGCTGCTGGCCGCAGCTCATCTGGGCCGGGTTTCATTGGAGTAGTCAAAGAGCAGGGTGGGATGACTACTCCCACTTATCCAGACCAGGTTTTGGCTGGCCTATATAAGCTAAGAAGCCCAGGAAAGCTGGGGGTGTGGTTCCTAGCCTGGAAATGTGATAGACTGGTACAGCTGTGTGGAGTTTTTCAGCGAAGCCTGTTATTGCCAAGTCTTTTCCCCCTCAAGCTGGTGGTGGAAACCAGGAACTACAGAGGACTGTGAGTCAGACCACTATACATGGATTGTGTTTTTTTTTTTTTTGTGAGTGTTTATATGCTGAAGTAAGCGAGTATTTGTTGAATCTGTTTTACACAATATAAAGACTATTGTTTGAACTATATCTGAAGTCACTATTTGAGCAGATCGCCAAAATTTATATATAAATTCAAATCACCTGCTTTCCCCAAAATGTAAATAAAAGTATAAACAATAACAAAATACACATCATGGGCATTGCTGCGTGCTAAAACACCCGTACTTTTAAAATATAAAAATATTTATCCCATACTGCAAACAGCAAAAAGGGGGGAAAAAAAAGTCAATATTTATCGTATAGAATATGTTGATGGAAAAAAAAATTCACTTTTTTTTTTAGCATTTAAAATGCAAGAAAAACACATGTTATCACTGGAATCATACAGACTTGGAGAATTAAAGTAACAGTAATAGGAAAGTCTGTAAAAACCAAACCTATAAAGCTGTTGAGCAATTGCATTTTTTTCACCCCAGTTGGAAATTTTTTTCAGCTCCCCAATATATCGTAAGCAATATTAAATTGTAGAGTTAGAAAGTGCAACTTGTCCTGCAAAAAACAAGCCCTCGACTATGTGATCAGAAAAATAAAGAAAAGTTATGACCCCGGAAAGGCAGGGAGTGAAAAAAGAAAGCGCAAAAACGAAAAACCCTTCGAGGCTGAAAGGGTTAGATGTCCCTCCTCTTCTATAAACACACTGCAAACTGGTACTGACAATTTACTTTGGGAAAAATACAGTATTTTGCAGAGAAATATCTTTGAAGAATGAATTTAAAGGTTCAACAATGAAATGTTTGCACAGTCTGATGCACTAATTCGTCAGCTAACATGGATATAACAATGCAGTGTTTTTAAATTATGTGTTCAATAACACGGATATAAATGACGTTATTACCTTGTGGGCCTTACATAGTAGAAACCACCTATAAATGACCCCATTGTAGAAACTACATCCCTCAAGTTATTCAAATATGAGTTTAAAGACTTTGTGAACCCTTTAGGTTTTCCCAAAAAATTAAAGGAAAATAGTGGAGAAATTTTAAAATGTCAAATTTTTTTCAAAATTTTCCATTTTCTTTCTTGTAAGGCAGCAAGGCTTAACAGCCAAACAAAGCTCAATGTTTATTACCCTGATTCTGGAGTTTACAGAAACCAGAAACACCCCACCTCATATGTGGTCATAAACTGCTGTATGGGCACACGGAAGGGCGCAGAAGGGAAGGGGCAACATATGAATTTTGGAGGGCAGATTTCACTGGGATAAATTTAAGTTGCCATGTCGCATTTGAAGACCTTCTGATGCATTCCTACAGTAGAAACTACCAAAAAGTGACCCTATTTTGGAAACTACGTGATAAGGTCACAGTTTTATTGGTACTATTTTGGGGGTACATATGATTTTTGATCGCTCTATATTACACTTTATGTGAGGCAAGGTAACAAAAAAAACGGTTGTTCTGATACCATTTTTGTTTTTTACTGCGTTCACCTGACAGGATAGATCAAGTTTTAATTTTTTTGTTTTTAGAGCAGATTGTTACAGACACTATGATACCAAATATGTCTTTTTATTTTTTTGTTTCAGTTTTAATAAAGCATTTCATTCAAATGACGTTTTTCTGTCTCTATTTTAAGAAATCCATATTTTTAAAATTTTTCTGCTGATCGTCTTATGTAGTGGCTCGTTTTTTGCAGGAAGAGTTGACAATTTTATTGGTACCATTTTTTTTAGTACATATGATTTTTTGATCATTCAATATCACACTTTTTGGGATGGCAAGGTGACAAAAAAAATGGCTGTTTATATTTATTTTTTGCGGTGTTCATCTGATGGGGTAGATCATGTGATATTTTTATAGAACAGGTTGTTATGGATGCAGCAATACCCAATATGTCTATATTTATTAATTTTAGGACATGTTCTATATTTTTGCGGAACGGAAGTGCAGACCCGGAAGTGCGCATCCGCAATTCCGGATCCGAGCGGGACAAAGTCTGTCCCCATAGAAATGAATGGGTCCGCAATTCCGTTCCGCAAACAGAATTGCGGACGTGTGAATGGGGCCTAAGGGTTTCTTATCACCGCCAGTTAGTTAGCTACTTGTTAGGTAGTTAGCGCCCAGCCCACCGCACCGCAGTCACTGATTTTGGCAGAGATTTTTTTCATCCACGATGATTGATGCGAATGAAAAAATCTGTGCCGTTCATTTTTATTTTTGAGGTGTATTTTTACATATACCCATGCTGGGTGAGAGAAATATTTCTGTAAATTGATAACTTTGTATAAAATTTTTAAAAAAGTTGTCATTTACAGAGATATTTCTCACACACAGTATGGGTATATGTAAAAATACACCCCAAAACACATTGCCCTACTTCTCCTGAGTACGGCAATACCAAATGTGTGACACTTTTTTGCAGCCAAGAAGCGCAAAGGGGCCCTAATTCCAATGAGTACCTTTAGGATTTCACAGGGCATTTTTACGCATTTGGATTCTCACGCTTTAGGGCCCCTAAAATGCCAGGGCAGTATAAATACCCCACAAGTGACCCCATTTTGGAAAGAAGACACCTCAAGGTATTCCGTGAGGGGCATGTCGAGTTCACAGAAATTTTTTTTTTTTTGGCACAAGTTAGCGGAAATTGATATTTTTATTTTTTTTCATATTCCACTAACTTGTGACAAAAAATTAAATTTTACATGAACTCACCATACCCCTCACGGAATACCTTGGGGTGTCTTCTTTCCAAAATGGGGTCACATGTGGGGTATTTATACTGCCCTAGCATTTTAGGGGTCTCTAAAGCGTGAGAAGAAGTCTGGAATCCAAATGCGTAAAAATGCCCTGTGAAATCCTAAAGGTACTTATTGGAATTTGAGCCTTTGCACACCCAGGCTGCAAAAAAGTGTCACACATGTGGTATTGCTGTACTCAGGAGAAGTAGGGCAATGTGTCTTGGGGTGCATTTTTACATATACCCATGCTGGGTGTGAGAAATATCTCTGTAAATGACAACTTTTTACATTTGTTTATACAAAGTTGTCAGTTTACAGAGATATTTCTCTCACCCAACATGGGTATATGTAAAAATACACCCCAAAACACATTGCCCTACTTCTCCTGAGTACGGCGATACCACATGAGTGACACTTTTTTGCAGCCTGGGTGCGCAAAGGGGCCCAAATTCCAACGAGTACCTTTAGGTTTTACAGGGATGCTCACAGTTTAGCCCCGCCCAAAATGCCAGAACAGTAAACACACCCCACAAATGACCCCATTTTGGAAAGTAGACACCCCAAGGTATGCACTGAGGGGCATAGTGAGTCCGTAGGAGATTTTTTATTTTTTTTTGCCAGAAGTTAGCAGAAATGTAAACTTTATTATTATTTTTTTTCTCAGAAAGTGTCATTTTCCGCTAACTTGTGAAAAAAAATGAAATGATACATGAACTCACCATGCCCCTCCGTAAATACTTTGGGGTGTCTTCTTTCTAAAATGGTGTCAGTTGGGGGTATTTATACTATCCTGGCATTCTAGCACCTCAAGAAACATGACAGGTGCTCAGAAAGTCAGAGCTGCTTCAAAATGCGGAAATTCACTTTTTTGCACCATAGTTTGTAAATGCTATAACTTTTACCCAAACCAATAAATATACACTTATTGGATTTTTCTTTTTATCAAAGACATGTAGAACAATAAATTTAGAGAAAAATTTATATAGAAATGTAGTTTTTTTAAAAAAAATTACAACAGAAAGTGAAAAATGTAATTTTTTTGCAAAAATGTCGTTACATTTTGATAGCAAAAAAAGTAAAAATGTCAGCAGCAATGAAATACCACCAAATGAAAGCTCTATTAGTGAGAAGAAAAGGAGGCAAAATTTATTTGGGTGGTAAGTTGTATGACGGAGCAATAAACGGTGAAAGTAGCGTAGTGCAGAATTGTAAAAAGTGGCCTGGTCATTAAGGGTGTTTAAGCTAGGGGGGCTGATGTGGTTAAAAACATGATAATATATATAATAATAAACATATACATTATGTTGATAACATTTAAAAAATATTTTGAGATTTCCACTTCAACGTAAAAGTCCAATGGTCACGTGATCGTGCTTCCCGAGAGGTATACAGTGTAACCCGGCAAGTTACATGGTGCGGTCATGTAATCGTGGTAGCAATTATGTGAATAGTTACCAAAGGAACAAGAACATTGCCATTGGCTGGCTGTATAAACCGGCTGAATGAACCCACCCCGTGGTACGGTCATGTGATCATGACCGCGACCTGTTAACCAGAGGGACGAAGACACCGCCGCCGGCTAGCTGGAAGCGCCGGCAGGTCACTTGATGGATCACGCGACCCATCACTAAGGGAATGAGGGCGCTTTACACAGAAGGAAGGAATTGCAAGTATCGATGAAAGAACTTTACTTAATATGTTTAACAAACTTGAGAAATTGCCACTTTTCTAGAGATCTATATAAAGTACAAGAACAAACTGTCCCACAGGGCCTTAGGCTACGTTTTGAGAACTCCTTCAAGGAGGACAATGCCTTCTGTGGAGAATGGGACACTTTTTTACTAGATTGTGCTAAAGGTCTAATTATGAGATTGATAGAAAAATGAAAGTCATTATATTTAGAGCTCGCAGATAGAATAATTCAATGTTACATGGAACTTAACGTATACAGGTCTCATGCTTTATTCGCTAAATTTGATTGAATGATAACCACGAGAACTGCACTTACTTGTATCCCTGGGTGCCGCTCCGTTCGCCTGCTGTAGCCCCCGGTATCGGCGCACTTGCTGAGGCTAATTTTGCCTTGGGCGGAGACATCCTCTTTTGCCCTGGGCGTCGGCCAATCGCAGCACTCAGCTCATATCCTGGGAAGTTGCAGGTCCTCTTTAAATCATGTAAAGTCATCCACCACTTGTTTGCAAGGAATCTTCAATCTATCGAATCATACACTGACTGAATTTTCATTGCTAACCAAAGGCCTATCCTTTTGCCCATCATCCAAAATAAATTAATTTGATTTATTCCTAGATCGTAACCACTTTGTCAAAAAACTGACTGTAAAAAGACATTTTGAAATATTTGAAAATTCATCTAGAGTTACAAAAACAGTTGGGTTATTGCTACTAATAACAGATCCGGATCCCCCAATATCAATTCCGTCGGGACTAAAACCACCATCTAATTGTTACCTCATTAATCATAAGGGGAACTTTATAGATACATTTCACTCGGTAGTATCAGAAGAGTTATGACAAATTAACCAAGAACCAATAAGGAAACTGAATTTAAGACCTTAAAGGAATTGCAGTCCAATAAAGATATTAATATTCGGAGTGCAGATAAGGGGGAAGGGGGTTGGGGGATTGTGATACAAAATAGAGAGGATTATATCAAAGAAGCTATGAACATTCTATCAGATAGAGAATAATATGTACCACTTACTAACGATCCCTCTTTACAGGACAAGGAAGATTTAATACTGCTAAGGGTATTTTCACACTTGCGTTGTGAGGATCTAGTAGGCAGTTCCGTCGGCAGAACTGCCTGCCGGATGCGGAAATCCGTGTGCAAATTAATTGAAACATCGGATCCGTCTCTCCGGTGTCATCCTGAAAAACGAATCTGATATTCATTTTTTTTCCATTTTTGCGCAGATGCGCAGACCGGAAAACCGGATCCGTTTTGCCAGAACACTTGGTGCCGGATCCGGCATTAATCCATTTCAATGGAATATAATGCCGTATCCGACATTCCAGCAAGTGTTCCGGAATTTTGGACAAATACCGTAAGAATGACTGAACTGAAGACATCCTGATGCATACTGAATGGATTGCTCTCCATTTAGAATGCATTAGGATAAAACTGATCAGTTTTTGCCGGTATTGAGCCCCTAGAACGGAACTCAATACCGGAAAACTTTAACGCAAGTGTGAAAGTAGAGTAATAAAATCAGCAAATCATCTGTTAGACAAAACAGAGAAAGAATATATCCTAGTAAAAGATTCTATTTTGGCTACCTTTTACTACCTCCCAAAAATTCATAAGTCTCGAAAAACCACCAGAACAACCAATTATTTCCGGAGTTTCCTCCCTCATCCAGAATTTATCGCATTATATTGACATATTGTTTCCAAAAATATGTCATTAATCTCAACTCCTATTTTAAGGATTCTACAGCCTTGATAAAACAACTAAAATACATGACATGGGATGAGGACTTCCAGTGGCTCACCCTGGATGTCTTATCTCTATATTACAACATTTCACACAAATTGGGGGTGAATTGCACTTTGGGATTTCTAAACTAGAACCCCACAATGCCGGAGGAACAAAGAACCCCACAATGCCGGAGGAACAAAGAGATTTCCTGGTAAAGGGTATTGAATTCATTCTCACACATAATGTCTTTCATTTTCAGGGCCAGATCTATAAGCAAACCTGGGGGACCGCTATGGGTATTAGATTTGCCCCCAGTTTTGTAAATCTTTTAATCTACCAGACCGTTTTTTGGAGCAAAAATTAAAAAAAATTCAGACGTTACATTGACGATCTGATTTTCATCTGGAAGGGTGATCCAACTACTATAGAAAGTTTATTCGCCCACCTCAATGGTAATGACTGGGGAATTTCTTTTATAGGAGCACATAATAGTGTAAAAATAGAGTTTTTATTAAAGACAGGGCGACAGAATCTTCGTCCCTCTCGTAACAGGTCACATGGTCACAGTCATGATCAGGGCCGGCGCGTCCTATAAGCGGACTAGGCCGCCGCGTAGAGCGCCCCTTGGCAAGGCGCTGCTAGGAGCGCCGGCCCTGCCTCATGCTGCAGCCGCCCGAGCGCTCTGTATAGAGCCTCAGGCGGCTGCAGCACTGCCCGGGCTGGTGCGTCCATGAGGGCGCACCGCCCGGGCACAGCAAGAGGAAAGGAGCTGACAGGAGGGAAGCGCTCAGCGCTCCCTCCTGTCAGTCCATTAGCTGCGGCCGAGCTCTTTATGGCCGCGGGTACAGGAGCATGTGTCTCCTGTACCCGGCCGGACTGACATGAAGTGCGCACACAGTGTGCACTTCCTGTCAGTCCGTCAGGAGCACAGGAATCTAAAGCTCCTGTACCCGTGGACCATAAAGCGCTCGACCACGCTACATTACAGGTGAGGGGAGAGAGGGGGGAAGAATGACAAGAGGGGGGAGAAGAATGACAAGAGGGGGAGAAGAATGACAAGAGGGGGGGGAGAAGAATGACAAGAGGGGGGGGGAGAAGAATGACAAGAGGGGGGGAGAAGAATGACAAGAGGGGAGGAAGCATGACATGAGGGGGGGAGAAGAATGACAAGGGGGGGGGAATGACAAAGGAGGAGGGGTGAAGATTGACGGGGGGGGGGGAGAATGACAAAGGAGGGGGGGGTGAAGAATGATAAGGGGGGGGGCGGCAAACTTTTCTTTTGCCTAGGGCGGCAAAAATCCTTGCACCGGCCCTGGTCATGATCACATGACCACACCACGGGGTGGGTTCATTCAGCCGGTTTATAAAACGGCAACATTCTTGTTCCTTTGGTAACGATTCATGTAATTGCTATCACGATCACATGGCCGCTTCATGTAACTTGCCGGGTTATACTATATACCTCTCGGGAAGCACAATCACATGAACCTTGGACTTTTACGTTGGAGAGGAAATCTTAAGATATATTTTTTAAATGTTATCAACATAATGTATATGTTTATTATTATATATATTATCATGTTTTTAAGAAAAGGATTTTTGTATAATTCACCTGTGTATGTTAATGTAGCAACACCCGTCATTGCTAGGACACCCCACGGATGCGTTTCTTTTGTGTTTATAAACCTATGTGGCTCTTAAATGTGTTATAAGATTCTTATAACCTGATGAAGGGGGCCGAAAATGCGTTGTTCTATTGCTTTAAAATAATAAAGAGGAATCTTCAGAACCTTAAAAAGTTTGTCTGTGCCGGGTTTCTTGTGCGCCGAAGCAGGCTTTTTTGAAACCTCCACCTGAATATCTCCTCGTGGGATTGGGCACCTCTAACCAAAGGAAATGTTCCCTGTGGCAGCAGACCCGATGACGATACAGCCTATTCTTACAAGCTTTCAATAGGGTTGTGCCCTTTCGTAGCACAACCTTTTTAAGGTGCGCCTCCAATTTTTGCACTTTATGTATTTTACCAAACTGTGTAGAACATACTACCCTATTGTGCCCTTTTCCCTGCATCCAGGCACCCCCTGCTTTTCCTCTTTACAATTTCAAGCATTTATCTGTCAGACAATTGCTTTTCTTTTAAAACATAATTTTTTTTTAAATTTTAAAACATAATTTCTAAAAACTTTCCCCTTCGCTAGCCAATATATATATATATGACATGGTGGGAGTCTGAATATCTATTCTCTTGCAAAAATGAGTTTGAGCTCCTCTGCTCACAGTATACACAGCTCCTCCGCTCACAGTATATACACAGCATCCCCTCCGCTCACAGTATATACACAGATCCTCCACTCACAGTATATACACAGCATCTCCTCCGCTCACAGTATATACTGCATGCACAGCTCCTCCGCTCACAGTATATACACAGCAGCTCCTCCGCTCACAGTATATACAAAGCAGCTCCTCCGCTCACAGTATATACTGCATGCACAGCTCCTCCGCTCACAGTATATACTGCATGCACAGCTCCTCCGCTCACAGTATATACACAGCAGCTCCTCCGCTCACAGTATATACACAGCATCTCCTCCGCTCACAGTATATACTGCATGCACAGCTCCTCCGCTCACAGTATATACACAGCAGCTCCTCCGCTCACAGTATATACACAGCAGCTCCTCCGCTCACAGTATATACACAGCAGCTCCTCCGCTCACAGTATATACACAGCAGCTCCTCCGCTCACAGTATATACACAGCAGCTCCTCCGCTCACAGGATATACACAGCAGCTCCTCCGCTCACAGGATATACACAGCAGCTCCTCCGCTCACAGGATATACACAGCAGCTCCTCCGCTCACAGTATATACACAGCAGCTCCTCCGCTCACAGTATACATGGCTCCTCCACTCACAGTATATACATAGCTCATCTGCTCACAGTATATACACAGCATCTCCTTCGCTCACAGTATATACACAGATCCTCTGCTGACAGTACATACACAGCAGCTCCTCCGCTCACAGTATATAAACAGCAGCTCCTCCGCTCACAGTATATAAACAGCAGCTCCTCCGCTCACAGTATATACACAGCAGCTCCTCCGCTCACAGTATATACACAGCAGCTCCTTCACTCACAGTATACATGGCTCCTCCACTCACAGTATATACATAGCTCATCTGCTCACAGTATATACACAGCATCTCCTTCGTTCACAGTATATACACAGATCCTCTGCTGACAGTACATACACAGCATCTCCTCCGCTCACAGTATATACACAGATTCTCCTAGCAGTATATACACAGCCTCTCCTAGCAGTATATACACAGCCTCTCCTAGCAGTATATACACAGCCTCTCCTAGCAGTATATACACAGCCTCTCCTAGCAGTATATACACAGCCTCTCCTAGCAGTATATACACAGCCTCTCCTAGCAGTATATACACAGCCTCTCCTAGCAGTATATACACAGCCTCCCCTAGGAGTATATACACAGGCTCCCCTAGCAGTATATGTGTGTATGTATATATATATATAGAGAGAGAGAGAGAGAGAAAGAGAGAGAGAGAGAGAGAGAGATTTTTTTTATTACATACTATTTAACAAAGATACAGGTCCCATAAGCACACTGTCCTATATTTGGATGATGTTTAACTTTACATGAAGCTGTCCTGCAGTAGTAACACACCTCTCTGCTGTTCCATATTGTCAGGTTGGTAGTGGCTGCTCCTGGGCTGGCAGAGGCCATTTTCATAAGACATTTCCAGCAGTGGTGACCTGGACAGCTGGTGCAAGACAGACAGCAGTAGCTCTGGAATCTGCTTGTACTGTCTGAATCGCCTGAAGGGCTGGGTCTGGTTCTCTGCTGCCAGGCCTGAGTGAAGCATGGGCTGAGCACAAGCTCCGCTTCCTGCTCTGATACTGAGACACCAGAGCGGGGCTGCTGGCCGGTCTCACTGCACTTCAGCAGCTCCTTACAGGTTTAATGTGCGCCTGGCTGATGTAATTTGAGGCCCCACTGCAGCTCCACACTGGTGACTCAATATAACCATAAAAAGTATAAAAAATACAGCTATCGGCCAGAGATTCAGAGCAATGTGCTTGTAGTCCCGGTCCCAAGCCCTGAATCTACATGCCTAGCGACACCGGTGCCAGGACCCAATGTTTCCTAGCAAAACATTGTTTAGAGCAGGGTTGCGCAACTTTTTTTTGGCCACAATGTTGGATTTCATCACTCCCAAAGGCTGCAATAAAACCTAAAGCAGTGTTCCTATCTGAGACATATTGACAATATACGGATAAAGATCTCTTGTTCTATTAATTGGCACTCCAGGAAAAAACATTTGTTGAGGTGGCCACATATAAGCAGTGCTATCTCCCATATTGTTTGTGACAGTTGCCTAGAGCCATTACACCGCCTGCAGTGGCCGGCCCTTTTTCCACAGTGCATCCTGGTGCAATCTCTTCCCCAAGTAAGCAACACAAAGGAGTCCATTTGATGTAAAAGACAATGTGCCAACTTAGACCATCTGAGAGGTGCTACAGTATTGACTAGTCACATTTACAATTCAGCACAAACATGTAGTACTTTGGTCCATAGTTCAGACAACATCCGTTTTCTTCTGTCATCCTTTAGGCCATGACACAGTTCTAGGGGTGGATTAGCCATAGACTTTACAGGAAAATCTCCTGGTGGGCCGATGCCCAGGGGCCGCCTGAGCCCTCCTCATTGTCGGCCAGTGGAAGTTTTTGGGGATGTATTTTGTGATGGACTGTGGTATTTGGCTCTGTTGGGGTGGTGTAATGTGCCACAATATGGTATTGTTGGTCCCAGTTTAGTCCCAACTAAAAAACAAGACCACTTTGAATATTTTTCCAGGGCCACTTTAAGTTCCCAGCCCGCCCCTGCCCAGTTCGGATGCTCACATGCTGTTTTAAATTATTATTTTTTGATTGCCATGTCATCATTGGCACTCCGACCACTGTGGCTAAGCAGATACATACACTGTGGCCCACTTACCTCATAGATTCTGATGTAAATTTTGCCAAAATGTGGCACGATTTAGCGCTTTTTGGTTTAGTGACATTATCTGAGCATGGCCCAACAGAAGAAAAAATTACCTGGCTTTGTTAGAAAGTTTGTGGCCTAATATGCAATATTAAATGGGACAATTCTGGAATAAAATTCTATCTCAAGCTTAATCCAGAAACATAGTAACAAAATCCAGCTCACCCAGGTGATCCATGCATGGAGAAATCCAAGGTAGATTCCAGTATCAACGTAGTATGCAAGCACTCCAGCACAGGATAGGTAGATAAAAATCCAACTTTTATTCCAACTTCATGGACAATCACAAAAAGATATCCCTTCACCACTTCACGTTACAGGTTGACATGTTTCGAACCACACTGGCTGAGGTTATGAGTAAGAGCCAGTATGCTGATATCTCAAGCTAAGGCTACTTTTACACTAGCGTTTTGGCTTTTCATTTGTGAGATCCGTTCTGGGCTCTCAAAAGCGCTCCAAAACAGATCAGGTTTGCCCTAATGCCTTCTGAATGGTAAAGGATCCGCTCAGAATGCATCAGTTTGCCTCCGTTCAGTCTCCATTCCGCTCTGGAGGCGGACACCAGAACGCTGCCAATGGGGACACAATCTGGCACAATCCGCAAAAAACGCTAGTGTGAAAATAGCCTAAGCCGACCAATACTAAAAATTACAGCATGAAAAAGTTAAATAACCCCACAGATTAAAAAAAATTTAATCTTTCACAATTTTACATCTTAAAATAAACAGTAAAAAAATGTGCAAAATGTGCAAACTATGAAAATATTTAAAAAAGTCAGAGATTCACAATCGTCCCCTTGTTCCCCCCAAAAAAATTTAAATAAAGTGATCACTAAATTCTATGTACTCTAATATGGCAAAAAACAAGACCTCATATAGCTCTGTAGATGGAAATGAAAAATACATGGAAATGAAAATATAAAAAAGTTACGGCTGTCAGAAAACGGCGATGAAGAGAAATTTTTTATAAAAAAGTTTTTAAAAAAAAATAATGGCATTTTATAAAAGCTATACAAATTTGGTATTGCCATAATCGTACTGACAGACAATGACGCCCCATTGTGACAAAAAATGACTACCATACACACCTAACTTTTTGAGAAATAGTAAAAATGAAGGTGAGAAAATCTGTATTGAAACTGAAACTTGTGTACAGTTAACCATAAGCTCACACAATGCATTGTATCTGAAAGCAGCTGCATAGTGAAAGGGTTTTCCAGGTTCAGGATGTTTATAGCATGTATACAATGTGTATTCCAGAGGTGACTAAGGTATTACAGGATAGAATATGATTTTTCATTATTCATAAATTGTTTTTGGTATACTATTGCCACAAATAATGTAAAGATTTATTTCTAGTGCTATGATGAATAAGACTGTGAGTTATGGTACTGAGCTCACATGGTGAGTAAAAACATTGCTGCAATGTGGCCATAAACTGGATAGTAAACTGTGTGCTGCAGCTCACCCTACTGGTGGCTGGTGCAATTGCAGGTTAGAGCAAACTCATTCTGTAACTCCTTTTTAGGTTTCTGGTATTGTTAGGTAGCTGTCTTTCAAATGTCTACAACCCACCCACTTACAGTTCTTAGAATCCGTTTGCTTGCAGAACAATGTGAACAGCCTGAATTGCTTTGTGTATGTATATTACTGCATGCAAAAATGATAACAGAAATTCAATAGGTACATCCACTGGGACAAATATATCCCTAGCTTCATTGGAAAGGACATATTACTGTGTGCATGAGACCTCACTAGAACATTAAAACATGCAATGAGGGGGCACACTAGAGTATCCAACAGGAGTGCAAAAGTGGTCAAAAGAACTGAAGTATATCAAAAAATTGTCCCAGAGGGGACATAGTGACCACTATAAAAATGCACATCCACGAAATAATATGTAAAACGCAATAATTTTATTGTACAAAAACAGGACAAATACACAAACACACTTTAAAAATTGTATACAATACACCCATTGTGTCGGGATATGATAAAACCGACACACATACTAGGTCCACACCAAGCCCTAAATAGAGGCTAAAGGTACATAACAGCCAGCTCACTGGCACACAGCATGCACAAAGGTATATATTATAATGTGTATTCAAACCAACATGGCAAGCATTTAAGGAACACTCCACAAATGAACCTCATACCATCAAATAACCTGTGTGCGCTGGCGTGTGGACCAAGTATAAGAGAACGCCACGCGTATCGCCGGCTCCCTCCCTGGACGAAGCCGGAGGGAGCCGGCGATACACGTGGGCGTTTCTCTTATACTTGGTCCACACGCCAGCGCACACAGGTTATTTGATGGTATGAGGTTCATTTGTGGAGTGTTCCTTTAAATGCTTGCCATGTTGGTTTGAATACACATTATAATATATACCTTTTGTGCATACTGTGTGCCAGTGAGCTGGCTGTTATGTACCTTTTAGCCTCTATTTAGGGCTTGGTGTGGACCTAGTATGTGTGTCGGTTTTATCATATCCCGACACAATGGGTGTATTGTATACAATTTTTAAAGTGTGTTTGTGTATTTGTCCTGTTTTTGTACAATAAAATTATTGCGTTTTACATATTATTTCGTGGATGTGCATTTTTATAGTGGTCACTATGTCCCCTCTGGGACAATTTTTTGATATACCTCACTAGAACATAAGACCGTTTCAAAGCAACAGAATGTGATATACTTTGCCGGTTTAAAACGGCCTCTAGTAAAACTAATGTGCACCTTATATACATTCTAATCGGATTATGCACTCATTGATTTCCTTGTCGACCCTTGCTTTTTTTTACACAAAGTGAACTATCATCCATTTACATTCTGATATAGCAACAACAAAAAAAGTTGATTGTTCTGTTGATTGTTCTTTATCATAGTAAATTTCGGTACAATCTGAACCAATTCGGTCAAATTAAAGAATGTTATTCCAGCCATAATGCTGTATTACACTGGCCGATATTTCGGCCAATAATTGCTAATGAACGTTCGCAAATGCTCATTCTTTGGGCAATTCAGATTTTTAAGCATGCTTAAAAATGAGCGCTTCCCGGGGGCAGATCATAGTTAGGCCTTATTCACACGTCCGTAGTGTGTTTTGCGGAAACACGGAAACACGGATCCGCAAAACACGGAAACACGGATCCGCAAAACACGGACGGCAGCAATGTGCATTCCACATTTTGCGGACCGCACATTGCTGGCACTATAGAGAGAATGCCTTTTCTTGTCCGCAATTGCGGACAAGAATAGGACATGTTCTATTTTTTTGCGGAAACGGAAACACGGATGCGGAAACACGGATGCGGACATCACATAGTGTGCTGTCCACATCCATTCCTGCCCCTATGAAATGAATGGGTCTGCAACCCTTCCGCAAAATTGCGGATGGGATGCGGATCCATTTTGCGGACGTGTGAATTAGGCCTAACTAGTAACATAGTAGATAAGGCCAAAAAACGGCATTTGTCCATCCAGTTCAGCCTGTTGTCCTGCAAGTTGATTCCGATCGTGCCGTCTAATAACGATCTGCCGCTGGCAAGCAGTGATGTTTAAGTATGCTTAAAAATCAGAATTGGCCGATGTACGAGCATTTGCTTATTCATCGGGCAATCGGCCGCAGTATTACACTGCAAGATGATGGCTAATGACTATTAGTGTTCATGCGAACACCCATTAACGATTATCGGCCGAAATATCGGCCAGAGTAATACAGACTTCACTGAAATTATAGCAAAGGACCTCATATCCTTTTTATTGCAAGGCCTGCAGTATTCCTTCTCAGTAAATTATAAATTTGCTTTAACTGAAGACTGTAATACACAGTTTTTTCGTTTTGCCCAGTAATCTGGAATCTTGCTTGTTTAAAAATATGAAACTTAGCATTGAGCTGTTACAGTCTAAAGCAGGGATACCCAGCTTGCGGTCCTCCAGCTCTTTCAAAACTACAACTCCCAGCATGTCTGGACAGCCTACAGATATAAGGGCATGCTGAGAGTTGTCGTTTTGAAACGGCTCTTCCTGTATACATTATTATACAGGCATATATTATAAAGAAAGGCCATAGAAGCTGGTCCCTCATATATGACCCTCTTCTATGAGCCAGAATGGAGAGCTGCCATGTAAGACCAGCTCCCATTCTGGCTAGCACAGCCTGTCCATGCATTACATGGCCAGCCCATTAATCACAAGTCACCTCCAAGGGTAAATGAAGCTGAACCCTTAGTGTTCAGCTTAGGACTAGCAAGTCTTCTATATAAAAAGGGGTTGTCTTTACGACAACATTCACATTAACTGGGGAACAAACAGAACACTTACATGGTGACCTCTTTTTCGTAGCAAATCCACTAATTATTGGTCTCCGCTTCGCTTCTCAGACTGCCTAATGCACTGAATGACCAATTTAATCAGTACAAGGTTGTGACAGGACCATTGACTCACATTATCTGGATTTTCTTACCTTTCTTTGGGTGGGCAGCAACTTGTCATGAACCTGCATCTCCTAGGATGCATTGCAGTTAGCACTTGTAAAGCCCTTCCTCCCCTGCATAGAAAATAGTCCATCACATACAGCCCCAAAGATACTTATGGTATGTAATGCCTCTACAATTTCCTTCTCCCTTGTCTAGAGAGAGATACAGATATATATTTCTATGACATTAGAAGTCAGGAGGAATGAATGAAAGGTGTCTGGACCACCTCACCTGCTTCTCTATGAGATCTTTATGACAACACTGAGTGCAGGGAAAGAGGCTTGTTGGTTGTCCTTCCTTGTACCACTTTTGGTAGGTACTAGTGCAGTGACCGGACACCCTGGGGGTTGATGTGTGTGGGCGTACTAGTGATGAGGTGCCAAGGATAGTAGTACTCACGGTTAAGCTGTCCCTCGGGGCCGGCGTGCAGTGGATGGGAAGACATCACGAAATCCTCCGGGGCACTCTCGGTTGCAGGGAAGGCCAGCCAGATGTTGGTTGAGGTGCCCTTGATGGTACTTGGTGTTTAGGGTGCTTTGGTGGCTGGGCCCCTGTGTTCGTGACACCAGCACCTTTAGGTGCAAATGATGAGTGTAGTAGTAGAAATGATGAGGAGTCAGTTGTTATCAAACAGTTGAACATGTACTAAATCACTTGTCTTCAGGCAGTTCATTAGTATGGCATAAGTAATGACTCGGCAATAGGTTCAATTGTATTCCTTTTATCAGGTTTAGGCAATTGTCAGTTGAGGAGTTCCCTTTAAGGCTGACACTCTACAGGCAAGACTTCTGTAATTATTCTAAGTCCAAAATATAGCACTCTGATACTAAATATGCTGGTTTCTACTTATCTTGAGCTATCCAATAAGGGCGATCTCCCTCCTAGCAGGCATCAGTCTTCTGCTTCATTGCAGGATGCTCTCCTAAAAGGTTTAGGGTTTTCACTATCACTCAGAAGTCTTAAATAGTGAAGAAAGATAATTCTGCGCAGTAAATTATCCATACGTGCCCTGGCACTTCTAGAGTTGCTCTCAGGAACTTGTGCTGGTGAAGTCCATAGGCTGAGTTCATCTCTAATCCTCACTAGGTTAACTGCATATTTATACATAGACTCACTGTCTGGTGCTTGGCTGCTGTATTTGTCTTCTCCAGGCTTGATCAGGGCCCAGAGAAAAGGAAAACAGTTACATGTTGGTTTGGGCCTGTTTCTCTCCTCCATCCACTCTCCTCTGATACACACTCTAACTGAACTACTAATTTCTCTGCTTCCTGTTCCAACACCCCCCAAGCTATATAAATGAGTGGCGCCAGCACCACCTAGGGGTGAATGGGTGAAATGATATTGCCAGCCTGATAAATAGGAAATACCATACAATGCAAATAAATACATGAACAGACAGATGTTCAAAGTGTCCCTTTCACACAAATGTGGGACGCTGCACTAATCACTGCATACTGGGGACACGCCACAAGACCTGAGCTCAGACCCAGTCTTTTAGCATCGCAATTTTTTACTCTTGTTAAAGTCTTTCAGATTATGCAAAGCTTCTGTATTACAGAGTATTATGCCTATGAGCACAACATCAATAGGCATCTTATTAGATAGGGCCTAAAAAGCATACTACGATGGTAGACCTATGGGGCTATTGTTAGGTCCCTGTCTGCTGTGACAACCGATGAGTACTCCATCATTATGTTGCAGGAGGATGACAGAGGAAGTCTCCTCCTTCTGTCTAGCCATTTGGATACTGCAGTTGCTGTTGACTCCTGAAAGAATGAACTTCCATAATCAAGCCAGCCCCAATCCCAGCAGATGCAGCAGGAGCCTACGTGTATATCAGTGATACATCTGCTGCTGATCTTGTGAGTACAATGGTAGAACTCATAAGATCATTGTGATTATATATTAGTCACAGGATGTGAAAACGCTATAGCTTGTGACTGATATAGGCGTCATTTAGCATCAAAGGGTTAATAATTGCACCAAGAAACATCAAGAAAATTTAAAATTCATTATGCAAGAGGTACTGAGATTTACTATAAAAAATACAGAATAGGCTTTATTGAAAATATCAAATCACGCTTACGCCACTATTTTGGGAAGCCATGCATGTGAGGCCTTGTCTCCATTCCTGGTGGCATGCGATGGGTCTCTGTTCTTGAGATAGGAGTAAGTCCCAAAGGTGGGGCATGCACCTATTGTACATTTTATAGGCATATCATGTAGATCAGTGGGGCAACACGGTGGCTCAATGGGGCAGCATGGAGTTTGTATGTTCTCCCCGTGTTTGCGTGGGTTTCCTCCGGGTACTCCGGTTTCCAAAGACATACTGATAGGGACCGCAGATTGTGAGCCCCATTGCGGACAGCTTGATGCTAATGTTGGTAAAGCACTGCGGAATATGTCAGCGCTATATACAGTAAGTGTGTAAAAAAATAATGTCAAAATGGGACAAACCCTTCAGCTCTGTGATTTACTGGTCTAAAACCAATAGGACAGTGATAAATATGATATCAGTGTGTAATACCAGAACCTAGCACACGCACGAATGAAAACCGTGCAATCACATTGATAATATTTAAACTCAGTGCATTTGGTGAGCTCAGTTTATAGCTTCAAATCCTAATGACCTGTTCATGTATACATGCTAAAAAATGTAGGTTTTTCTGTAGTGCACAGTGCAGATTTGGTCATGATTTTGCATTATAATATTTTTAAGAGAAAGTCGGGGGTAAAAACAAAACAAAAAGCAAACACTTTTCTATTCACCAGTGCTTTGTTCCAGCACCAAGCACCCCAACTCTGGTGTTCTGGTCCCCTGCAGACCAGAAGAGTAACTTGGTTAAAGTAAAATGGTTAAAGTGATGCATGTGACAATAGATGGGACTTCACACTTCCTGTCCAAGGGGCAAAGGAAGCAGTGGGGATGGGACCCTTGGTCCTGGAACAGAGCACCAGTGAATAGGTACGTGTTTTTTTTTTTTTTACTTTAAACTAAGCACTTTCGGGGTCATAAGTAAAATTGCTGTTGTAGTCGGACGTAATAATTTTTTTTCTGTGTTTTAGCTTCCACACCTAATTTTGTCTTAATAATACAGGCGATTTCTTGAAGCAAAGTTTGGTGTTTACATTCACTGTATGCACCTAGAGATACTCCCGACACATGCTCTGAATTTATAGAGCCTATCGACCTGGCAGAAGTTGCCAAAAAATTTCCTTTTGCCATTTGTCACGCCAGGCATGTATACATCAGTATGCTTTTTATTTCATTATTTTCTGTTTTAGGAAAGATTAGCCTGCTGAACTGCTATATACGGTGCAGTATAGTACTGTATATATATTTGTTGCCCGTTGTACAGGGTCGGATTGGCAATAAACCGTACAGGAAAATTTCCCAGTAGACTGATGCCCAAGTCATCCTCTCTGCCGCTGGCTGGGTACATAATGAGCTCTCAGCCTGCTGAACTTTTGTATACGGTGCAGTAGAGTATATATATTTGTTCCCCGTTGGGCAGGGTCGGCTTGTCCATAGACCCTACAGGGAAATTTCCCACTAGGCTGATGCCCAAGCCTTTCTCTCTGCCGCTGGCTGGGTACACAATGATCTTTCAGTGTTAATTACTCATGTACCACACCAGTAATTACACATGCCCTCTTGAATTAAACTGCCATGGCTCACATCTGACCTCATAAGCTCCCTGCTCCATATCTTAATCGAAAACTGGGGGATGGTATTTTGCCCTATGGAATTACTGACCCCACCTACTTGTGATGCCCCTGTCAGTTTTGACCCGCCTACAACATTGGGCCACTTTTACCGTATTTTTTGCCCTATAGGATGCTTCCCCCCCCCCCCCCCCCAAAAGTGTGTGTGTATGTGTGTGTGTGTGTGGGGGGGGAATGTCAGTCCGTCTTATGGCACGAAAACTAACGAGCACTTCCAGTATGGAAGCGCTCATTAGTACAGAAGGACGGTGAATGCAGCGCTTCCTGGGCTCTGTACTCCCCTGTACTCACTGCTTCCTGGTCTTCCTCGGCTGCTTGCTGTGCTGTGACTGCATGCAGTTTGAGGACTTCGGCGCTCTGTGACCTCACGCTGTGCACGTCAGGACACAGCACAGCATGCTGCGGGAAGAAGAAGAGAGCTGGATGTGAGGAGTGGCAGCAGCGTCCAGAGCAGGAGAGGTAAGTTAATTTTTTTTTTTTTTATCTGATCTGAGCATGGGGGTCATTCACATGGAGGTTGGATCTGAGGTCAGATTGGGGGTCATTCACATGGAGGTCTGATTGGGGGGTCATTCACATGGAGGTCTGATTGGGGTCATTCACATGCAGGTCTGATCTGGGGTCTGATTGGGGGTCATTCACATGGAGGTCTGATGTTTGATCAACATTAGGGGTCTAAGCTAAGCTGTGGTCCGATTAAAAAATGTTTTTTTCTTATTTTCCTCCTCTAAAACCTAGGTGCATTTTATGGGCAGATGTGTCTTATAGGGCAAATAATATGGGTCGTTTTTTTCCTAGTCTGTCCCTGCCATTGTGCCACTAGTATATATATATTTACTCCCCTTTATGCCTCCGGTATATAATGGATAACTAATGGCCGCCTCTCAGCCCCCACCCTCAGTAGTGCACATAAGGGGACACCTGATCCACACTGGTGACATCACAACGCTGGGAGCGTCAGGTCCTGCTGCTTCCAGTGCAGATCAAGGGTTTCCCTGATGTTCAGGTGGATGAGGTTTGTTTTTTTAAACCCCTGAAAGGCCCGTTTTTTTCCCTACTATACCTGCTTTTAATGGCCATTAGACAGGTGCATAACTGTCAAAATGGCCCTAAAAAATGGGCCCATTGATTTCAGTGGGGTCTGCCTGGCTGTAAAAATGAACAAAAATGGAACGTCCTTTTTTTTTTTTTTAGAAGACGGTCATGTGAATAACCCTATAGACTTTAATTGGTTCTGAGAACGGCTGTGTGACGGCAGTTAAAAAACAGCCGTGTGAATGAGCCCCAACAGTCTGGATACCACCTAGAATGCAACGCATAGGGGAATGGCCAGACTGATCCAAGGTGATAGAAATATAACAGTAATTCATATAATTGAATCCGGGTGTAGCGCCGATTACGTCACCGCTACACCCGGAAGGGAAGCGGGTGTAGCGGTGATGTAATCGGCGCAGGCGCACTGAGGACGGAGCGGCAAAGCTCGCGTCCTTCACTCAGAGCGCCTGCGCCGACTACTGAGCCGTACGGCGCAGGCGCGGGATTTCATCTTCAGACAGGGCCAGTGCGAGGAGGAGAAAGCGCTGGCCCTGTCTATCAAACGAGGAAGGGGGCGTGCATAACTCATCTAGATGCGGCAGCTACCAGCAAGTAAACGCCCAACTTGCTGGTAGAGAAGATCATTTGCATAATATAAAAGTGGCTTTTTAACGTAATTTACAACTTCGGACAAGGTAATAAATATATATTTCGACTCAGCTGACATTAGCAAATAGCTATTGTCAGCTAGTGAAAAATGGGTTAAGGGGGGTGACAGAAGCCCTTTAATAAAGCCCCATAGCTGGCAAAGGATCTTCCAGAGTTATGTAGAGGTACAGGCCTCTCCGTAACTTTTGTGCATCCAGCGTCAGTTCAAAAAGTAAGACCCCCTTCTCTGCCCACACCGCGCCCAGAATTTTAGACCTGGCATGAGCGGGGAGAAGTCGCAGATAGGTTAGTTGCACCTCCATCTCCATTTACGCGTATTTCAGCTTAGTAAATTACCTATATTCCCTATATTCTGGAAATTTATTCATTTTGGCGAGGCATGCCTTGGATTCAGCAGAGACACGATAAATAATCTGCAGGGTTGTAGGAAAGTTTAAATTTCCATGTGACTTTACCAGTCAGCAGAGACTATAGAACATCCACAGCTCCGAGTATGTAATGGGCTTTGCGGCCTTATCTCTCCCCCACATGTTAAGGGTTGAATGTTGCATTTGCTGAAATTCATCATGGTCATAACCTAACTTTTAACACACAGCTCTGTATATGAACTGACCCGATGATGATGATGCATAGCTGTGTTTGTTTTAGAGTATAGCATAAGGCCTCGTGCCCAGAAACATATTTATTGCTTATAATTACTCAAAGACGGTATAACTCAACAGAGCTGGGATCATTGTTATAGATGAATATTTTACACTTCCGTATCATGGCTCGTTATTTGTTTCTAGATGAAAATAGCAATGAAAACACACGTAGTGTGAAATAACCTGAAGATTCTTAAAAAATAAAAACTGATATAGCATCGGCATAAATACTGATTCTGAGGCATTTTCATCTGATGTCCGAAATTTCTCATTCATGACCCACGATACTTGGTGTGCATCTTAATTGGGCTGCACGCGTTTCATAATAATCATAATTTATGTTATTGTATTGTCTCTCATCTGCTTTGTTGGCCTCCAAATATTTTGACTCGGCACATGACCATGGACTATATGCCCCGCATCCCATTCTATATGTACAGAGTATATTGTCCAGCATGAAATACGGGCTGCAGTTTGTTTAGGAGCTGCAATCTTAGAAGCCAGCAAAGCTGAATAGATTATTGGTCCAGAGTGCTCAGCTAATTATATTGTTTTTCCTGTAAGATATAGATCTCCTTGGACTTCAGGAGCAAGGCAGCTAATTAATGAAGGAATTATTCTTGATGTCTAGTAACCCTGTGACTATGACTGTGGCTGACCATGTCCCTAGTCCCATGTCTCCGCTGCATTCCTTATATTGGCTCTCAGAGTCCCTCTCCATCTAATTACAGAGGCACCAGTTGCCAGACCTGTCACCCAAGGTTTGTGCTCCAGTGAGAACTTGATCACTTGAGCAGGTTCTTAGCTGTCATCTTAGCTTGGATGTATGAGGCATGCCAGGGATAATGTCTCTTGCATTGCATCCGTTATGTTATTCCTGCAGTAAATGGATATTCATGATCACATTACTATAGAATATTATCTCACTGGTTAATATACTGTGATAGGTGTCTTTGGTGTGGATTGATGATGTGATAACCATGTTAAGAAATTACTTGTATACATGTCCGTCACATTACAATCAGTGGAGCAGCTCTTATGCCTTCTCTCTGTGGAATAGATGGATCACCACTGTGATGTGTGTAAAGTAATATTTTTCCCATTTTTATGACAGGAAATCAAGCTGCTCCACAATTCTTTGTTGGAAGTTTAAAAGAGAGTTATAATGGAGTCATAGGGGCCGCTGTATAAATAAGGATGTTTAGATGTGTGTTTTAGGTCTGCGTCCATTACATTCCTCATTCAGCTAGGACTACACTATATATTGTGCAGTAAACGTGTTTATGTTGTCCCTGAAGCCACCTACAGGCTGTGGTTGGTACTGCATGCTAATGACATCAATATGCTTTTAGACTGTTTACTATGTAGCGCCAACATATTCCACAGCGCTTTACAGACACTGTCCCCAGTGGAGCTCGCAATCTAAATTCCCTATCAGTATGCCTTTTTCTTTTCTTTTTTTCGGAGTGTGGGAAAAAACCGGAGTATCCACAGGACGAACATACAAAATGCATATTAACAAAGATTTTATCTAAATTCTTGTTTTTGAGTGTTGACGGTCAATGTACAGTATATGTATTGTGGTGATGAGGGGTGGAAAGTTTTGAATATACCTGTTCATAAAGATATGTGAAAGCTATGGGGCACACATTGTAACAATTTGTTTTGGGATTTTTTTTTCACTTGTTTTTTGAAAAAAAGGGTTTTTTATGCCCCAGAGTAGTAAAACGTAAAAGAAAAAAAAAAAGTATATGTATTTGGTATTGCTGTAATTGTACTGACCCAGAGAATAAAGTTATCATGTCATTTATACTGAACTATGAGCGCTGCAAAAGTTATAACGTAAAAACTTAATGGCGGTATTGCTGTTTTTTCTTAGGCCCCCTCCCAATTTGTTTTAGCTTTTTTTTCCCACTTGTTTTACATTTGGTGCTCAGAATATTGCCACCAAGAAATGCAAACAACGTGATTTTTGGTTCTGTTTTCAATGGCAAAAAACACATAGCACGCAGTCAGATGTGTGAATGGATTGTGCAACTTTGGTTTCTTCTGGGTATTCCGGTCTTCTAGCACACCGAAAATATGACAGGGTCTGACATGAGTAATTATAATGTGGGTACAGTGTCAGTGGCGTAACTAGAAATGACTGGGCCCGCAGAAAAACTTTAAATGCAACCCCTTCCTTTCATGCAACCCACATTCCTGTGGCTAGTAAAGAGTTTTCTCAGACCAGGCCCGGCAGCCACTCCATCAGTTTCCCACACTGTATGTAATGTCATTGTATAATACAGTTGAGGGGGCCCTGACAATAACATCTTTTAGTCCTCCTCCTGGGTGGGCACCTTCTGAGCCCAGGCCCCAAAGCAGCCACTTCCCCTATAGCTACGCCTCCGTAAAGTGCCATGTAGTGTGTTGGCGCTACATAAGCAACTCAAAGTGAAAATAAATATTAATACGCACCAGGTGGCAATTTCTTCACAATAGAAATATTTTCTACATTGCATTTTAACGTGTTCTTTATGATATGTTCCTTAGATGATGACTCTGACACACAAGGGCAGGAGAATTATGATGATAATGGTAGCCTGAGTCATGGCACTGCGTCTGACGAGGTTTCCCTTCCCTCTGATTATCTGGGTGAAGGTAAGTGACATGTGGGCTTCATACATAAACTTGGTAATCCTGCCCTGTTAGATGTGGCACCATATTTTAGGACTGGCACAACGTTAATCCTTTTATTCTAATGTGTCACTCCCCAGAGTTTAGCATGCTACAGGTTTGTGCCTAGAAACATAGCTGTTAAATGTGTCTTTAGGAGGCAGTAGTAATACTGTTTTACTATTTGTTTTCATATTCGGGGTTTTGAAGTAAATACTTAAAGGGGTTGACCATTTTCAGGCCACTGATGACCATTGTGTATGCAAGATGACCTTATGATAATTATGACAGTGTCGTTTGCTACATTTTATGAACCATGTCCCCATTTGGACAAATCCTCTGTGCTGTCAGTATAGAGGTCCTGTCCATAAGATGTCCGCCGATGGAGGGACATGTGACCAGACACAGCACTCGGTCTCTTCCATTTTAATACTTTGCACCTGCAGTAAACTGCCAACACTGTAAGTGCAGACGGCAGGTGCAGTGTATGTGAATGGAGGAGACTGAGCGATTTGTCTGCTCACATGACCCTCCATCAGCAGCCATTTTATGGACAGGACTTCCATGTGGACAGTACAAAAGACTTGACCAACAAAATTCTGCAGATTATCAATAACAGCTATATTACGAAATGCCATAAAGTCTTCTTACATACACATCCATCAACAGTAGACAGAAAGTCGCCAACCCCTTTAAAGTGAGATGAGAGAATGGGGGCTGGTATTCTGCTCATCCAGGCTCTATTTGTCCCGATGTTAGAGTCTTTTAAGGGGTTATGGTTTCTTAGTCAGTTGGGTAATCTTTTAACGACTGAGGTGGTAAAAATTAAAAATCGTACAAAAATAACACTTCACCAACCGGCCATCCAGATGTCTGCTGTAGCTGCCGCTTCTCATTTACTCCGCTATATGGGTTGTGTTGCATAGTGAAAGTGGTTCTTTAATTACGAGCATCAAGCACATAATTGAAGTTGTTTAGTATACGGCAATGAATGAGAAGTGAATGAGTTTGGTTTTATACCTCATAAATGGCAAGTAAAGAGCCACATTGCCTGGGGTCCTGACGTGTCGCTGCTTATTTTTAATGCTTTAAAACAAGTTACTGTTTTTTTTTTCCATTTGACAAACTCTAAACTCGGTGAAGGTGGTTTTATTTAGCAGAGAACAAGAGATGTAGTGCCCCCTTGTGGGGGGTTGAAAAAACTGCATGCAACCTAAAGATAATGCTTGCAATTGTGGGATAAAGAGGCAGTCACTTTGTGTCGATTACCTGGGAAATAAATTTTGGTATAACACAACAGTACTTGCATGTATTTCTTATGGCTTATTATTCAATAATGTCTTATTATTAGTCAGAATAACCATTGTCCAAATGAACTTCCTTTCTCACAACTCCTAAAACTTCAAACAGAACTCTCTCCATTCTGTCCTGCTCAAGGTGTCGCCAAAAAATGACATCAATCTACAATTAATGCCAAACAGCCAGTAGTCAGTGCATCATCATGTTATCGTCGAGCAGCAACTGTGTTTCAACACATTTACATTAATCTATTTGAATCTTGGTGTGTGTTTGTGGTTCTGTTCTTTGCCCGGTTTTACAATATAGGTGTCGAGTGCTATAATTAAGTCCTCAGTATGATGGGCATAACTAACAGGGTAACAGATTTAGAAGCTGCTATGTGGCCCATTTACATTTACACATAAGGTGCAGTTAGTGGTAAAAGGTGCTATGGAAAATTGAACATAACCCCATTCTAAATTTTACTATGGAGCCTTAAAGTTACTTTTTCTGTTTGCATTATTCCTTCCGCGTAGCATTACTTTTTAATTTTTCTTGTGTTTTGACATCACTAAATTATTATGGCACATAACATAATATGTGCATTATTCCTGCATGTGACGTCACAGTTTGTATAATTCTAGCAGTGTAACATCACTGAGTAGATTATTACTGCACTGTGACATCATTGTCTTTATTATTTATGCACTGTGACATCATTGTCTTTATTATCCCTGTACTGTGACATCATTGTCTTTATTATTTATGCACTGTGACATCATTGTCTTTATTATTTATGCACTGTGACATCATTGTCTTTATTATCCCTGTACTGTGACATCATTGTCCTATCTATGCACTGTGACATCATTGTCTTTATTATCTATGTACTGTGACATCATTGTTTTTATTATCTATGCACTGTGACATCATTGTCCTGTCTATGTGCTGTGACATCATTGTCTTTATAATCTATGTACTGTGACATCATTGTCATTATTATCTATTTTTACTGTGACATCATTGTCTTTACTATCTATGCACTGTGACATCATTGTCCTATCTATGTACTGTGACATCATTGTCCTATCTACGCACTGTGACATCATTGTCTTTACTATCTATGCACTGTGACATCATTGTCCTATCTATGTACTGTGACATCATTGTCCTATCTTTGCACTGTGACATCATTGTCCTATCTACGCACTGTGACATCATTGTCTTTATTATCTATGCACTGTGACATCATTGTCTGTATTATCCCTGTACTGTGACATCATTGTCCTATCTATGTGCTGTGACATCATTGTCTTTATTATCTATGCACTGTGACATCATTGTCTGTATTATCCCTGTACTGTGACATCATTGTCTTTACTATCTATGTGCTGTGACATCATTGTCTTTATTATCTATGTGCTGTGACATCATTGTCCTATCTATGCGCTGTGACATCATTGTCTGTATTATCTCTGTACTGTGACATCATTGTCCTATCTATGCGCTGTGACATCATTGTCTGTATTATCTCTGTACTGTGACATCATTGTCCTATCTATGTGTTGTGACATCATTGTCTTTATAATCTATGTACTGTGACATCATTGTCATTATTATCTATTTTTACTGTGACATCATTGTCTTTATATCTATGCACTGTGACATCATTGTCTTTACTATCTATGTGCTGTGACATCATTGTCCTATCTATGTACTGTGACATCATTGTCTTTATTATCTATGTACTGTGACATCATTGTCTTTATTATCTATTTACTGTGACATCATTGTCTTTACTATCTATGTGCTGTGACATCATTGTCTTTATTATCTATTTACTGTGACATCATTGTCTTATCTATGTGCTGTGACATCATTGTCTTTATTATCTATGTACTGTGACATCATTGTCTTTATTATCTATGCACTGTGACATCATTGTCCTGTCTATGTGCTGTGACATCATTGTCTTTATAATCTATGTACTGTGACATCATTGTCATTATTATCTATTTTTACTGTGACATCATTGTCTTTACTATCTATGCACTGTGACATCATTGTCCTATCTATGTACTGTGACATCATTGTCCTATCTACGCACTGTGACATCATTGTCTTTACTATCTATGCACTGTGACATCATTGTCCTATCTATGTACTGTGACATCATTGTCCTATCTTTGCACTGTGACATCATTGTCCTATCTACGCACTGTGACATCATTGTCTTTATTATCTATGCACTGTGACATCATTGTCTGTATTATCCCTGTACTGTGACATCATTGTCCTATCTATGTGCTGTGACATCATTGTCTTTATTATCTATGCACTGTGACATCATTGTCCTATCTATGCGCTGTGACATCATTGTCCTATCTATGTACTGTGACATCATTGTCCTATCTACGCACTGTGACATCATTGTCTTTACTATCTATGCACTGTGACATCATTGTCCTATCTATGTACTGTGACATCATTGTCCTATCTTTGCACTGTGACATCATTGTCCTATCTACGCACTGTGACATCATTGTCTTTATTATCTATGCACTGTGACATCATTGTCTGTATTATCCCTGTACTGTGACATCATTGTCCTATCTATGTGCTGTGACATCATTGTCTTTATTATCTATGCACTGTGACATCATTGTCTGTATTATCCCTGTACTGTGACATCATTGTCCTATCTATGTGCTGTGACATCATTGTCTTTATTATCTATGCACTGTGACATCATTGTCCTATCTATGCGCTGTGACATCATTGTCTGTATTATCTCTGTACTGTGACATCATTGTCCTATCTATGCGCTGTGACATCATTGTCTGTATTATCTCTGTACTGTGACATCATTGTCCTATCTATGTGTTGTGACATCATTGTCTTTATAATCTATGTACTGTGACATCATTGTCATTATTATCTATCTTTACTGTGACATCATTGTCTTTATTATCTATGCACTGTGACATCATTGTCTTTACTATCTATGTACTGTGACATCATTGTCCTATCTATCCTGTACTGTGACATCATTGTCTTTATTATCCATGTACTGTGACATCATTGTCTTTATTATCTATGTACTGTGACATCATTGTCTTTACTATCTATGTGCTGTGACATCATTGTCTTTATTATCCATGTACTGTGACATCATTGTCTTTATTATCCCTGTGCTGTGACATCATTGTCTTTATTATCTATGTGCTGTGACATCATTGTCTTTATCTATGTGCTGTGACATCATTGTCTTTATTATCTATGTACTGTGACATCATTGTCTTTATTATCTATGTACTGTGACATCATTGTCTTTATTATCTATGTGCTGTGACATCATTGTCTTTATTATCTCTGTGCTGTGACATCATTGTCTCTATCTATGCACTGTGACATCATTGTCTTTATTATCTCTGTACTGTGACATCATTGTCTCTATCATACCTGTACTGTGACATCATTGTCTGTATTATCTCTGTACTGTGACATCATTGTCCTTATCTATCCTGTGCTGTGACATCATTGTCTTTATAATCTATGTACTGTGACATCATTGTCATTATTATCTATCTTTACTGTGACATCATTGTCTTTATATCTATGCACTGTGACATCATTGTCTTTACTATCTATGTGCTGTGACATCATTGTCCTATCTATGTACTGTGACATCATTGTCTTTATTATCTATGTACTGTGACATCATTGTCTTTATTATCTATGTACTGTGACATCATTGTCTTTACTATCTATGTGCTGTGACATCATTGTCTTTATTATCCATGTACTGTGACATCATTGTCTTTATTATCTATGCACTGTGACATCATTGTCCTGTCTATCCTGTGCTGTGACATCATTGTCTTTATAATCTATGTACTGTGACATCATTGTCATTATTATCTATTGTTACTGTGACATCATTGTCTTTACTATCTATGCACTGTGACATCATTGTCCTATCTATGTACTGTGACATCATTGTCCTATCTACGCACTGTGACATCATTGTCTTTACTATCTACGCACTGTGACATCATTGTCCTATCTATGTACTGTGACATCATTGTCCTATCTTTGCACTGTGACATCATTGTCCTATCTACGCACTGTGACATCATTGTCTTTATTATCTATGCACTGTGACATCATTGTCTGTATTATCCCTGTACTGTGACATCATTGTCCTATCTATGTGCTGTGACATCATTGTCTTTATTATCTATGCACTGTGACATCATTGTCTTTATTATCTATGTGCTGTGACATCATTGTCTTATCTATGTGCTATGACATCATTGTCTTTATTATCTATTTACTGTGACATCATTGTCTTTACTATCTATGTGCTGTGACATCATTGTCTTTATTATCTATTTACTGTGACATCATTGTCTTTACTATCTATGTGCTGTGACATCATTGTCTTTATTATCTATGTACTGTGACATCATTGTCTTTATTATCTATGTGCTGTGACATTATTGTCTTTATTATCTACGCACTGTGACATCATTGTCCTATCTATGTACTGTGACATCATTGTCCTTACTTTGCACTGTGACATCATTGTCCTATCTATGCACTGTGACATCATTGTCATTATTTATTTACTGTGACATCATTGTCTTTATTATCTATGCACTGTGACATCATTGTCTGTATTATCTATGCACTGTGACATAATTGTCCTATCTATGTGCTGTGACATCATTGTCTTTATTATCTATGCACTGTGACATCATTGTCTGTATTATCTATGCACTGTGACATCATTGTCCTATCTATGTGCTGTGACATCATTGTCCTATCTATGTGCTGTGACATCATTGTCTGTATTATCTATGCACTGTGACATCATTGTCTGTATTATCTATGCACTGTGACATCATTGTCCTATCTATGCACTGTGACATCATTGTCCTATCTATGTGCTGTGACATCATTGTCATTATTATCTATGCACTGTGACATCATTGTCTTTATTATCTATGCACTGTGACATCATTGTCTTTATTATCTATGCACTGTGACATCATTGTCATTATTATCTATTTACTGTGACATCATTGTCATTATTATCTATTTACTGTGACATCATTGTCTTTATTATCTATGCACTGTGACATCATTGTCTTTATTATCTATGCACTGTGACATCATTGTCTGTATTATCTATGTGCTGTGACATCATTGTCCTATCTATGCACTGTGACATCATTGTCTGTATTATCTATGCACTGTGACATCATTGTCCTATCTATGCACTGTGACATCATTGTCTTTACTATCTATGCACTGTGACATCATTGTCTTTACTATCTATGCACTGTGACATCTTTCTTTATTATCCCTGTACTGTGACATCATTGCCTTTATTATCTATCTACTGTGACATCACTGTGTGCATTAGGCCTCTTGCACACGAACGTTTTTTTTTTATCAGTGTTTTGCTGTCCGTTTTTAACGGATCCGTTTTTCCGTTTTTTGCTTCCGTTTTGTTTCCGTTTTGGTTCCGTTGTTCCGTTCCGTTTTTCCGTTTGGCATATACAGTATACAGTAATAACATTGAAAAAATTGGGCTGGTCTTAACATTTTCAATAGGTGGTTCCGCAAAAAACGGAACGGATACGGAAGACATACGGATGCACTTCAGTATGCTTTCCGTTTTTTTTGCAGACCCATTGACTTGAATGAAGCCACTGAACGTGATTTGCGGACAAGAATAGAACATGGTCTATATTTAAACGGAACAGAAAAAACGGAAAAACGGAAACGGAAGGCATACGGAGACCCTTCAGTATTTTTTGCAGACCCATTGAAGTGAATGGTTCAGTATACTGTCAGTATACTGAACTGAAAAAACTGCCAGTATACGGTCCGCAAAAAACGTTTGTGTGCAAGGGGCCTTATGCCAATATTGTGACATCAACGTGTGCAAACGCCCTGTATTGTCATTATACTATGGTTTCACAGTGCATGTTATTCCAGTTTTATTAGTTCACTATATACATTATCCCTGTACTGTGACATTACTATATACATTATCCCTGTACTGTGACATTACTATATACATTATCCCTGTACTATGACATCACTCTGTGCCTTGTGCATTAGGGAGAGCAGTCATAATCTTTTCAAACATTTTGGTGATAGTGGTCATGGTGGAATAAGGCCCTATTCCAAATTTCGCTTACTTGTTACACCCCTGACCAGTAGTATTAATGCAGCAGAAAGTGTACATTGAGTATTTCTGCCCAGCCGGAATGTACATGAATAATTCGGTTGCTTTTCCATTCATTTTGCTGCATCTAATAATCATCTGCTGCAGATCTATGTCTTTTATAATTGAATTCCCTATGTAATTGTGAGCATTAGTCAGACAGGAGCGTGAATCGCTGTCCACTGGACTCGCCCAGTATACCCTCGGTTCATGTTGTCGTCACACATGGAATGTACATGTATAGAGAAATTCACATTCTATTAGCTTTTTCCCATTTTGGTTTTGTATTCTTCTCGTGATCTCTGTTGGTGACTCAGCATTAGGAATTTCATAGACATCTATAGAAAAAAATCTCCCAAGTGTATTAAGTACATGACTTCTAGGATTTGTCTATATTATATGTTACTTGCAAGTCTTTTATAATCTTTTTTTTATAATGTTCTTGTGCTGTTTTTTTTTTATCCCTTGAGGCAATTGTGCAACCGTGTTGTATTATTGTAGATTAGAATCAATGTAGTTTTAATATATATATTTTTTTTCAGTGCTGTTTTATATGGGTGTATTTGCCCATGGATAAATGACTTTAGTTGCTTGTGGCTTTGTTTGTGTTTTTATGATGTTTTTCTTGCTGTCCTTAAATGCTGGAGCATCTGTGGCAGAGTGTTTAATTCTTTCCTGAACCAGGTCTCCTTTCAGGCTAATAGCACCTTGTTCATTAAGAAAATGAATGGCTGCTAAGGAGACGTTATTCAGTCCTTTCTTCACAAGGGCCCCTCAGACCGATTGTATCAGTTGGAGCTCTGACAAATTTCTCCAAAACATTGACACCCCTGTAAAGTTTTAGGTTCAGCAGCTGGCTAAAGGTTGCTCCTGCTGCAGATAAAGGCTTCTAAGTGAGAAACAGTGCTCTTCAGTCAATGGCCCCATAAATTATCATCTTTCCATGCACTAAAACATACAAATCTCCTGTTATTGGGAATAAAAAGCTTCTGTCTTCATACTTCCAATCTTGGCTGTGTATTAAAAAAAAAAAAAGCACTTTCCCCAGCGTTGGGGTCCAGTCCCCTTGGGCATTTTTAGGAATTCTTCAGGGATCTACATGGAATAATAAAGCCATTTCATCTGTTAAATAGCAGGCAGATCATTTAATGAAGCAAGAAGCCATTCCAAGAAGAGTCTGACGCCCAGAAAATACTTATTAACCTGGCCACTACAATTGGTCAGCATCAGAAATACCTTGTTAACCATTGATTGTAAAGCCCCGATCGTTCTGCGTTTAGTTTTAATGAGTTAATTTGAACTGTGACACGGCATCAAAAAGAACGAAACGGAATTAAGTTGACACTTTTTTTTTTTTTTTTTTAATTAACATGGACCAGGATATAGAAACATTTTAATGCACTTCCCAGAGGCAGTGGCAGAAGTTAATGGTGCTGAAAATGCATTCTGCTGTGTCTGCGAAATACAATTCTGTCGCCGCTTATTTCTTCTCTGCACGGAATGAAGTTGGCGAATTTCAAGACCAAAATGTGGGTGCCATGGGTCAGTTGGGCAGCGTGTTGTGAGGTGTTGGATTATAGACGGAGAGCCTTGTACACGTATGAGTGTCAGTTTCTGCTGCACGGTAACTGATAGCCCCAAGCCGGCAATAACCCAGGTCAGGAAAAAGGAAAATGCATTATTTCATTATAATATAAAGCACTCGGAGCGCAATAAAGAGAACCATTCCGCAATCTGTTTTTCAGGCAAATGTTTTATTAAGTAGCTTGTTCTGTAGCCTGCTGCTGGACAAACTTGCTCCATCACAGCGAGAAACATTACCATGGAAAGTAGATCCGAAAATGAAAAGGAAATCTCCAGCTGAAAGACGTGGTACGAAGAGTTCAGAGTTCAATATATGTTCACACATGCAGCTTTCACCTTGCAGAGAAAGGAAGCCGCAGGTAATTGGGTCAACCCCATGAACATAGATCTTATTCCGAGCGGAGCTGCAAGAGAGGGTTCCGGCTTGTTGTGAAATTTGTCTAAAAGCAGAGCACAGTGAGCCCAGTTAAAAGTAATGAGTTCAAAGGGTAAATGGAGTTCAAGGTTCAGTCCCTGTTCATCTCCCTACTTTAAACTTTCCCACCAAGGGATTCTTCACTCTTTGCGGTTCTATAATTTGTAATAGAAGAAATGGACTGGCTCGTAACCCTTTTTTTTTTTTTTCACCATTGGACATAGCCATGGTGTCATTTTGCCGCCTTTTACTGAATGCTCTTTGTATGCGGCCCATTAACACTGTTTTATGGAATATGCTCTTATTTGTGCCACTGCCGAAGAGTGTAGCCTCTGTACAGACTACAATGAAAGTGTGTTGGTAAAGTCTTTACAAAAGTTGCACGATGCTGGTTATAACTATGTGGCCATTGGTTTGGAGGAAGAAGCAATGCCATGATCCCTGGGAAGTAACAAATCCCTGCTTGTGAAACTGGAAATTTTATGAGGGATGAAATACCGAGGCGATGCCAGAGTGGGAGACAGATGGGGAACAGGCAAGCACCTGCTAGCCGCACGGTATTATGGTGCTTCTCCAAAAACTCTTTCACTGGATCAGATTTGATCGATGATTATTTAAGCCTATTTTTGTGCAAATTAAAGCATGACTCCAAAGGAAAAAAAAAAAGGTTTGTCTTGTATATTCCATGTTGCTACCAGGTGGTGTAAATGGAAAAGGAAAAAAAAAAACTTGGTCAGTTGGAGGGGGAAAAAAGGTTTTCATTATTATTTGAAATATGAATATTACAGTGCAAGACTCCCCAAGCATTGCATTGTCTTGACAGGCTGCTCCCTTTACATTCACCTCATCAAAATTGTGTTTTTTGCAAAAGATTTCTTATTTTATCAGTTGCACGAATAACATCACAAGTATATTAATTGGGTTGAAGGGCATTGAAAGTTCAGGGTTCATGGTGTGTTTATCGCAGCCTCTTCCTGCAGCCCCCACTGCACCCACGCACACTTACTGTTTACCCAAGGACCTTGCTTTTAAAATATATATATGTTTTATAGGTGACTGGTTCTTGTGATTCCCTGTTGGGAGACTGAAAGAGTGGAGGCTGCAGGAGCTGTAAAAAGAAGAACAAATAATGTTTATGGCTTGTTGGCTTGTAATACAAAGTTATCTGGTATTTATACTCAAATCAGCCACTCCATAGCCAGATCTCTTTGCTACTCTTCCTAATGGGAAAAGAGTCTGCCGTTAGCAGCAAGTTGGGTGACACTCGATTTGTACTGTGTGACGGGAACAGATGGGCTTTCTTTGTGAAACTCCGCCTGTATGTAAATGTGAACGGAGTTTCACCCGAATCCATGCATGACCTGACCGTGCACATGCAGAAGGGAGGGCTGCTGGTGAAAGGGGATAAAAAATGGCCACTGGATGCTACCATTGGCAGGTCAAGTTTACTATCAGTCTTTTACTGCTGCACATTTGAAACTGAGGGATTTTTTTTCTTGTTTGTGTTTTTTCTTTTTTTGTCTTATATTTTATTGTTTCACCTGCTTCTGAACCCAGCAGAATTTTTTTGAAAATATGATATACTCTTTTTTTTTTTTTTTTTTTAAATGCCGGTTGAATAAATATTTATAGATTAGGGGGGGGGGGGGGGACACATTATACTCAAATGCCAGTCTTAATCAGAAGCCCACTGTAGTAAAATGCGCCACATTTATTAAGAGGTGCAGGCCTCTAAATAAATTTGGTACCTCTTCTTGAAGTCCATGCCACAGAAAAGCAAATTTGTGTTCAGAGCTGGCGCAGAGCGGCCTAATCAGTGAGCGACGCAACTAGAATTGACTGCGATTCGCAGCACATTTTTGAACGCACAGACCAAACCCCCCTCCCCCCGGTCCCCTTAATGGAGACCTCAGACTGGACAAAACAAAAATACTTACCTCTCTTCTTTTCCTACGGACGTTTCCGCTCTTCATGGAGCACTGTGTCTAGGTACGCAATATACAGTGACCTGACTTTGCACAGCATCAGGTGATAGTGCACTCCTACGCACACAAAATTCTGTCCTGAAGCTGTGCGCTTCCAGGACTTAGTGCATTACAGGCACCCAGGGAAGACCAGGGATTAGTGAGTAATACTAGTTCTACGACTAGGATTACCATACTACTGCTCCCTGAATCCTGAAAATAGATCCATTTGTCCTCCTCCTGGGCCCTTTCCTGAGTTCGGGCCCTGTAGGAGCCGGTTCCTCTGCTTTCATGGTAGCTCCACCACTTGGCCTTATTATGGAAATATCCATCGAACTGCAGGAGGCCCCGCCCACTTTCATCCAGTATTGTATGCAAAACTTTCTGACTTTTGTATGCCAGAAAACTGGCGTAAGTTGGTTAATAAATCCCCTCCTGCGTTTTAAAGGGTTTTTCCAGGTTCTAGATTATTGATGACCTACCGATTTGATATCGATTACCTATCTTGAGGATAGGTCATCAACATTTATAACCCAGAAAATCTCTGTTAAGAATAAAAACATTCTTTTTAATAATATATGGTAATGTTGTAGTGACACAGTCATGAAATTAAGTCATTACAATAGCCATACAGAATTTTGAGTTCCTCTGTGGAACTTGAGAAATGTTAATTTTTCTCAAAAATGTTTTTTTTTTTTTTTTTTTGCACTAGTACAATTACCTTCTTTGGGAGACTACTGTGGCATTAGTATGACCGCTACTAATAAAATATGAGAGGCTTTTACTGTGTCATTTGAAGCCAGGTCCTGATTCCTTTTCACCTTGTTAACTGGGTTGCTTTCTGGTGTCAGAAATCTGCTACTAATGGTATATTTGCTGTTATATATTGATCCTCGTAAGACCACTGCCTCCTGGTGTGCTCATTAATAATGTATCTCTTAATTTGTGTGTGTATTATTACTTATTGACATAGGGCCACCTTCTGTGGCCCTTTACATTGTAAAACACTTACAGCATGTAATAGTACATGTTTAACAAGTGCATACGTATAAATAATACCGCATACAACTAGTAATATAACAGCATAAACATAAAGAATGGTCAGGAATGGTGCTTGTACGAGCTCCCAATCTGTTTTTGACATGACATTGAGCTCTGGACATTTTATGTTCCTTTTGTGTAGGTTTTATTTTTTGGGCAAGGATGCCTGCAGAACGATCGTACGTTATTCCCATTAGTGGCCTGCCATCTATAAAAAAAAGTGTAAAAAGAATAACATTTTTTCTTTTTTAAACAATGCAATTACGTAACATTCTTAATGTAGTCTTTGAACCCTGGCTGTCTTTAGTCATTTACTTCTTTGAACGTATTGGAGAAAAAAGACTGCTCAAAGACATCTGTTTGCATAAATTGTGTAGCTACTTGTGATTAGAATGGAATTTATCTAGATTTTATATGCATGGTTTATTGTAAATTGAAATAAATGGTACAACAAGCTTCTACCCGGACATATTGGTTTTTCTTCAGCTGTGTGAACTTTTCACCTTGGGTCTGAGCCGGTCACACTTTGACCTGTCTGAACTCCGCTGGTTAAACTATGTCTTCAGAGTTGACCTCCTTCTGCGGGAGCTGATTTTTTGTCCATCTTCTCTTACCCTCTCACTTGTTGGTCTGACATGATGGACAAGCTCATGTGTAATAGTGTCCTGTAGGAATTTCAAGGTTTGTTACAGTCAAAATAAAGAATTCTTACATGTGGACTTGCGTATTTGGGCTGCTGAAAAATCTGGGCATGCTTTGCTCAAACACAACCCGATTTTGGAGCATGTAAGTGACTTTGGTACATTTGGATGCCGGTCAGATGTTTGCTTGCTGTCTCCTCCTCAGTCACTTTATTTCTCTCTGTGTATGTGTGTGTAAATATATATATATATATATATATATATACATGTTGACAAAACACACCAAGAAGGAATCTAATGAAATTTTATATGTGTGAATGATGATAAATATATAAGTGATTAAAATATTAGAGCAAAAGGATGTTTATTGGGGACAACTCAACAATAGAAAGCAGGCTCTAGTACCCTGTTGAGCTGCCACTAGCCTGGATACAAGTTGAGATACGGTTGGGTATGGAGGTATACAGGTTCCATATGGTGTCCTGCGGCACATTTGCCCACAGATCTTGCAGCTGGGCCTTTACATCCTGCACACTTGTAGGTTGCCGAAGCTGGCGATTAAATCTAGTGGCCGGGCAAGTCATGGTTGTGTTGCCATCTGGTGAAGACGTTTACTGGGAAACCCTTGCTGTGTGTAGGTGAGCATTATCCTGCAAAAAAATGTTAGTTGGAGGCTCTGCCATGAGAGGTAACACATGTGGCTGCAGGATGTCCTGCACATATTGCTGAGTTGTTAGAGTCCCACGTATTACTACTATCCGTGACCGACTGTCAAATGTGATGGTTCCCCAGATCATCACACCTACAGTTGGGGTAGTGTGTAGCTCCACAGTAAAGGCAGGATTGAAGCATGAGCCTCTATACTGTATCCTCAAATCCGACCATTGTTGGATCCCAGATTAGTTGCTAAACACAATATGGTTCCAGTGAGTAGGAGTCCATGTTTCTTGTTAATGAACCACTGCAAACAAAGGGGGTGGTTAGCTGCCAATGGCAGGATGTAATTGGGGGGATGACACAAAATTTCCTTCTGCTAAGTGCCTGGAAATGGTCTGAGCAGAGGCATGTGTAATGAAGGTTACACCTGTGTCTGGAGGGTGGACAGTGAAACTGTGGGAGCAGCTCGTGCTTGTCAGCGGATCAAACGATCCTCTCTACTGGTGGTCTGTCTGGAGCCTGTTGGTTGTTTGTTCGTGCCCTCACATAACCACTGCTCCCAACACCTTCTAACAGCTAGATCAAAATGGCCAGGATGGCATGCAAAACAACCATCCTTCTTCTTTCAGTCCAATGATGCACACCGTCTCAAAGTCAGTTGGGAAAAATGTCTTGTAGTGCATTGTAGAGACATGTCTTCCACTCAATGATTTCTCGCCAAGAGGTATACTACCAAAAAGTAGCCTCTGAGAGCATTTTTATAGGGCATCAAGGGAAGTATTTATACGCCCTCTTGTGGCAAGACCCAGTGTCTAAGCGGACCACGCTTGTAATCATCTACATACCTGTAAACATAACTGCATCTGTAGACATAACTACATGCCGAGTTTTGCAGCAATCAGATATTTCTGTCTGGGTGTGTTTTTTTTGTAAGAGTGTAATATATCTCTATCTATCTAAGTGTATTCTTCTCTCTATAAGATGCACTCCCCCCTCAAAAGTTAGGCCTCTTTCACACTTGCGTTGTGTAGATCCGGCGTGCACTTCTGTCGCTGGAAATGCCCGCCGGATCTGTCACAACGCAAGACAACTGAAAGCATTTGAAGACTGATCAGTCTTCAAAATGCTTTCAGTGTTACTATGGCAGCCAGGAGGCTACTAAAGTCCTGGTTGCCATAGTAAGTAGGGGGGAGCCAGCAGAGCAGATACTTACAGTCCGTGCGGCTCCTGGGGCGCTCCACAATGACGTCAGAGCATCCTACGCGCATGGATCACGTGATCCATGCGATCATGTGATCCATGCCCATGGGGAGCTCTGACGTCATTGTGGAGAGCCCCGAGACTCGGGAGCCACACGGACGGTAAGTATACTTCTCCCCTGCCTCCCCACTACACTTTACCATGGCAGCCGGGACTTTAGCGTCCTGGCTGCCATGGTAACCATTCACAAAAGCTAAACGTCGGATCCGGCGATGCACGGAAACGACGTTTAGCTTAATGCCGGATCCGTATTAATGCACTTCAATGGGTATTAATTCCAGATCCGGTGTTACGGCATGTCTTCTGGATTTTTGGACGGAGACATATCCGCAGCATGCTGCGTTTTTGTCAACGTCCAAAAAACGTTCACATACTGAACGGAAGACATCCTGATGCATTCTGAACGGATTTCTCTCCATTCAGGATGCATTGGGATAATCCTGATCAGTATCTTTCTGTTCTAGAGCCCCGAGGACGGAACTCTAGGACGGAAAGCAAAAGCGCAAGTGTGAAAGAGGCCTAAGGGAAAAACGGCAGTCTTATGAAGCGGCTACTAATGAGCGCTTCCATCATGGAAATGCTCATTAATACACAGTAGGATCAAAGAGCAGTGAATATAGCGCTCCTGGTGCTGACTTTACTCACTGCTCTCTGGTCTTCTGCTAGCACCAGCACTGTGCAGTGTTCTGGCTGTGTACAGCGTCAGGGCATAGTGCACGTAGACACACTATGAACTGATGTTGTGCAATGTCAAGTCACAGTGCAGTGCTGCAGGAATAGGGCGCTAGATCTCCTGGATGTAAGGTCTGATCTGAGGTCTGATGAAGATTGGGGATGTGATTTGGGGTTCTAATGAAGATTGGGGTCTGATTTAAGGTATGATGAAGATTGGGTGTTGTGATCTGAGGTATGATGAAGATGAAGATTGGGGGTTTGATTTGGGGTTCTAATACAGATTCGGGTCTGATGAAGATTGGAGGTCTGATCTGAGGTCTGATGAAGATTGGTGTCTGATTTGGGGTTCTAATGAAGATTGGGGGCTCTCCTTTAAAACTTGGGTGCCTTTTATGGGCAGGTGCATTTTATAGGGAGAAAAATACAGTATGTGTATGTGTTCAGTCAGCTATGTAAACATGTTCACACATGAAGGCTCTCTCTGAAAGTGCTGAGATTTCCATTGTGAGGTTAAGGCACATTTTTTGAGGATCACACGTGGACCCGTTCATTTCTATGGGTCCACAAAAAATGATGGTGCCATCTGTGTGCTGTCTGCATCCGCGTAGATGTTTTGCAAATTATAGAACATTTCCTATTCTAGTTCTAGCACACGGCCAATATCCGTATTTTGAGATCTAAGGTTTACCGACTGCAGAATGGATATGGTTGTGTGCATGAAGGCTAACAGAAATGTTTCTGTTATAGTACAGGAAAGCTTGCTGAAAATCACTGAAACGTAGGTACAGTTTGTTTGTATTAGTATTGGCTGGGTTGAAGGCTGGAGGTCTTGGAACAGTTTAACTGAAGCTTTTGTAGCTGGTACATTGTATATTCTATTGTGCTTTGTTATGTGCAAATTGAAAATTACCATTTGCTGCCCATCATTAGGAGTGTGTGGGATAGTACCATTTGTATCACAGTAACATCTGTCAAAACAGGAAGAAAACCCTTCTAAGTAAACATGTACACCATTTATTTAATGTGACCTGACGTTTGGGGCAAACCTACAAACCACCTCATCAGAAATATGGAAACTAATGTCAATGTATGACACACATACAGCTTGTTATAGTGATATAAGTAAATTTTAAAGGGGTTATGCAATGGCTAAAGGGGTTGTCCAGGCTACGCATTTAATGAGCTATCCTCAGGGTAGACTATCAATATGAGATATGCGGGGGCCAACTCCCAGCACTCCTGCAGATCAGCTGTTTGAAGGGACTGCAGGCCTTCTGGGAGCACTGTGTCCTCTACATTGTTTGCCTGCACACCAGCTCCATTGTAGTGGTGGCACAGTGTAATTACAACTTCCTCTCCCATTTACGGTACTTGAATGGTACAAACAGTGGTAATTACACTAGAATGGAGACTTCTTGCAAGTAAACACACAAGCATTGCGGCACCTTCAAACAGCTGATCCATGGGGGTGCTGGGCAACGGACCCAAAATGATCTGATATTGATGACCTAGAATACGCCATCAAAATTAGTAGCCCGGACAACACCTATAATGTAAAGAAATAAATAAAATCAAACATAATATTGTACTGAACAATCTCTATTTCTAAAAAGCTAGAAGCAGTCCTGTACCTTACATAGATCCAGAGCGACCCACATTGGTTGCTCTAATTGGTTTGCTTGATCTATTTCAAGCTAGCAGCTCAGGGGCTGTGTCCTCTCTGCTACAGCTCTTTCCCTATAACTATCACTTTTTTAATCTCTGTATTCTTGACCTACTTAAAGTTTCATGAAGTGTTAGTGTCTAAAGATGTAGATGGGTTAACCAATTTGGTCACAGGTTACTTTTAGAAACCAGTGAATCTGTCATCTGAAGAAGAGACAGGTCTGATCTAATATTAGTCCAAACTGCACAGAAAATACTTGTCCTAATAGAGTCTGTCAGTAATTACAACTGACTAGTTATGTCCACTGGGTTCATTATGAAAGCACTTTTCCCACCCCCTTACCAGTAATGGCTGGCCGCCGTTTATCTGCATATACACAGTCGAGTCACATTATTATGATGATATCCTGAGCAACCGCCGTATGCAGCACAGACAGCAGCTAGACGGGTTGGGAGTGACTCAGTAAGGTCCTGGTAGGTTGTCACAGGTACCCGGAGCCTTATTGACTGCAGTGCATCCCACTGCTGCTGGAGGGGGCGTAGGGGAGGATCCATAGAGCAAGCACGATGATCAAGGTGGTCCCATAAATATATAAAAGAGCTTTCAGTACGTTGCCTTTAGTGCGTCGCAGGTCCCAATCGTGAAGCGGTTGCAATTCACATGTATAGATGCGTTTTTCAGTTGGACCGTGCTGCTTCAGGTCACAGAAACGTCCTCACTCCAGACTCATTCAGATATTAATGGATACAGGAAAGCATTCGGGCCATAAAGCCACTTTCTATAGAGGAACAGGAAGTGAGGGAAGGTAATAAGATTAATTTTAACAAAGATTTCCGTTTTCTCTTTTCTCACCCAATTCAATGTACATGCCGGCCTGATAAAGAATGCAATAAAGAAAAGCTGGGCAATTTTGAAAAATGACCCGGTGCTGGGTAAAGATATCCCAGAACAAGCGGTGGTGATTTTTAAAAAGGCCCCAAGCCTCCGTACTAAATTAGTCCATAGCTCTATTCACGATGACACAAGAAAAAAAGGTAATACATTTACCTGGTGTGGATTTTGTCTGCCTTGAAGTTGTAGGAAAAAAGAGTAGAAAAAGGGACACGCAGAGTGTGCATTCCAATCAAAAAAAGTTGATCTTAAAGTTAAAGGGCAAATTTCCGATGAGAGTGTAGGGGTCGTGGAGTGTCCGTGTGGCCTGCAATATGTAGGCCGAACAATGATAAAGCTTAAAGTGAGAGTCCAGGAGCACGTTAGGAACAATAAAAAGGGGCTTGAGACGCATAGTGTCTCGATGCACTTTAAGATGGTACATCAGAAGGACCCGAGTCACTTACGATTCACGGGGTTTGAATTGGTTAAACCACACTGGTGTGGAGGAAATACCATTATGCAAATAAATAGGCAGGAGGAAGAGTGGATTTATAAGTTAGGAACATTACAACCAAGAGGGATGAATGTGGAGTTTTATCTTAAACCATGTATCACATAATAGAGTCCGTACTGGCTGCGGTCATTTCATTGATCTAGGACCTTTGGTAGTAAGAAGAAAAGGCTGGGATTGGTTGGAGGGGGTCACGTGGGTTGTGATGCAGTTTTTCTGAATAAAACAGGGTGGGTTCTTGTTTTTGTGGTCTATGATTGGTTTGGCAGGAAATCCTGTGTTAGGTTATATGAGGGATCTATTTATTTGAATGAGGAATAGACATGGAAGTGTTTTAAAGTAATCGAGTGTGTATTGTGTAATTTATATAAGGAGAGGATATGTTTTTTATGCTTTTGTATCTATGTTTGTTGCATTAATATGGTTTTAAGGACATATTTATTATGTGTATGATTGTAATATGATGTTTTATAAAGGTGGGGTGTATACCTACCTGCGGGTTTAAAAGGAACGCCCTTGAATGGGCGGAACAGATGCCCCTGACGAAGCTTTGTGTAGCGAAACCCGGGTTGGGTGTTTGACCTTTTATACACTGCTTGTTATCGATTTATCCTTGTGAGTATAATAAATCCTTTTACATTCCATTCATATGACGGTGCTTCACTATTGTTGCAATCCTTGGTTTTCGACAGAGGCTTGTAAAGGGGAGGAGAAGGTGGTCCCATAGATAATCAATTGGATTCAAGTCTGGGAATTTGGGGGTCACGATAGTACTGTCACGGGACAGTGAATACAGTAAAGTTTTTTGTCTTTTAAATTGACCCCATTCAGTGATGGTGTATTAAAGCCTAATAGGCTTTCATCCTTAGCAGACCTCAAGGTTTTTGCATGGCCTCGAGCTAATTTAGCAACCATTGACATCCAGTGATCGAGCTGATGGGTGGTAGGTAGAGTTTGCTCTCTCCTTCTGTTGAACCATCTAGATGCTGTGGTCTATACTGACCGCAGCATCTAGGGGCTTATATAACTTGGCAGTGCTTCATCACTGCTCTGGAGTCTTGCCTGTGACTGCTTCTGTGGTTACAGGGATTTTCAGCACCATTGGTTGCTGGGCCTTAGGAATTTATATACACAGTCACTTGCCTACCACTTTGACGCATATACTAGTGCGTCAGTAGGGAACTGGTTTAACAAGGTATATGTTTTTTGCATTCCGCTGTGAGAATTTGGACTATTTTGTGAGGTCCATTACATACAATTTAAGATAAAAATCCATCTTAACTCTGATTGTAAAGCAACAAAACAGGAAAATCCTCAAGGGGGTGAATGCTTTAGCAAGACTCTGTACATAAACATTACTTTTTGGACTCTTACATACTCTGCCTTGGTTACCGATGCCACTTGGTTTTGACACAGAGTGTATTGTTTAAAAAAGGCAAGTCCCATGGACATAAGCTAATTTATTAATGAAGCAGACAGTAAATAAGGGAGCAAGGTTGCTAGTGTTCCCACTAACACAGTCATCATAACGCTGTACATTTTAAAGGCTTCCAGCAAAAAATAATCTGTGCGGAAATAAGATTTTGTATACTTAGGCTCTTCTTTTATATTTTACTGGGCACTTTGCAGAGACAGGTGCACTTACAAGATTGCAGGAACAGGAAAAAAAATTAATGAGTTGTCACATTAACTGAATCCGACCGTATATCTTGTAACCGTTATTGATGTTCTGTCAGTGACACGCCATCTATGGTAA